>OX596245.1:4736126-5322561 GCA_951394255.1 Polyploca ridens | reverse complement strand
CAAACATACAGATAGTTTTTACTTATGTAGTTATCAAGGTATATTTTATTAAAACGATTATAAGTAGTTAAGTTTTGGCTGTTTCGCTAAAGTGTGGCTAAAGACACGTACTTATGCACTAGAACCAAATCAAGTTAGCACGCTTACCCAGAAAATGTCTATTCACTCCGGCCTTGAATATATCTAGGTTAAAGGTATCGGGAAACAGGCCCCGAAAGAAAGTATCGTTACATAAATGAACAAAAAGACTTGAAATAATAGCATGTGGGTTTCATTTGTTGGTTTACTAATTATTTTCATGAATGAGGCCGCAGTTTTACTTGACAATTTCAACTGGTTACCTATCCTAATTCTATGAGTTACCTATGACGGTTAAAATATACAGACCTGTGAGAACATAAGAGAATCAGAAAGACATACGTACATAGTCTCGTAAAAAAATATCAATTAAATGTAAGAACTATTTGCATCATGAAAATGGCATGCCACACAATGCCTGAAAGAGTTTGGGAATGTTTAACCATTTTTCCAACATTTTATGGTACACTTTACATTTTTTTTATACTACTTAGGTAGCAAACAAGCATACGGCCCGCCTGATGGAAAGCGGTTACCGCAGCCTATGGACGCTTGCATCACCGTGTTATTCGCGCGTTGCCGACCCTGCAGAAATCTCTTCACACCCTTTTTGAAGAACTCCATACTGTACTCCATTGGGAAAACCACGGCGGGGAGCTCATTCCACAATCTTTACATATCACGTTTTGCCTAATTTTTTATGGGTTCAGGAGATAATTTATTCCAGATAGAGTTATGCTGAAGCTGATTTAATAGTGCACTTGCACAGAAAATTCGATGGAAACTATTAACTCATTGAACAGTATAATCTACTACTTAAACTCCCCCCTTAGACGGCTAGAGCATATTCCTACCGCTCTATGCCATAATTACCCTATATGAGCCTACATTAGCGGTACATTTACAACAAAGTTAATGTTGTAATGCTATGAGGCCAGATTATGTCGAAGAGGACACTGAGGAAAGGAAGAATTGAAAGAGAAAAACATGTTATACCGATCACACTTATGTCAGAGAGAGACAGGAAGATATAGGGAACATGCAAGTACTTTGCATCTTTTTAACCGACTTCAAAAAAAGGAGAAGTTTCTCAATTCGGTTGTATTTTTCTTTTGTTTTTATTTTATGTTTGTTTCCTCATAACTCCGTAATTTATTAACCGATTTGGAAAATTCTTTTTTATTTGAAAGGGTACACTTCCCGTTTGGTTCCATTGTCAGATCAGGATTTGATTACTTCTTGGTGTACTTTGAAGTCGGTTTAAGTTTTTTGTAAAATAGTCCAATTATTAATGCAATATACAGGGTAGGTACGTTGAGAAGTCATCTTTTCAAAATTTAAGTTAGGAAACAACATATTTTTTAACATTTTGAGAGAGCATGGTTGATTTTGTATGAAAAGCTAATGCTTAGCTTTTTATTACTTTTTTTATTGGATAGGGTATACGAAAGAAGAAGAAAGAAGAAGAAGTTGGTCCCATATAAATTTGGATACAAGAAACCTACCCTAAGGGTGGGAAAATAGGGGTGATTTATTGTTCACTCACAGATTTTAATGCTGAGTTCTGTATTACATCAAAAGATATCAAAAATTAAGCATGTAGTAATTAGTAGATTATAGACACAAAAAATGATAAAATAAAAACTTTTTAACAAAAAAAATTAACCACCGAAAAAACTGAAAAGCAAAAAATAATTTTGAATATACCTTGAATTTTATAACTTGATTTGGTTCTAGTGCATAAGTACGTGTCTTTAGCCACACTTTAGCGAAACAGCCAAAACTTAACTACTTATAATCGTTTTAATAAAATATACCTTGATAACTACATAAGTAAAAACTATCTGTATGTTTGTTATGGAACTCATAGTGCGAGAGCAATTTAACAGGTGGTTATTTTAATACATAGAGTTATAATTAAATTATAGTTATTACAAACAAAAATTTAAAATATTTGATATATTATGATGTGGATAGCGAGGGACTGGAACCGGTGTCTGTGTTTCAGTGACTCTTAGGCGCCGATCCCACAGAGAGAGTTCTAGAGTTCAGCCTTTCGCGTTTACTGTAATCTATGCGGCACCTCGTGTGTATGACGTGTGATCGGTAGCGAATATTGTAGAACTCAAGAACTCAAGACTGCTTGCTGTGTGCACAATAGTGAATGCGGAACGCAGAACTTTAGAACTCTCTCTGTGGGATCTGCGCCTTACAATCTAGGGACTTACAAGGTCAGAGTTAATAGTTTTCTTGTGGATAAGAGCATTTCATCTTAGCTTTTCATCTTGGCCCCATAGGGGCGGGTCAGTGGCCAAACATTTTTTCTTTTGACTTGACTTATCTTGTCATTACAATCTTTTCACTAGGTTCGCAATTTATAATAAACATGCTGTCCCCCAAAACTGCGGGGACAGTTTGTTTACCCACGTTCCCGGGATAAAAAGCCTATGTCCTTCTCCATACCATAGGCTATCTGCATGCCAAATCTCATGATTATCCGTCGAGTAGTTGAGGCGTGAAGGCGTAACAAACAAACAAACTCACTTTCGCTTTTATAATATTAGAGTTAGGATTAGGATTAGTCCCATTTCCGGAAAAAATTACTTCAAACTCTTTCAAACTATATTGATTTAACAAAAATATACTGAATGCAATCTATGTAAACAAATTTGTAAATTTGCTGTTGCTGACGATCAGCATTCAATTCAAAATCATTTATGCAAATAGACCTTCGCAGGCACTTATGAAAAGTCTGACTCTAATACTCTAATACCGGTTCGGAAGGTTGCATTTGCTGACAAGAGCCGGCAATAAACTTAGCAATTACTCTTTTCAAAACAAGCTTAGATTCATTACATAATATTTACATTCTAATCGCACTGACAACAATTGCGTGCCCGGCGCGGCGGCAAAACTACAAAGTAGACTGATAAGTAAATAAATGGCAAACTTAAGTAGACCAGCCCCCACAAGCAGCACCTGTTCACAAGTATGACGCGTGTGGCAGCCATCGCCCTCCTCGCAATATCGGAGGGAAGTGAGCGACCCGTCACACGACGCCGCCGCAAGCAAAAGCCATGACTTACTTAAGTCGGCCTTAAATAAAATAAAATAAAGGGAAACTACTAAACACACAATTTGTTATCACTGGATGCCCAAGAGTTGGCAACAGCTCCCCCGCCCGCTGGCTCCCGAAGCCTCGATGAGTTTTACCAATAAAGTACGAGCGATTTGGAAAGCTAATAAAATATTATAGAAAATTATGTTCTGGAAGGTAAGAAGACCGAAAAAGAGATGGATGGATAATGTGAAAGATGATATGGGTAAGAAAGGAGTGGATGCTGCTATGGCGGATAGAAGAGACGAATGGAAGAAGCGTAAATGTTGCGCCGACCCCAAGTGATTGGGAACAGGGCAGGCAGATGGTGATGTCGGTAGGTATATGTTTCATAGTCAAAAAGATAGGATGGATGGATACTGGTATGACAATTAGAAGGGTCGAATAGAAGAAGCGTATCTACCTATACTATATGACGATCTTTCATAGTCAAAATACAACACTTTTCTTTTAAATATCTATAAATCAAAGAAGCACTCGTGGTGTAGTGATTAGCCGTTCTTAATCGATCGGCAAAGCTACCACCGTCGTAGTCGGTACCTGGATGGGTGACCGCCTAGTGGTATTTCAAATCGAGCGTTTCCGTATTTCGGAAGGCACGTAAAGGCGTTGGTCCCGGTTATCACTTAATTGTGATAGTCGTTAAGCTAGTTAGATGCCTCCTAGGCGGCTAGAGAAATTCCAACCGTAGGTTGACCACTAGCCTACCTCCACCGATCCGCAGTGGGCATGCGTGGTGTAGCCCATTCCCTTTCACCCTCATTTGTGAAAGGAGGCTTGTGCTCAGCAGTGGGACATTATAGGCTGATGATGATGAAATCAAATTAGAAGTAAAAAAGGAAAATAATCACTATTATTATTATATTCATCGCATTATTCATTTTGCCTAATCTAACCTAACTAAAAACATTTTAACACCCTTCAGTTTCTCATACAAAACAAAATAAGAATATTTCTCTGAACATTCTCCGAGTATTAAGAATAACATATTGTCCATAAACATGCGGATTTGATGCTTTTCCAATATTAATTTAAATATGGCGCCCTGTACTTTTAACAAGTTACCTTTGTTGAAAGGTATGGCTGGTCGCAACGTAATGTCGTTGTTTATAACGCTTCGCATAATTGTGCAGTACTTTATTTATACACAGTAAAAGCATGTTATTTTATTTTATTATCAATACTCATAGGTCACTAAGGAACCTTTGCAAATTGATATCGAATTTCATTTTAACCGACTTCAAAAAATGGAGGAGGTTCTCAATTCGAATGTTTTTTTTTTTGTGTTTGTTACCTCATAACTCCGTCATTTATTAACCGAATCGGAAAATTCTTTTTTTATTTGAAAGGGTACGCTTCCCGTTTGGTTCCATTGTCATCAGATCAGGATTTGATTACTTCTTAGTGTACTTTGAAGTCGGTTTAAGGTTTTTGTAAAACAGTCCAATTATTCGTAGTGCTTAAAAAAACTCCTGAAATATGAAGAGAAAATATTGTAGGTCAAAAATGAGTTTGCGTGAAGCGTTGAACAGTTTCCATATAGATGCATTCACATATATATTGTACAATAGTTGATTTATAGTCAGACAAAATGTCGACATGGATTCCTTGTCATTTGTTCTTAGTAAGTATCGATAAAAAACGAGAAATTGGCATTCATTATACGTATTTCGTTCAAACTATGCACGCGCACTTCGTTTAAAGCGTCGTTTAAAGGTATTTAGACCATAACCGTGCCGTGATCACAGACTGTACTCTCGTACAGTCGCTCTATAATATTCTAACTCTATGCTAGATAGCCAACTTTTTATTATTCGACGATGTCTGTGACACGCATTACCGACCCTTCCTGGGTATTCTGGCAGTATTCTGTAAGGTGGAGGTACTTCCCCCCCAGTCGAACTGCTTTTTGAACGAATAAACACTGCACTTTACTTCTCTTAAAACGCTCTACCTAATTACGCTACGCTCTACCACTCTTAAAATAATCTAGGTAAAATAAACACCTAAATAAAATATTGATGCTATTCTTGTTGATGAAAATCTGTCCTCAAGCACCTATCGGTGTGTTCCGGTAGTCACACTTGAGAGCCTGTTACATTCTAGGTTTTGTAAGGGTCGTCAAAATAATGGCAATCCCCTCGTATTAATAGCTATAGGCAACGGTATTCATTTACCATATGGTGGACGAGTAAAAATACGCGCGTATTTTAAATTCACGCAATGCTTGTGGACCCAATATATTGGCTCCCAGTCTCAGTATCTCGCCGGTAGTACCCAACTGATAAGGCGCGTCGTGAATCTTCGTTCGCACAGAAAAGAAAGTATGGTCCCGAAGATTAACGAAAGAATGCTTAAAACTTACAATCAACCTTAGATCATTACCAACTATAAGGTTCATAATACACTAAAGCTGTTAGTTCCATCTTACTCGCAAGTCACGCTCCTCCGCACGGCGCGCGCTAAGATGGCGGCAGCTGCCGACCAATAGCGGTTTCCGCGCTTTGAAAATGTATCTTCTGCGTAGGTACATAGGTAAGCCATATCAGTTGGGTACTACTGTACGCGCGTAATGCAATCACGCGAGAGAATCGCGGCGAAATCGCTCATCCTGGACAGGTACTTAGTGTTTCCTGACTCTTGCAATCCATGCACTTTTGAGACCAGAGTGAATAGGCTCCTTCTGGGTTAGCGTGGTCTATCTAAAGCTTCGTCAACGTCCTTTATGGGCGGGTCAGTGGCCAAACACAATACCATTTAAATTATACCATTTTTTATATTAACATTTTTTTTGAATTCTCTTTGTTGACAGACGTAGCATCAATATAGACAAGATTCAGACGTAGCTCTAGTTATAAGGAAACATCTAGAGACATTGTAATGCAAGTAATAAATTAGATGATTAGTGACGGCAGACATTGAGAAGGATGATGTGGCCTACTGTGCTCGGTGATGGAGAAGATGTCCCAAACGTAAGTATGGTGAGTTTTTTTTTTTACTGTTTATTGGCCTGTTTTTGACCGCAATTTCATCATGGTAAGTGATAATGCGGCCGAAGGTGGTAAGCACACAAAGCCTAGAAGGAACTGGCACTCAAGTGCAGCTGTCGGAACACACCGAAAGGTGCTTGGCGACGGATTTTGAACTTGAGGGTGGTAGCTAGCCAGGCGGGTACTACAAAGTACCCTACCACCGTGCTATGGTTTCCTCACGATGTTTTCCTTCACCGAAAGCTCAAGCTCATTGTAGGATTCGAACCCGGGACCTTCATCTTGGTATCCGACGTCACTACCACTGAGCCATCGCCTTAAAAATTCACAATTCACAATATTCAAACAAACAGTGTGTTACGAATAGTTACACGTATAACCCAAGTGGTCTATAGGACTATATGTGGCATTGAGTGTGGTAGCCAGGCAAGTACCTACTACAAAGTAGGTACCCTCTCACCGTTTAATACGAGTTATACGATATTCCTTTACCGAAAGCTCAAGCTCATTGTAAGATTCGAATCTACGACCAGCATTCGATGTTCCAACCGATGAGCTATCATCGGCTCTAAATGATGTTGTTTCAGTTCCATTATTTTATTCAGTCGATTTGAACAGCTGCATTTATCAGCCAGTACCTTTTAAATGTGTTATTTCCACCTTCGGCCATATCACCTAATAATAGCTGAGATTTATACAACGAAGTTGGTAAACAAGCGTACGGTCCACCTGATGGTAAGCGGTTACCGTAGCCATATAGACGCTTGCAACACACGGGAAATCACTCACGCGTTACCGACTCTTCCCCGCTCATGAATTAGCACTGGCGACCTTACTCACGCGCAGGAAAACAACATACAATTATTTGGCTGCGGTATTCTGTAAGGTGGAGGTACCTACTTCCCCAGTCGAGCTGCTTTTTGAGCGACTAAACGCTACGCTCTACCTCTCCTAAATAAAGTTATAAAGAATTTGATTATATATGTTAAGAGTCCTTAAATTTAACACCACATTATGTTCTAAAACGTATGTATTGTAACAAGAAGAAAATGCGGCATTCTGTAGAACATTAGATAATAAAGATATTTTTTTGATTTCAGATAAAGGAGAAGCAATAACTGTAAATAAGTAAGTCTGAGGCATTCGGCACAAAAAGTAATGTTGGCTCCCTTTTAATGTACTCGCTGATAACGCTATATATGTATAGTTAATACTGTTCAAACTGTGATATAGATAATATATACTAGATATGGACTTTGTGTAAATAATGTAGATATAAGTAAACATGAAATAAATAAATTATTATACCTAATAGTCGTTAGCTAAAGAAATATAGATGGAATGTGTTAATTGTTTATTGTGTTTTATTTTTTCACTTGAATAACGTATGTATTATTTGTTCAGTCAGTGATCAGTACAAGAGTAGTAAATTTTTTTTTTGTTTAATTTTTTCGCCTGCGGTTTCACCCGCGTTCCCGAGGGATCGTATGTTCTAAAGAGTATCCTATACATATTACTCCAGAGTATGATCTATCTATGCGCCAAATTTCATCCAAATCCGTTCAGCCAGTTTTTCCGTGAAAGAGAAACAAACATCTTCATATCCATATCCATACAAACATTTACATTTACATTTATAATATGAGTAGGAAGGAGATAGCATTAAGTACAGACCGAGTCAAACTTATTGGCGGCTGTGATATTAGCGCAGTAGCGAAAACGAAGATATGCGGTACATTCGAGATGACTGTACCTGCGCAAAGCCGGCTCGCAGCGCAGCTCACTGCACAGCCGCCGTTAATTTTGATTCGGATTCTAGGCTTTTTTTTTCTAGGATGACATTTAATTTTCCCCCTTTTTTTTATACCACTAAGGTGGCAAACAAGCATACGGCCCGCCTGATGGTAAGCGGATACCATAGCCTATGGACGCTTGCAACACTAGGGGTATCTCTCGCGCGTTGCCGACCCTAGAACCCCCTCTTTCCCCCCTTCTTTTACCGACGCCTCATCATCCCAAAAACAATATTGATTTTTTTTGATTACCTACTGGCCAATAGCATTTTACCCTAATCAATGCAACTTCCGATCGTAAAGTGTAGTTATATTACAACGGCTACCTTCTACCATAGCACTTGTTGCCATCTACGAGGAGCCCATCTTCAAACATGGTCCAAAATGGTCTCTCTCTGTGCGTTTTCAAAGGAACTTCCTACTTCGGACGCTCGGTTTGTCGAATAAGCTCCTGCTCTGGTTTTCCCAAGGGTTCTTCAAGAAGGGTGTGAGCTGGATCCAAGACGCTGGAGTTAAATGCTATTCAGAAGCTTTCATTGTAGCTATCCGTCCATTGGAGGAAATATCCAGTAGTGGATATTCCATTGCATTATGTTTAAAGGTAGACAAGCAGGCAGATGGTCACCACCTCATGGGGACCAAAGATCGCCATTGTTCCCCTTTAAAGGATTTTAACGTCATAGCACTGTTGGAAAACAGTAATGGGGAGCTATGGCACATCCATTGAGGTTAATGTCAGCATAGTCGGCGAGCAGTGTGTGGGTCCATGGTCCTTTTGAAATGCTGATGATAAGTATGCCTATCAATCTTTCAAAATAAAAATGATACTACCAGTGATATTATAAGAAAAGAGGAAGATAGTTACACAAGATTCGAACATCATAAATGGCACACTGTCATACATGTCGTATCGGTGACGCTCTGACGCGACTCATAGCTAAAGTGAGCTAGCTCAGTTTTAACGTGCCACTCGCACAGCGCTTATAACCTATCTACCTATTTTCTTATAAAATCATTGGATACTACTATTTATTCTGATTTCTGTGGATGCTTCAAATATAAATAAGATTAAGATATATACACCCATCGGAAACGCTGGAGAAACCGCGGGAGGAATCTAATTAGCTTATAAATGTTGGTGGATACGTAGGTATTAAATTCAAAATGGAGCGCTGTTAAGTTAATTAAGAAGGAACATTATGATAAAAATAAATAAAATCATTGTTTATAACATACATAAAAACGAATCCAAGCGACCAGTTCTGTATACCTACTTTATTTTACGACTGTTATTTAATATTTGGGAAGTTTTAATTAAGTTTGTGCTTAAAGTAATAATATTATTAACTTTATGCTTGAAGGTGAACTTACAAACTTACGTAAGATCGATAGAAAGATAGATAGATAAGGTGTAGTCAGCATCAAAAGTACATCGTCACTAAGTACCCTTTGGTAATAATAAAATCTATTTTCAAACACACATTCAAAGTGTTCGTACAAACACTCTACTTTGAATTGCGTAATGTGTACAGTCGCGGTCTAAAAATGTTTACCGCCTTACGGTCTATAATCGCTTGCACATTTCTGTTTCATAAGGTTGACCGGAAATAAAATGACTTTTGATAGAGGTGGATTGTGCTAGACATGAAAAATAATTCAAAGAGGAATAGGAATTCCTAGAATTGAGTTATCTTGATATAGCACTAAATATTATAGAGTTTGCAAATAACCTTTTTGCTATGTTCGATACTTAAAAACATTTCACATTCTTAAAATGTAATATGTTTGTTGATATAACGCGCGCGGTATGAGATGGAATCGAGTTTGAAAAGTGATAAACATTTTCAGACCCCGACTATACATACAGTTGAATCTTCTACAGGTTCGGAATACACTTAAACTGAGAAGACTCCGGCAAGAGAATCAGCAAGGCATTTTATTTTCAGGATCGTTCTTTTAATGTTACAGCTTTTGTTACAAATACTTATACTATATATACTATTAAATAGTATACTTATACGATAAAAACTTTATTTTTTAGAATAAAGTTTGTAAAATTCTTAAAAGTACTTAATTGTCATTTGTTTTAAAAAATCTTAGAACTTAAACATAGAATTATAACGAAATGGTTGTATTGTAACTAAAAACATTTGTAAACAATCTCCTAACCTGAGGGTCTATTACACAAAATTTATGTCTCGTCAGTTTTGCTGCAGTTCTATTGGTTAATATTTGACAACAATGATCGGACTATCATGCATCGTAGTAGACCCTCTGATACCGATTCAGATAATTCTAGACGAATAAAAAAACAGAAAGAAATTAAGTTACGTAAAACATCACTTGCAATTTTGAATGAGTGTTTATATTATTTAGTCTTGAGTTAACACTTCATCGATATTATCAGCCAATAATAATTGCATCGCTCTGAAGCAGAATATGCAAGTGTAGTCATAGTAGACGATAGGAGTCATATTTGTGTGGCTTAAATTTTATCTATAAGCCATCTGAGCATAAGCCTACTTTACAAGAAGTCTACGGACGCATGGATAGAGACCGGTGCTCAGCACTGCTCGTGGAGAGCCATATCAACATGTAAAAGAGTCATTGCAGATTGACGATAGTATCCAGATTTGATGTTTATTTCCAGAGTATACAGTAGTTCCCAAAGTATGGGTCACGTACTACTATTGGATGGGACCTCAAAAGGCCTTTCTTTCTGAAGGACGTAGTTAAACAGAAAGGACTCAAACCACACATTGGTCAAAATAGATTTAAGTATGCCTGAAGGTCGAATCTGTCTTGTAGTGAGAACTCTATTTTTAAAATGTACACGGAAACTGTTTTTTTTTTCGCTACCCCGACCCAACCCACAGTATGAAGAGCACCTTTTCTTAGAAAAAAAATTACAGCTAAAACTTCAAACGCCTATAACTCAAAAGTAACTTTGTGTGGTTTGAGTCCTTTCTGCTTAACTACGTCCGATAGTTAAGCCTATTTTTTCTTCAAGAAAACTAAGAGGTGAGTCCCGAAATTGGAACTTTTTGTCAGTGTGTCGTGGTGCAATCAACTTTGGGAACCACCAACCAACCAGAGCTCTAGATGTTAACGGACTCAAAATCTATGAAGACCATAGATTTTAAATGTGAGCACAGTTAGAGTGAGTGGATCGTGAGAAGGAAACTCCAAGAAGCAAAGCTAAGGTCATATCGTCGTATCTTTTTGAGTCCTAATATGTACTTATAATATAGGATTAGAATAGGAACTTACATAATTTGTTTGAAAAGGTAGATATAATGAATAAAATAATGAATTCATTTTATTCTCCAAATTCAGCTCAAAGGTGTGTAAAGGTTTTTGTAAGGTTGGCAGCCCCCCTTTACAATTTAAAACGAAAACGTAAGACTGTTTTAAACCTTTATTTTATCATTTGGTTATAATTTTGTTCTTTGATTCTGAGCATACCCCACTCCTGCAGCTATTTACTTATATCCAGTGGTTCCAAGCAGTTTCATAAGTCCACCTGATATAAGGCCGGTACAGTAGTACCCAACTGATAAGGCGCGCCGTGAATCTTCGTTCGCACAGAAAAGAAAGAATGCTTAAAACTTACAATCAACCTTAGATCACTACTATAAGATTCATAATACACTGCAGCTATTAGTTCCGTCTCATTCGCAAGTCACTCCCCTCCGCACGACGTGCGCTAACATGGCGACAGCTGCCGACCAATAGCGTTTCCCGCGCTTTGAAAATGTATCTTCTGCGCAGGTACATCGGTAAGCCATATCAGTTGGTTACTACTGTAATAGCGTAAGCACTCACATTGAAAACCCAGACTTCAATTGAGAAAAGTGCAATCCCACCAAAAACATTTTTATGTAAAATGTTGCCGCCAAGACATATGGCTCGTACTGTCAAAAAGTTATCAGATCTCATGTAGAGCCAAGCTTATAACTCCACATGCACTTACTCTACAAGCCCTAACTTCACAAACTCTACACCTTAGTCAAAATATGTGGATTGGCCGTTTCGCTACCGTAACATGGTAAGGTGAAAAATGTATTCACTGTTCATTACTTTTTTGTTATTCAATATTTCTTGTAGTAGTGAAACGGCCAAGCCATATATTTTGACTACGGTGTGTATGGTTTGTGATGTTAGGGCTCGTAGAGTAAGTGCATGTGGAGTTATAAGCATGGCTCTACATGAGATCTGATAACTTTTTGACAGTACGAGCCATATGTCTTGGCGGCAACATTTTACATAAAAATGTTTTTGGTGGGATTTCACTTCTTTTTGTAAGTTGCTTATGTTTTTTTTTTGTTTGAAATTTCCAAGTTTTATAATTTTTTTGTTGCTTGAGCTTACATACCAAATTTCAGCTTTCTAGGACTTCAGGAAGTACCCTATGAGTTTTGATGATCATCAGTGAGTCAGTGACGAAATCTGGGTTTTTTAGATATCAATAATATCTAAAGTATAAGAGCTTTGTTATTGAAACTTAATACGTTTAATAAGTTCACTATTGACATCATATCCTGAGAATTTTGTTTATCTGGTATAATTCAAACCTAAGCTATGAGGGTTCAAAAAAACGACGAAGCGCTTCGAGAAAAGGTAGGTAGTGCCCTTTCGCTTCGCTTGGCTGTCTTGGCGGGGGGCACTTCCGTGCCCCCAGATTTATATTATTTAATCGTTGTCAACTTGTTACATAACATAATTAATCAGAATGACAATAAAATTAAAGTATATCCTACGATTTTGTTATGCCTGACAGTAGTAAACATTTCTTACGTCTATGGTTACGACTTAGAATAAATAAGTAAATATACGGTGTTTATTGATTTTCCTGTTGTATACAAGCGATAGATTGCAGAAAACATGATATTATTTATAAATTTTACTGAGGTGACATTAAGCTGTGACTAGTACAGTCAGCGACAAAAGTAGCTGATGACTTTAGTAACGTATCAACAGTGCTTTATCAGGGCCTAAACTAAATAAATGACTTTTTGTTTTTGATTTGATTTTGAATGTGGATTTGCCAATTCAATTATTTCACCGCTGTACTACGAATTTGATAAACTTGTGAAATAAACAAAAAAAACTTTTACGGAACTAAGCAGAATATTCTTATAAAAATATTTTTATAGTTGCAACTAGGTTATATGATCTCGAAATCAGTGTCCATTCACTATTATTATTTATTATAAAACATACCTAAACAAAGCACTTTTCTTTCAGCGTTTTTTTGTGGTGGGAACACTCATACCTAATGCGATTTTAATTGCATTAGCGCTTTATGTGAATTATGAAAGTATGGACATTAACAAATTAGTCACACCCCTGTTCGGACGTTTTTCATTCTTTGCTGGTTGTATTGTGAACGTCGGTTTTTAAAACTTTTTAATGAAAAATTCCGTGTAAAAATAAGTCATAACGTTTTACTTAATATTGTTCTATATACCTATTTTATTTTAATCAAAGACTAAATCGATGTACCGGTATTAACTCCGTTTGAGTTGGTACCGGTACATCGATTTGGAAAATTGATAAAAAAATATCCCAGATTTAAAGAAATGGATTTTAAAGATTATCTCAATAAGAAAAAATTATAATCTTGATAAATATTTTATAAACTACAAATACGACACGATTTCACGTCGTTATTTTCACATTTCAATTTTATTTTATGATCGTTCAGCATGAGCAGCCATCTTTTGTTAAATATATAATTTTGGAAATTTTGCAGCGGTCACGAAAAATGGCGATCATAACGGAATCGCTAATAGACTTTGAACTTTTTATTCAGCTATCTCGTATATCGGTCAAAACTTTTTGTATTTAATCCAAGGGTCGTCGAAAAATCCATCCGTTGCCGGTATTTATGTCACGCAAACTAATGCCCAAACAAAAACGAATCGTTTTGCTTGCCAATGGTAGGTTTTTTATTGCCAAACTGGACATATAGATCATATCGTAAGCCAATTTTACCTGTGATAGCTACTTCGCTATGGGAGGGTCTGCTATGCAAAGCTTTGAGGTCTTTGTTTCATTATTAGTAAAGATATGAGTTAATTTTAACCGATAACGGTCCGTAAATTTTAGGAATCGACCATAAGTCTATTAGACTCCATTTTAGTGTTCTGTAATCAAAGGTTGCCAACGCGACAGCCTCCGCTGTCCGTCCGTACGTCCGTCTATCTGTCAGTGGGCTGTATCTCACGAACCGTAATAGGTAGACAGTTGAAATTTTACAGAGTGTAAATAAATAAATAAAATTTATATTGCCGCTATAATAACAAATAATCAAAATATAAGAAACGTCATTACGGAATCCTTTGTGACCGATTACGTTTTTCGACTCGCACTTGCCTGGATTTTATTTTTATTTTTCAAGCATTCAGCTTTTTTGTAGCCCCTATATGGGCTTTGTAATAAATCAACGCAAACGTACCTTTACATCAAGTAAGAGTGAATAAAACTAAAATCTGACACACGGAAATAAGATTTGAATTTAAATGTGACCTAAATCTTCAAAACAAATAATTGACATTTTATAACCCCAACTAGTCAATACTAATCTAAAATCAACATAGAGGTATCCACCATCGGTAAAAGTGATTACAAAACTAGGCTAATTAACTTTTAAAATAGATCCGTTTAGGTAGCCGGTGAGAGAGCAATCGTTATTCATGTCCGATACATCAAAAGCCGCCGCGTGTTTCTGTCAGTGTGGGAAAGAACCTTAATCCGGCTTTATGTATGTAATTCCTCATAAAATAAGGCTTCTTTAAATTAATAGATATAACACTTTGTAGCATAAACTCATACGCTATATTTTATAAGAACGTAAAAAAATGTATATAGATTTTAAAATTATAAATAATTTTATATAGAAATTATGCTGATAGTCGCTAAAAATAAACTTTTTATAATGTTATAAAAAGCATAAGTTTTTAAGCTTGTAATTTTAGCTCACCTGTTTTTGATAAAGTTTGTGGAAAAACTCGTAGTAGTATTCGTAGCAAACGTAGCAGTTCGTAGCTAAATTAAACAAATAAAACCTCCTAGCGTGAGAAAGGACGTAATAACGCGACTAACTTTCTTCTTATGATTATATTTATGATTTATAAACGGGTTTTTGGTTACTCACCTATCATACCAAATGAAGCGAATAAAATGTACTTTTACTTTCAATATGAGACTATCTTTAATCTGCCTTAATATTGCGGTAAGTAGACGCATAAATAAAACGGAGCTATCGAAACCTCGCTAACACATAATGACCGCAATGTGTTAACTTAACATTTAAGTGCACAAATTATCTTGCCACATCACGTCTTCTGAAACATCATTTCAGTTTATCCCAACATTAACAGCAAGAACAATAGCCACGATGCCTAGGTGTTGTGTAATTGTTAACGCGACCCTCCTTTACATCGTACTTATTCAATGGCAACAAAGCTCAGGTCCATAAACCATATTTCATGCGTCGACATCGTCGGCGGGCGTCCGACAAACGATATGTCACGGCACGTAGTACAATGCAAACAGCGGCGTCTGTGTCGGCGTCTGTGATGCAGTGTGTTGGTGTCACAACACTAGTGTGGTGTCGGAGACGTAGCGGGTACTGGTGCGGCGCCGCGTCTAATCGCCCTACAATGCCGCGAGCTGGCCCGCTTTGCCAGCAGGATGAAAGCCATGCGGTGGCGACAAAGCCTTTGTGCGCGGGCGGTCGTGTGCTCTCCACCATGCACTGAAAAGAATAAAGCCTCGTTAGCTCTAGATATTTACTTTGCCTAATAACTTCACTATGCCACAAATATCGCCGGAAAACTGACTTTTCTCCGATTTTGATGAATTTGTTAGCTTTGTTAACACAGGCTTTCGTGTTTCACTCAACACCTTTCTTTGCTTATTCGACCAGAGAAATGCGGCTAACACAGCACTTAGTTATTATGCGTGTGAATATAGGGCCTCGTCTCGTACCCAGCCGTAGCAATTACCTGACAACCTGTTTAATCGTCAAATGGATCTGTGATAGATTGCCTGTTGTATGGTCAGCTTAAGGCTAGTAACACACCGGGCAATCTAACCGGTAGGCGCACATCCCGTGTAAAGCGCACTCTCTGATCTCTATCGACAATAGTAACACAAGTAGTTTAGATAGGCACTATCTGATAGATCAGTGATGTGTTCGCGAATCGAACTCAATCAACTGTCGGGATTTATCAATATATTCTTCATTAGACACCACACCATCGTCAGATCTGCCCGCTTCCAATTGAAACAATATTTAATGCTTTGCCGGCTCAGGAATAAAATAAAACGGTAGAACCATAAACATTCCACATTTATATTCGACCTCTGACGGCCGGTCGAATGCGGGCTCTCTTTTTCTCTCGCATTCTCCATCCCGCTCCGACTGCGCCGCAGCGTCTGCGGGATCCGCGCTTCTCTCTGTTTAAAGATCCGAGAGGGAAGATAAAAATTGTATGGCTCATAATGTTTTAACAGTCTCACCGAACCGAGGCCCAATTTAATTTTCCTCCTCGGGTTAGTAATAATGACTCGATTCGTTCTATGCGGCGAGAGGTTAGTGCAGAAGCCGCCCAGTCTGCTTCAGAGCTATCGTAATCGATTCCTTTTTAATTGATTCTTTCATCTCTCGCATCTGGCATGTTTATTCTTAAGTGTACCTTAAAAGGATTATGTCTGTTCATCCTATGTTTGATATAAAAATGTTTAATTATTAGCTTTGGATTAGTTTGAAGTACTTACGCGCACTAATTCTATATGTTAATATAAGGTATTTTCTTAGTGATAAGTTATCAAACAAATATTTGCACTGCGCAAACATTACCTACGTAGGTATGAAACGAAAAGAAAATTTTATTCTATAAAAAACTAAACTGAATTTTGCGATGTTATTATCTGACACAGAGGGATTGGTCACAGTCGTCCACAATGGCAGCCGTACACGGGCCCGGGCGAGCCACCTACATCAGAGAAAACGTCTGTCGGCGGACCACAAAGCCTCTCAACATATACAAATAAATAACGCAGGAACAACAAATATTTTAATAACCAGCTCTAAAGAATTGTTCAACGCTTAGTTACGAGTACATGCGTGACACACTGAGTCGTCGTTGTAGCGTATGTCACCTGCGTATTCCAACCACTATATCGCAAGGAACTATGCTCCTAAATGACCAGTAAATAAATACTCTTATCGCATAAAATTCGCGTATACAAATATGTGAATGCTCGCAGACAGCATGACCAATATCGGTGTATAGATCAAGTCCGCGCGGGCGAATAGCGATCTTTCGAAAACATAAACTTTTATAGCGACATAAGAAAGAGCCGATGGAAAATTGGAAAGGTAAGCGTGAAATGTGGCAGATGTACCGCCATAAAACAGGCGGCTGTTGTCCGGCCGCATGCGTCAAACCATTCCCTTTTCATACAAAAGGAGATATAATATAAAAATGCACGGCCAATGCAAGTATATTTTTTATTACATAATTTTCATTCCTGACCAATATTTGCATTCTATGAAGGCAATAATTTCTTCGGGTATTTATTTACTTTCACTTAAAAAAATTACAATAACATTCCGTAAACAACAGCTAATTCTGTGTTATAGATATTATATTGGACCAAGTACTGGACCAAGAATCTTTATATATTATCTAAAGATTCTTGTAATGGACAAAGGCTTGTCATCCTCAAAAAAATTAGAGATATGTCAAGAATCGATAAAAAAATGAAGAAATATAGCTGTTTTAAGATCCCCTGTTAAAGTCAATATTCATGTAACGGATAACAAAACCGAATATAATGATCACACCAAAAATATTTTCATGTAAAATGTTGCCAAGACGAGACCATATTTATAACTCTACAAGCCCTAAATTCACAAACTCTACACACCGTAGTCAAAAAGTTTTATGTGGTATATCAAAATATCAATATTCAGAAAGCTATTAACATTTTATGTAAATTCTTGAT
Organism: Polyploca ridens; assembly: GCA_951394255.1. NCBI lineage: Eukaryota > Metazoa > Arthropoda > Insecta > Lepidoptera > Drepanidae > Polyploca > Polyploca ridens. The sequence goes on along the minus strand of OX596245.1, from coordinate 5,304,562 downwards.
CAAACATTGTCATGTAATCTAAGATGGTAGGTAGGTAGGGTTTATTTATTTTTATTTATTTATTTATTTAAAGGTTCACCAACATTTGCTTACACTAAACATATAATTATTACAATTGCAAGTATAAGGACTAAGTGTAACAAACAATTATAGGTAAACACAACATGTAACACGACAAATTTTACTTAGTTATTAACAAATTGATATAAGCACAGTACGCGAAAGAAATATGTATAGCAAAAGAGGAAAAAAAAATATATATTATAATAATTAAGAACACATTTAAACTATTTATGAGACAGGTATTTATGCATTGTGGATTTGAACCTAACTAATGAATCCAGATGAATGTCCACCAAATCACTGTAACCATTCAGTTCTCTACAGAATCTGGCTACCGGAGAGTTAAAACCTAGGACGGTTCTACGGAGAGGCGGACAAAATGGTGTTATCTTGTTACGGGGATATCTAGCAGGAGCTCGGAAGTTAACCTTCGATAATAAGTTGGGACAATCAAGTTCATTTCGAATAAGTTTGAAAGTGAAGATGGAATCAATAAGGCTTCTGCGATTTGCCAAAGACATTAAACCAAAACGATCGAGTTTTATATTATAGGGATCTTTCCTACTACCCCGACTATGACTAAATGTCAAATGCCATAAAAACCTTTTTTGTATTCTCTCTAAACGAAGAGAGTGCACTGCATAATGCGGCCTCCAAACTACGCTGCAATACTCGGCAATATTCCGTACTAGGCTATTATATATTACGATCTTGGGTCTGCTCTTTCGAAGGATCTTCACATTTCTGATTACAAATCCCAACATTCTAGAAGCCCTGTTAATAACATTCTCAATATGAGGTACAAACGTGACTTTCCTATCGAATATCACTCCCAAGTCACTTATGCGATCCACTTCTTCTATCTTTTCATTGCCAATATAATAGTCATGACTTAACAGATGTGTTTTTCGGGAGAATTTGACATGGAAGCATTTTTTCGAGTTTAGGTGCATTTGGTTGTTGTCACACCACTGTATCAACCTATTAAGGTCACTTTGAACATGCAATACGTCACTCACCGAATCCACCACTCTGCCAAACTTTAAATCATCAGCATACATAAAATTATCTGAATACAGAAAACAAGTTGGGATATCATTTATAAAAAGATTGAATAAAATAGGACCCAAATGTGAGCCTTGGGGCACGCCTGATTTGATTCTATGAACATTAGATTGGAAGCCATTGACTACTACATAAAAAGAGCGACCCTTAAGATATGACATAAACCAGGTCAACAGTGAGCCGGTGATGCCGTATGATGTTAGCTTATGTAAGAGTACTTTATGTGAAACTCGGTCAAATGCTTTACTCAAATCAGTATATATGACGTCATATTGCTTACCAGAGTCGATGGCCTCAATGAGAGTCTCAGAGAAATCCACCAGATTAGTTGACGTAGATCTGGATCTAACAAACCCATGTTGACTATCACTAAGGTATAACTTAAGATGCTGTTGTAAGAAAGGATATACTAAGGACTCAAACACTTTAGCGACCGTTGAAAGAACTGATATAGGTCTATAATTAGAAACAATATTTACATTATCTGATTTATGAATAGGGACTACTTTAGCTGTCTTCCAATTAGATGGAAATACTCCTGTTGACAGTGATCTATTAAAGATCAATAACAGTGGCGTAACAAGGTATTTAGCACAAGAAGCAATAAATATTGGTGGAATTCCATCGGGTCCTGCTCCTTTAAAGCGATCAATATTCTGGAGCTTAGCTAAAACTGTATCACGATTGAGTTTCGGGGAGGTCAGTGATTGACTGTATTGACTCATACTTTGTAGGAAGTTAGAATCGTGATATGGCTCATCATTACTATTATCCAAGTACACTGCAGAAAAATATGTTGCGAACATCTCACAAATATTTGAATTACTGTCAGATGTAGTTAATCCATCTGTCATCGATGCTGGATATAAACTAGACCCACCACGTTTTGATTTAATAAATGACCAGAATAGCTTTGGATTTGCAGTCATTTTATCTTCTAAATTGCCAATATAGTTACTGTAACAAGACTTGGCCAAGATTGCACTACGCTTACAGACTAGTTTTAAGGCAAGTTCATCCATAGGATTATGGTATTTTTTAAATCGACATCTTATGATAGTCCAGATAGTATCGTAAAAAACCGTAATCATATCGTCTACTTCGCCCAGCTCGCTAAACAATACACACCAATCAACCATAGCTAACTTATTATTTATGTCATCATAATTTGCTCTATGGAAGTTATATCTTAGGGAGTTAGAATTATAAGGAAGACTCGATGCATTGACAACCGGGATGGAAATATCAAGAGGAGGATGAAGCTTATCAATGATACTTAAAACGGTGCGGGACTCGCTGACCAAGCAGGAAGAAAGATTTGTCAAAACAAGATCAAGCATACGCCCAGAACTATTAAATATTCGATTATGTTAGCTTAGTTTATTTACATTTAAAAAATCAATGAGTGATTGACATATAACTGGCAACGAGTTAACATTCGAGGAGTCATCAGTCAAGTTCCAATCCATGTTGCCCAGATTAAAATCTCCAATAATACATGTGGGAATATCTGCCAATTCAAAAACTACATTGCAGTGGTCCAAAAAATGTTCCAACATAATACGATGTACTGGAGGTGGTAGATAAACTGCACAGAGAGCCATTTGACGAGAACCCTTGGTAATTTGTGCATCAATAGTAACCCAGAGATCTTCACACTTGCTTTCCCAACTGTACAAACGCTTAGAATTGAATTTTTTGTCAACAGCAATTAACACCCCACCTCCATCTTTTTTTTTATTGAATCCTGAAATTATTCTGTCTCTTCTGTATACTGTATATCGGTTGTCAAATAGCTCACCATTCAGAATATTACTATTTAACCATGTCTCAGTAAGAATTATGACATCGAACTGTGCACAACATAATTCACGAAAAAAGTCTATAGTTTTAGTGCGCAAGCCACGCGTATTTTGGTAATAAATCCTAAGAGGAGTGAATTTTAAAAGTATTACATTTAAATACAAAAATCTAAAAATTCAACCTATAACTAATTAAGCCAATTTATCTAAGGAGTCCATATTCTTTATCCAGATGTATTCCGAGTCGTCCGTTTTTCTCATGAAAATTCTACCATTTCTCACCCAGACATGTTTAAAACCCTTCTGCTTTGCTTTGAGCCTGGCTGCGGCGTGAAGGGATTTATTTGTCGGAGACAGATGTTCCGCAATGAAAACAGGACCTTTGTTGTTAGTGAAGCCTAGTTGTACGGCACTCAACTTGTTGTCCGGGTGCGCCTTATTATATTTAATGGTAGATGCAAGAAGTTGGTCTCGGATTCTGGGTGAAGCCAGTTGAACGACTATTGAACGTGGACGCGCATTGTTGCAATCTAATTTGGCAATACGTGTGCACCTGAAAATATCTTTTTCAGTAATCTCACTACCGACCACTTTTCCCAGCGTTTCGACTATCTTCACAAGATTTTCATTTTTAACCTCAGGCACGCACTGTAATTCCAAATTACTTGATCTTGCATTTTGTTCAAGTTGATTGACACGCAAAGTTAAGTCGGATATAGTACAATTGAAATTTTGGTTCTCCTTCTGCAAATCCATTATAATTTTCTTCGATTCTTCATGCTCTTTAATAAATTGGGTTAGGTTAGGGTTTGAAATATCCTTGCTAAGTATACTACGTACCTACCATAGACTTCCGTCTATGGTACTTTTGTTTGCCATTCCCCATAACCTATCCCTAAATTAATAATTAGCGTTATGACGCAATGAATCAATGAGGGCTATCGCGAATTCGCCGCTAGTTCATAAGTGTTGTAAAGATTTGTTAAAACCTATGTTTTTATATACTGCTTACTCAAAGCACTGGCCTATTTTTGATAAAATTTACATCTAAATTATTGATCTTTTTCTACTACTGTTTTTTCAAACATATTACCTTTTTTACTTCAATGCTAAATAAAGCACGTCTTTCCTGGTCTTCGTCTTCTTCTTCTTTGGATCACCTCCAGCTACTCCGCCTAGGAGCCTCCAGCTTCCAGAAGATAGTGCCATTCCTGATTAATTCCGGGTTCGAATCCAATAAGCTTAAGCTTTCGGTGAAGGAAAACATCGCGAGGAATCCATAGCACGGTTGTAGGGTACTTTGTAGTACCCATCTGGCTGCCTACCACCCTCAAGTGGAAAATCTGCCGCCAAGTACCTATGAGTGTGTTCCAACAGCTGAACTTGAGAGCCAGTTCCTACTAGGCTTTGTGAGCTTACCAGCTTCGGCCACATTATCACTTACCATGGTGAGATTATGGTCAAACACAAGCCTATACACAGTAAAAACAAAATGGCAGATATCCCTGCGAATCGCCACCAACCACTGTTTGAGGCGAGTTTTGTCTTTTAGAAACGTAAGGTATGTCCTCCTTTTTTTTTCGGATAATATTTTTTCAACGACGCCAACTAATGAGCCACAGAAACAATAGACAAACCCTCATTAGGTGCATTATGATAATTATAGGCTATTAGACCGGCCGCATACTATAAGAAATTTTCTGTCAGAAATTCGCTTGCTCATACATTTTTGGACGTCAGACACGTCAGAATTTTCGGATAGTATGCGGGGTCTAGAACAAAATGTATGGGGAAAGTGCCTTCCGGCGGGCGTCCGAAAATTTCTGACAGAAAATTTCTTATAGTATGCGGCCGACCTTAAACATGCCAGCCCATCTATCTGGCAGTACCTACTGATCGCATTAACATACATGAACATGACCGATTTGTGGCCATAAGACAGCTAAATAAAAAAATACTATTCCGGAAATGCAACCAGAATTACAGTGCGACAAGGATGTTTTTCATGTGGTGGACTTTATGTTAGCGCTATTTTTCTATGGAATACAAAATAAATTACGCTAAAAGAACTCTTACCAAGACGTAATTTATTTTATACTACTATAAGTTCCCATTTTAGCAACGTACCAAAAGATCCTTGTCTCACTGTACAAATAAATATAATTTTGCTTTGATCAAGTCTAGACTAACAACAAAAATCTAGTTTCCTAAAATACTTATAGGATGTCGTTCATAAGTGCCTTATGAGGGCCTAATTTGAATAAATTACTTTTTGATTTTGATTTTGATACTTATCAGGATGAGGGCATAAAACAGCATCGTCCACAAGTTTCCAGACATATAGGTACGTGCGTTGATTATCAGTCAGTTTGTTATTATACCAGTCCTAAATAACAACTTGTAGCACCATACAGTAGCTATATAAAATTTATCACAGCAAAGGTAAAAAAAACTCCAAACTCTTTTGTAAAAAATCGAATGGAATAAAGAGTGAAATGATTAATTGACCGTCAGGGTATTTAGTGATATTAACAATGGGGAAGAAATATTTTTACTACCAATTTGTTGTAGCTGTATGGATTTTAGTGAATGCGGTGTCTACAATAGGTTTTCATAAGACCAAAAGGCGCCCTTGGTCAGTGAAATGGCAGTAGAGACAAGAAGACAATTTCACACGTTATGAGGTATCATTGAATAGTTCTTTTAAAATCAACATGATACTTACGTAAAAAAACATGTTGATTGAAAAAAAAAACACTTCAAGACCACTTCCAAACATCTATTTTACTTACATCCTAACTATTATAATCCTAACTTATACTATCCTAACTAATATTATAAATGCGAAAGTGAGTTTGTTTTACGCCTTCACGCATCAACTACTCAACGGATCATCATGATATTTAGCATGCAGATAGCCTGTGGTATGGAGAACCACTTACTTTTTAACTAGGGAACGCGGGTGACACCGCTTGTAAAAGGTCCTATATACAATTGAACTACTGGCAAGCTATGTAAAGAATTACGAGTACAATGTATGATAGGTACCTAATTCAAATGTGAAAGAATCTGTCTATCTTAATTGTACCGCATGACGTGTCTAATAAAATATTATTTGTTATAAATTATATACCTGATTACAAAGCGTTTGCTTTGTATTGGGGAGAAATCCCCTCCAGACCGCTTGAGGCATCTAGTTATTTATAATTAAAACAAATACAATAATATAACTATTAACACACACTACACATACACTATTTAAGTAACCTATTGAACGTAATATTCCTTCTTCCTTCACAACCTACTCTTAAAATATAATTTACACAAAGAAATACAAAAACCTACATCAAAATGACGTGATCGGCACCTGTAGAAACCACCCCTAACCACTTCAAAGGCTCCGATAATGTATAATCATCAAAGCGGCAACAACAAAGGAACAATCACATAAGAATGCAGACTCTGAATCGATTTGTAACAAATAGATACACTACTTAAATAACCGAAAAAAATATTGACATCTATAAAAAACCTCTTAAGAGTGCATAAAGCAAAATAACATAACTTAGAATTGAAATTTACCCGAGTAAATAGTATTTAAATGAAAAAATATTTTCATGTGGTTATTTTCATTATATACGCGAGGGTTCTATCTGAGCAAAAACATAATGGAATGAAATTTCCTCGATACAAAAAAAATCACAAAGCTACCTCTAATAAAAACGAATTTTCGTTTTTATTCGTTCATGGTGTATCTATACTTTTTTTTTAAATATTCTATACTTTACGAGTTATTTAGATAAGAAGCGCTTAGTTCATTTTTGTTCCGCGAAACACGCTATCTCCGTCTCTTGTTTCATCTGAAATTGCCATATTATTCTGGCTTTGTAAGCAGTCTTAAATACACTACAGTCAGCATCAAAAATCCCAGATCACTTTAGTTCATAACAATATATTGACATTGTCTAGACATTTGGTATCAAAATTGTGAATTGCGTAACGTGACCCGGTACGTACTTCTGGTACTTTTGACGCAGACTGTACTAACTAATCACAAAGTAAGTACTTACTTATATTGAAGAAAGATAAGAATCATGCAGAACTATAACTACCTGGATTTTGAAACGACTCAAGCTTAAAATGTGTAACAAAACTTCTAGTAGCAGAATAGTTAGCAAAACGACTTGTAATCAGAATAACTAGGTACTACTAGGTAGTAAAATATTATGCTCTATATTTCTTATTCTCACTTCACTGTGCAATAATATCGTTAATTATTTGTAACTTTCCCAAACAAACAACACATCTACTTGTTTTTCTATATAATGATTACTATGTAAAAACAATTTCTAAACTAATTAACGAAACAATCGATACGTAAATTACGAAAACATGACACTCTCTTGTTTGGTTTCAAGCAAAGAATATATTTATATAGAGTTGTAAAATGTCTGTAAAATTTCTTACTTTTCTCGCCTAGGTTAAGTGGATAACTCAACTGACATCAGCATAAGTAAAATACATAACTATTTACATCGTCAAGTCTTCTTCAAAGTTGACAACACAGCAAATTTAAAGGTGGGTCTACGCTCGGCTCGGCTCGTGCTCAGTTCGCGTAGCTTACACCCACCTTTACATTTTATACGAACTGTCCCGTATAAGTCGCCGATCCCACTCCCACAGTGAGCGGTCCAAAGTTCTGCGGTCATAGTGCTACGTGCGCTCTCCTTGACCGCCGCGGTCGCTGTGTGCAATGATCAGAAGCGCTCCGCATTGATTACAGTGAATGCGGTACGCAGAACTCTGACCGCAGAACTCTAGCCCGTTCGATATGGGATTGGCGCTGTAGCCTATGTCCTTATATTCATATTGATAAAAGGGAACATAAACAAAGTGAGGGTCGTTTGAGTATATGGCATTGGCAGACACAATAGCGCATGGTACGAGTATGAGCACAAAGGGTGGTGGCCGCCAGACAAGCGGGCACCGAGATCTCTCGTTATATAACCTACTCCTGTAGACACCATGCCGTTTCACCACCAAAACCTGTAAGTTTAAGCTGATTTAGAATTAAATTTAATAGCCCAGTCATCGATTAAGAGATAACGTCAAAGATAAACCCACTTTTTTGTAAGATAATTATAATTAAAAATAAAATACTTGTATACATACAGAGTACATATGACTAAGGTGTTACGTAAGAACACAAAAATACTGTGTTCGTCTCAATACTTCATTAACAATTTTAATAAACCCCAATATACATCTGTATCTGCAAAACAATAGCTCTACATAATGGCTTCACTTATTAATACTGCCAACGAAATGGTCCGCTTTCATCTCGAAACTTTTCGCATCTTTTTGGGCCCGAATCCATCAATTCTCGTGATGGATGGACCATCGGACCCGACTCGAGCAATCGAAATTCAAATTCGCTTAATCTTCCCACACGGCATCGAAAACAGGTCGGCATCGTTAACAGTGTGCGTACGGCGAGAGGTTTTTTTTTTATTTGTTCTGGAGATATTCGCCCCGAAGCGTGGAGGGGTATAGAGGGGTGAGGGGGGAGAGGTTGAGATGCGTCGGCGCAGACGTACGGGCAGCAGAGGCGTGATTACAGGGTGTGCGCGGCTAATCACTCCCGCAACACGGGCCGGACGCGGCATCACTGTGACCTGGTATGGCAAGAAGAAAATATCGTTCTGTTATAAAATTCAGGCCAAAATGTATACCAATTTAATAAAACTGAAGACTTTGATTGTTTGTCTCTGGATTCGGATTAGAAAAATTCTAACACTAATAAGAAGCAAAAGGCTACTTTTTACACCTGCGTAACACACCATAAGGGTGAAACCGCGAGGGACAATTAGTTATCTTATACCAGCTGTCCTCGGTTTTACCCGCATTCCCAAGGGGTCGTATGTTTTCCAGGGATAAAAAATATCCCATGAGTTAATCCAGAACATATTCTATCTTTGTGCCAAATTTCATCCAAATCCGTTTAAAAAAAGAGTAACAAACAGTAATGTAATAATAATACCTGAAGTTTTAACCTGTGATACTGTGTTAATAAAAGTAAAAAATGCAGTGCTGTCAACAAGCGCCATTAGAAATGACCTTAAATATTTATTACAAGATCCTGGTTTTTCATGGGTTTTTCATAATACGTTTACTAATATTAAAAGCGAACGTGAGTATATCTATCAGTCTGTTTGTCACGTTTTCACAGCAAAACTACCGAACAAATTTTGATAAAAATATTTAATATAGTTTAATAGATAATTTGGCTTTCGCCTCATTCAGTTTAGGACCTTAAAGGTCGAAACTACTGTAGTTACCACCAGTCCGAACTGGCTACAAAAAAATGTAGTATTTCAAAAATAGCATTTAAACAAAAATGCTAACTTTCGGCCGGCCGTGCTCACCAGGGCCGGCTCATTGTTGTTAATAACAAACAAGGCAAACTCTCGATGGTAACTACACACTTTTCTCCACATATCGAGTTCTTACCGCGACGCCGACACAGATAACGTATGGAAATATTATGAGCCTTGTCAATGAGTACCTCTAACTCTATGGCATTATGATTATATTTAACAGCATTTTAAACTGGCAGCCTTGTTTGTGTCATTACTATTTAAAATAAAGAACGTAAACTTTTTAAACTAACTGGCTTGCATGTGTCATTTTTCATATCTATACGTGTTAGTAAAACTGTGTCTATACCTAATATACTATTTTAAATATAGAACGTCAACTTTTTAAACTTGCTGGCTTGCTTGTGTCATTTTACTGTTTTAAATTAAGAATATCGGTCAAACAAGCCTTTCAACCATCAATTAAAGTTTCACAAGCAACCTATATAATTAATATATGTAGGTAGGTAGGTATTTATGATCTTTACTTATAATTATTCAATTAAATTTTAAATATTGACATGTAAAGTTGTGTGTTTCAACACTTAAAGAAATTAACGCAATTATAGAATTCCAAAACATGTAACAATTTGTAGGGTTGTCAACTTATTTTATGATGAAATTCCATGGAGTCAATATTGCGCTATATTATAAATATTTTTTTATTTACTAAAAATTTATATAAGAAAAATACTGACGACTGAAGTTTATATTTTATCGTTTTATTCTTTGAATATTTTGCATTTTACATAATGTATACCTACTTGAAGGATGATATATAATTGGATTTCTTACCGAAGTAAAAAAGGTAAACAAATAACTCCCAAAAGAATACTTTTTCAACAATCTTGTAAAAAAACCAGTTTATTGACAGCCCTAATTTCAAAATATAGACAGTCCATATAATTCTCAATGCAATAGGTGCAAATATACAAATCAAGCATAAGCTCGTTAAAACACTTTGAGAGCTCCAAACATGATTGCTACTACAATAATAAAAATACAAACCGGATCTACTATTAATTATATTTATTATATTTTATTGGAGAACATGTTTTTTACCGCTGTTACCGTTTTTTTAATGCAATTAGTAGCAAATGTTGACGAGTCTTGATCTGTGTGAGATCTTAATTATTTAACGGCTTATATCGGCTTTAATGATTAAGCCACATTAATAACTAGAAATAACACAATTTTGCTTCGTAAATAAGCGAGAACATTACTAAATAAGCGAACCAAAGAGCCCAAAATACAATAACAAAATTTTCAAAACCAGCAGATTGCGTTGTTGCTACTTTTGGAACTGTTTTATAGCTTGAAGCTAAAACAACACACCTTTAAAATTACATGTCTCGTCAAACTCATGTATAAATAACAATGTGTACAATCAAATAATGATGATATGCATTTAGTTGTGCGGTTCCGCTAGGGCGCGTCACGTCGTCGTGTCGTGGTCGTGCGTGAGTCGCCCGTCACCGTCGTCAGCCGTCAGCAACGCCTGTCAAATGTCAACGTTTTAAAGCCACAATATTGAAGCAATTTTAATTCAATCGAGCGACATTATATTCGCCGCGGTGCCGCCGCGCCGCTCGCTCTTCTACCGAGTACTACTATCCTCATTACGACTTTATTTTGTTATAACAACAATGAGAGCCCGCGTTTCGCGTTTAATTCATTCACTGAAGTTGACAGCGCCATTGTGCGAATCAATCTTGTGACTTTTGTAATGATGTAGAATCCGTTCCAGTGCTGTAAAGAAGTCGCCGCTAATGTTATTTTATTTCATTTTTCTTTGTCAACGAATAAATTGAATAAATCACGGCAACTATTCAATGTTATTTAATTTGTTTTCTTCATGCAAAGAGAGTATCTAATATAGTTGTTGCGGCGGCGTTAGATTTGAGTCACTCGAAATCATGATGTTAAAGTTTTTGCTGTTTGGAAATTGTGTCTGATAACTGTACGTGATCTTTCGTCTATTATTCAAACTTGCTCCAATACTTTTAATTCATAAATTGTGTACAATAAACCTGTAAACCTAATTCCAATAGTTCAGCTCAAAGTTCAAGTACTACTTTCACATTCACCTTAAACGAATGATGCCTAAATATCAGTGTTTCCTTGTTAAACAAACCAAACATATACAAAGTTTTGCATCATCATCATCATCATCAGCCTATAATGTCCCACTGCTGAGCACAGGCCTCTTTTCACAAATGAGGGTGAAAGGGAATGGGCAATACTCCACCACGCGTGCCCACTGCGGATCGGTGGAGGTAGGCTAGTGGTCAACCTACTGTTGGAATTTTTCAAGCCGCCTAGGAGGCATCCAACTAGCTTAACGACTATCACAATTAAGTGATAACAGGGACCAACGGCTTTACGTGCCTTCAGAAGCACGGAAACGCTCGATTTGAAATACTACTAGGCGGTCACCCATCCAGGTACCGACCACGACGGGGGTAGCTTAACTTTGCCGATCGATTAAGAACGGCTAATCATGCTACGCCATTAGCGCTTTGCATACTGCATATTAATAGTTTTGCATACTCGTTTATAATGCGATCAGCAAAAGAGTGAAACTTGCTTCAATGGCGTCTGTGTTTCCTGACTCTTACAATCTTCGGACTTATCTTACATCTGGGCGAGTCAGTGGCCAAACGCAAACCCATTGAGTATAAAAAAAAACTAGACAAACATAATGCTCCAACTACAAATGTAAGTTTGAAATTGCAAAATTGTTAACAAATCAAACAAAATTTGGCAATAAGCAGCGAAAAAATCAACAATTATTATATATTTGGTGTTGATGAGTGAGTTAGCGAGTATCGAAATATGTGACATAAATGGCCATATCTTTTGATTGCGTTGATTTAGAAGTTTGAATTTTGTACACTTTTAAAAGAACGTAAGACTTTTGTTTACAATATTAATGTCAACTTGATAACTCTACCCGCCCCTGAGATAGACAAGACAGACGGAGGGGCAATAAGGTAATCCTAAAGGGCTCCGCTTTTTACTTTTGAGATACGGAACACTAAAAAGAATAATCAAACTCGGTGACACACAACAGAACTCTAACAACTATACATATACACTTAAACAAGCAGTTATCACCTTATCTCGATAAGTTGACGCCATAAATGCAATAATATGTGTACATTAGTAATGACTTAGAATATGCAGGTTGATATGTCGTGAGGCAAATACGCACCGACAGACGGGAGCTAAACGTTATAAGTGTTAGTCATAATGTGTAAATAAACACCGGGTGGGAGACATGAGACAACCGATCCGGTTGTGATCCGTTTGAGACTTGAGGAAATGTCGAACTTATGATACAGAGTGAGGACTACAAATATGGTTAGTAATTTATTGTTTGGAATAGTGTAGTTTTCAATTATTTAAAGAATTCTGAGATTACTATCACAATATTTATATTAAATAAGCTAGGTTTTACTTACGATCCCGAGGAAGAAATTAGCTTTTTAAAAAGTTATCTACCTGCCAATACTATATATTTAGTTCTCTCTAACCTTTATAGTATTTTTGTATATCTTGATAGTCATAAAATAGCAGTTTGTTTGGTAGAATGTAGTCCCACAAATATATAACATAAGTCTAGTAGGATCTCGCTTCCGTAACTTACACTTACTTACCCTGACTATTTAAATGTATGTAAGTGCCAGCTTGGAAGATGTAAGTGTAAGCAAGATTGAAGCTATGGGATATAATATAATATATATTACATCTTGTATCATACATTTTGTCGAAAAAATATTTATAGTTTGGGATGTAATATACAAAAATGAATGACGAGCGATAAAATATTATATCTCAAGATGTAATTTATATTATATTATATCCCATAGTGAAAAGCCGGCTTGAGAAGCCGACTCCACATATGGTATTGTAGGATTCGAAACCGGGACCTTCGTCTCGGTATCCGACGTCACTCCCACTGAGATATCATCGCCTTCCAGCGGGGTTATTTTAAAATGGTCGGATTCGGAATCGGGAGCGGAATCGGAAACCTTCATCGAAAAGATCCGATAGCGGAAAGTTGGAGTGCGTTTACAAAGTTTATTTTTAATAATGGTAGGAAATGGTATACCTAAACTAAAATAAAATTAAAATCGAAATGATTACGGATTTTCATTGTTGAAAGGCCTCATTTAAACACTCATATCAAATGCATAAAGACAGATACTTGATATTTTTTATATTTTAGATTTATGGTCTACATTGTTTTAATAAACATAAAAAAAATGGTTTTCTAGTTTTATCGAACTTCGGAAACGGACTGATAGGTCAAAGTAATTGTTGTTTATAATATTCGAAAAAGTCAGGCAAAGGTTTGAGCCATACAGCCTAATCGTATTTGAGTTATATATACCTAAGTTCTAGTCACAAAATAAATCACTTTTATTTAGTACGCACTGTCAGTCACAGTCCATAAACGTCAATGTAACTTGTTACATGTGTTAGTAAAATAGTGGTAAAAAAACTAAAACTTCTCACAGACTTTTTGAGACAACTTGAAGTCATGATACACATAATTCATTTAATTTCCCTTCATTGGTGCGCGAGGATTGATCTTTATAGGATAAAACACCACAGATAATATGCTATAAAACTCAAAATACACGAATTTTTGAAAATAAAACGAAAACGCAACGTCACTTTGCAAGTTCCCGCCAGAAAGCTCTCGATGTCAATGTAATTATTTTTTCGGTACATTCATGGAGAGTATAATAAAACAAATATTTTATGATTACGTAGATCTTTTAGTGGTAGTGAATCTAGCATCCAACTTGAGTAACGGTATTGAGTGACAAATATGTTTTAGTTCCTACGAAGTTTGAGTATGTAGCTATTATTACTTTTACTGCAGACCTTTCTCATTCATTATTTACTTAAAATAGGGGCATAGGGGGTTTAGTACCAACTAACCTTTATATAAGTTTAAATAATGCATTTATATTAAATAATGGTCAAAAACGAACATTAAATAAAATTCGGAAAGAATTCCGCCAGCTAAAAGCTATCGGAAACATTTCGATGAATCGGATTGATATTTCCGTCGAGAAACGTCAAACTATTCGATTCGGAAATTAAAATAGCAATGGGCGCTTTAACCTATCATGCAGAATATATTTATTTTAGTTTGGGTATTATTTGTAACACTTAAATTGTACTATAATCATACTAGGTTAAATAAATATTGATGTTCTTATAGTCTTGATTGTCTTTTAATGTGCAAATACACATTTTTATTAATATTTTTTTATGTCGGAAACTCGCCTCGGAAGTTTCCGATTCCGCTCCCGATTCCGAATCCGACCGTTTTAAAATAACCCCGCTGGTCACCTTTTCTAACGATGACTACCGAAAAGTCATCTGCAATAAGGACTTATTCTTTTGATATATTCGGTATAAACCATTGACATAGAGCAGGAACAATAAGGGTCCCAGGATATTACCTTGAGGCACTCCATATTTCTTTCTGATCAGTATGTCGTAATAACTTGATCTTTACCTATTCTTTTTATATCTACGCATTAAGTTTCCGACTTGAAAGGTACAGTAGTACTCAACTTATATGACGCGTCGTGAATCTTCGTTCGCACAGAAAAAAAAGTATGGCCCCGAAGATTAACCAAAGTATGCTTAAAACTTACAATCAACCTTAGATCACTACTATAAGGTTCATAATACACTGCAGCTGTTAGTTCCGTCTCACTCGCAAGTCACGCCCATCCGCACGGCGCGCGCTAACATGGCGGCAGCTGCCGACCAATAGCGTTTCTCGCGCATTGAAAATGTATCTTCTGCGCAGGTACATCGGTAAGCCATATTAATTGGGTACTACTGTAGCTCTCTAACCATTTTAAAGCTATACCTATAATTCAATGTGATTTGCACTTTTTAATAGTATTTTATGATTAACGAAATCAAATGATTTACTCATGTCAAAGAAGATTACTGATGCAGGGATGCTCTTGTAAAATATATTTGGTAATAATTCTATTAGAGTAAACGCAGCCAAAGTAGTTCTTTTTTCTTTTGGAAGCCATTTTCTTTTCCTTAATGATTTTGAATTAGTCCAATAAGCCATACTCCCACTATGCATCGACTTTCGAAACACTTTAACTAGTACTGGCATTTGTAATAGGACAAGTAATTTCAAAGATTAACCCGAACAAATAAAAGACAGACACACAGAGAGAAAATTAAAACCCGTGTTTGTATATTTTCGATAACATGCAAATAAATATATAAATAAATAGTCTCAAAGGAGCTTCCTTCCGCGGACGCACAGATTGTGGAATGAGCTCTCCGCCGTGGTTTTCCCAATGGAGTACAGCAAGGGGTTCTTCAAAAAGGGTGTGACGAGATTTCTGCAGGGTCGGCAACGCGCGAGTGACGCCCCTGGTTTTGCAAGCATAGGATTTGTTTTGTTTTGAAAACCTATTTTTTTTTTCGAAAATATCATGTCATCTTAAACTTTATCAATTTTGAAATTCATATCTAATATTAGAACACTCTTTATACAAAAGTCAAGGGAATAATCACCCCAGTGTATCTTGGCTTTTGGGGTTGAATCTTTGAGGTTGAAACATAATCATCCAATTATAATCTACTTTAGAGATATCAACATCTGCTAACCCCATGCGACATATAATCAAGGTATCATCTTGTACTTAACACTATTACTATCTTTTTGTGATTCAACTTAGCCTGAACTCTTAAAAGAAAGCAGGACTGAATCGATTTTGTGTCAATTCACTTATAAATTTCATTCGACAGAAAAACAAGTAACTTTAGGCTACAAAAATCGTCGATAAGACCCTGATTGTTACCTTACCTTATATAATATAAGGTTATGTAATATATACCTTATATAATATAAGATTACCTTATATAATATAAGGTTATGTAGTTCAGTAAAAATCTCGGTTGTTTCTGTTTGTTTGTAAGCGTGAGATATTGTGAGAGTTGCTGTTTGATATAGTTTTAGGTTGTGTAAATATATAAGTTAGTTTCATGGTACTAGATTTTATCTAAGTATTTTATTTTCAGCAGGTTTTTTTTATTGTGTAGGCCTATACACAATGTGTTTGGCCAAAATCTCACCGGGTAAGTGATGATCTGGCTGAAGGTGATAAGCACACAAAACCTAGAATTAACTGGCTCTCAAGTGCTGCTGTCGGAACACACAGATAGGTGCTTGGCGACAGATTTTCAACTTGAGGGTGGTAGCCAGCCAGATGGGTACTACAATGTACCCTACCCCCGGGCTATGGTTTCTTCACGATGTTTTCCTTCACCGAAAGCTCAAGGGCGTTGTAGGATTCGAACCCGGGACCTTCGTCTCGGTATCCGACGTCACTATCACTGAAGCTATCATTGCCTTAAAATCTGTTGGCTTTCACCACATACCTCTATGTAATCTCTTTCTATAAAAAAACAAAAGAGATGGGCATGGAGACTTCGATCCCCTAGAGACCTTGAATTTAAATGTGATGAATGTGATGACATAAAACAAAATGGACAAAAATGTCTACCTTGACATAAAATTATTATACATTAACAAAATATCGAATATACAAATGCATTATTTTACACTAAAACATTGAAATTTCGGTGAAACTACAACACAGTGTTAAACAAATTAATTTCATTTTCACATTAAACTTAGGAAACGTCGCAATTAATCGCAATAAAATACAAATTTTATCGCCCAAAGAAACTAAAATATATTGCAGAATTCACAACATTTAGTAATGACATGCACTTAATTTAATGTAAATGTTTCTTTCTGATTAATTGGTAGACATTGTATATATCACTTCGCGTGCAAACATTAAATAAATCGTTTATGAATAAGCACTCTAGGTTACTAACAATTTGTGTAATGGATACCGATACTTCCTTACATGCAGCAACATTAGTGTTTTCTAGGAATATTAAATCACTAAACAATTACAGGCACTGAACGATACTGATATTAAGAAATAAATCAACGCAAACTACAATCAAGCAACTAGAAAGCTGCTACATGTCCTCATAATCAATCGCTAAGCAATGAAGTGAAAGAATACCAGTTCCCCCTGACATCATCCTCACAATCGCCAAACATATTTTTTACCAGAGCCACGAACAAGTAAACAATCTTCAATACAAGTTTGAACGCCACAAAAAGCTTATTACCAGGTAGGAATGCAACAATAACAAACAGGAATGAATCAACAATAGTTACCTACAGCTACGTGTCAAGTCCCACACACTCGGCATTACAAACATGCTACAAAAAAGAGGTCGCATCCTAAACGCACGCCACAAAAACTGCCTTGTACAAAACGGTATCGAGCGGCGAGTTCAAAAGAACCGGCGACCACTCATTTCACACCATCAAGCGGCGGTGAGCCATCGGCCTTACCATACGTGACCTAATGACAACTAAACCACAATATATCACATACTTAACAGCATCAAACCAATACATTATAAACTCTATTTTTACTAAGCCAAAGCTTCAAGTCCATTGGTGAAGTTAGGATAGATACGATTTCGGAAATTAGGCTCAGTAATGGACAGCTCGGAATGCTGGATTTGTGCAAAAAATGCTATTGGCAAACAATTGGAGCTAATGGTTCTAAGGACAATCGAAAACGAATACTGCTTGTAATGCAATTCTAGTTTAGTCTTTGATGTCTCCGATTTTCGCACTTTCATCATCATGGTACCTTCATCAGCTCGTAGACTTGCAATTTTTTATGGCGCTAAACCTTTTGGCCATTTGGCTTTACACCAAAGTGACTCGTATACATTTCACTACTTTTTGCATTACCGGCAGACACCGTAAAGCGTTCAAAGATTCACAGTGGCACTTCGTAGCAGAAGTTCGTATCATCAAGGATTAGAATACTGATCAAACAAAAAACATGTCAGTAAATATCAGAATTTATCGGGCACTGGTTCTAAAGTTTCGACGGTGTGAGTCAGGGGCCAGAAAAGGCTCGGCTGAGGCAATTCTGCATCTCAAGAGCAACAAGCAAAAATCTTGCTTATTAATTAAAATTAATCAAATCATTATAAAAGTCGACAAGTTCAAAATGTCATGATGATACTTCATGATCTTTAATCCTACTGGTAAATATTACAAAACATAAACAAGCAATTATCTAAAGCTGATTGGAATCAACTTATTTAGGTATCTGTAGATCTAATCAATAAAAAATGGATTTATGTATTGTTTAACTTTTTTGTTGTTGCAGTATAATTAAAGCTTAAGCTCGGACACCCCAAGTAATAAATTGACAATAAATAATAATATTAGGTTTAATCTTATCCAAATTGATCAAAAGAAGTACGTATGTAGACATTGAAATACGTCATTTGGAACTAAGCTTATAGCTTGAATTATCAAAATAATAATGAATAAAAACTCTGGTAAGTGATTTTTCAATAAATAAATAAATATCCTGGGACATTCCTCACACACGGTCTTCTGATCCCAAACTAAACAGAGCTTGTACTATGGAAACCAGATAACTGATATAATACATACATATACTACTTTTTATTCGTAAATACTACTTAATATACATAATTACACCCAGACTCAGATACAGATATGCACACAAGTGGTGGTCCTGTGTGGGTATCAAACCCACGACCTGCGGCGCGATAGATGGAGTATTCTTAACCAAATGGCCCGTCAATAAATTGTTATAAATATGCAGTTTTGAGATTTAACATAGGACTTGCAATTTTTTGTCAAAAGATAATTAAAATCCACAATAGTGTAGTCCTGCCAGGAACGATCACGAGACGGAGATTTATAAAATTATAATACGGTATCAAAATCCTGCGGAACCCATTAATTTGAGGTCGATTATTGGAAGCCTCCATAGACACAATAGTTCCTTGGTTTATGGCAACATTAGTATAAAAACAATCATAATACACCGTAAAAATAGTAAATTGTTAATCACTTAAATGTTGACGGAAGTCTCAAGAGAGGAATAACGCTTGACTGAACAACGAACTCCATTGATTTCACTACGGTGCGTGATATGGCAATTTTAATGCATTCATTAATAAAACTACTTATTATTTTATGTAAGTATCTGTGTACCTGATTGTACTCTTTAAGTTAATCCATTTTTTTCCATTTCCAAATAAAATCCAATAAAGAATTGTTGACTGTCACGGTCTAGTAAAATATATTTTACTAGAAACTTTACCAAATATTGTATAGCTCATTTTGCATAAAAAATATTTAAATCGGACTATAGTTTTTGAGAAGAGCTCTCGAATGTTAGCTGAAGAATTTGTACTCTTATTATTGTAGACTACTTATTAGTAAAACAGGCATTACTTTTCCGCGGGTCTTCATATTCCCTAACGGTCCCAAACTTTAGTTTTTGTATAAAAGAGGTGTTGGCTGCAGTACGGTTTGTGAGGTTTGTCATCCACGTTAGTGCACGCTGAGTCACTTACGTCAAGGAAACTAAGTTAACTTACTTGAGTCATGATTGAAACCTGGAACAGTAATATGGTTTATTTTCCAATAACATAAATAATTCTTGATGTGTTGATTCTCCTTCGGTGTCGTGATATTCCGAGAAAAAAATTAAAGCTACTTATCATTATTAATTAATAAGCTATCTTGATCCATTCAGCAGTAGGCACGACCCAACGACAATATCAAAGAGAATTCCTAATTACCTACTGCTTAAGAATTCATAACTTCATCACTTTCAGTTTTCAAAAACCTCAGGTAATATCATCCAAGCCAGTATTCTCCTAAATAGTAACTACCAATCGTAGTATCAGCAATTGAAAGGTACAACGAAAGTAGAATAATTTAAACACAGCTCGATAAATCAAGTTTAGCTGTTTAGGCCAGCGAAGTACTGGGCCAAAGGGGCGGGTCCCTAGCTACAATCGCCGGAACTACACCGCGGGATGCCGTGAACGTCATCTTGCCCATTCACAGACAACCAGCGACAAACAACGACAATATGCCGACTTGTTGATCACCGTGACGGCATTGTTCATCTCTCTTATCGCTGTCACATACAATTGATTGTGAATAGATGTATGTATGCATTATTAATATACATCATATTATATGCATAAGAAACAATCTGTCTGGTTGTATTTATATAGGGAATTGTTTTATCTCTCAAAGACTTACGAGTTTGTGAGCGAGTCAAAATTCTCTACAATTAAATTTATTATGTCTGTAAAAAAAAACACAGATGCCATACCTATATTTAAACTTAGATATCTTAAAATTAGATGCATAGTATAGGTAAATATATGAATTGAATAAATATAATAAAATAAGTACATATAAAAAGTTCTTAACTCAGTTCTAAATTACCTAAATAAAAGGAGAAACTCACGAAGGTAATCACTAAGGAGAAGATTTTCAAAATTCTGCACCTATATAAAAAGGTAAGATAGGATATTCCGTGCGTGGGTAAACCACGGAGTTCAGAACTAGTCTATAAGAAAAAAAAAATGGGTACAAATAATGATTATCATAATAGAGTTCAAATATACTTTAGCTAGGACTTAAATTCCATTATTACAATAAGTGCTGACCCTAATTCGAAATTAGTATTCCTAATTCAATATCATATCTTATACACACAAATTGAGCTCTACCTCTTTCGAAGAAGGTTGTATCTCCGATGAATAAATTTTGGGAGTCCTTGAGGCGATGCCGCGGCAGAAATAATTAGCAGTTACGGTGTCGGGAAAGCCATAAAAACAGCAAATCGAGGGACGAACGGATAGGCACAATGTGTTAGATATTAATTTCGAAATTATAGGCTAGAGCGTTTCGTGCAAAGGTGTTCAAAGCAAAAACATCAACAGAAGTGCTAAGAGAGGCCGATTATTATTTTAGGTTCGTGTAATCATCCTTCTCAAACAGCTGCCTCTACAAATATTTATTGTTTGCATGAGATTTGTAATGTAAAAACTAAATTGTGTGTCTGGCTTTTTTACTTTATAAAGGATGATTGCTTGTGTGTATTCTAAATATGTTATAAAGCACACACGATGGTTCTAAACACATTTTTGTTTACACACTAGGATG
Source organism: Polyploca ridens (assembly GCA_951394255.1). Classification (NCBI taxonomy): domain Eukaryota; kingdom Metazoa; phylum Arthropoda; class Insecta; order Lepidoptera; family Drepanidae; genus Polyploca; species Polyploca ridens. The sequence goes on along the minus strand of OX596245.1, from coordinate 5,283,095 downwards.
TTCTCAATTAAACTATTAATCTCACGTATAGTTATTGATGTGTTAAAAATGAATAAAACATAAAAAAAACTAATACACAGTTAATCATAAGCTATTGTAACAAATAGATTGTAACCCTAATGTAGTATTTTGATTGTAGTTCACGTTTGTATCAGATATTTTTTTTGGAATTTTATGTAAGTTTCATTTCTTAACTCAGATTATTAGGATATTTATGTTTCATATTGTATAGTAATCAAAGCTTGCACTAAGATAACTAAAATACTTACGCAGCAAATCTAAAAAAAGCTCGAAAAATACACAACTTAAGGTACATTGGATAAAATTCATAATCGAACTAATTATTATATTTATTTTAATTATTCTAGAACCACGAAATTCATAATTTATTTTATTAAAAAATTATAGTTTTTTAAACAAAGCAAATCAAACGTTGCTCTCTACGCTTGTCATTCTATTGATTTTCGTTGAAAGATTTGATATGCTGTCAGTATTTTTCATGCTAAAACGTAATAATGTTTGTTCTTAAAAAAATGTGTACCTACTGTATTTTTAAGTATTTTGATATAAAATATTTGTAGTCAAATTGTTTAAGATTTTTAATCATATCTTCATTTCTAGTATAATAGTTTAATTTATATTTTATAGGTAGGTAAAGGGTATACAAATATCTATTACTGACATGATAATGAACGTAGATAAACAATTAACCAAACTACTCATGTAGATCTTAGATATAATTTAGCGCAAACCACATAATTTTTGTCCAATTCTTCTTCTTGAAAATATACAAACATTAAACTTTTCAATTACGTAACACCACGAATCTTGTTTACATTATTTTTTGCTCAGACTATACTTCATGTTATATCTTTTAATTCATTTATATCTCGAGTCACGTTATTCCTTATTAAAAAAAACAAAATTAATAAAAACATATCTCAATTAGTCAAATATATACAAAGCTAATAAATATAAATCACTAGTCGAATAATTTACAAAATTAAGTTGTTATTTAATTAAAAATTACGTAACATTCGTGGGAAATCAACATAACCAAAAGGTTAATAAGAATTGAACATTAAATTTTAAAGCACACTAATCTGCCATCTATTGTTAAAAACGCAAGGTTTAGCTGTATATTATTTGCGACATGAATATTATCTTTTAATTACATTTAAAGTCATAATGACATAGATTACCTAATTGGTCCTGATATGAAGAAAAGGCCTATGAATTTTTATGCCTGTTCCTGTTAAATAGTCGATAGGTAGATCATTGCTTACTTTAAACTTTACGGTTAGATTTATGTCAGTTAAAACATCCTTACAAAGAAGGAAGGAGGAAAAAATATGTCTTCCACAGTACACAAAATAAAAAATTGCCAAAAATAATTCAATTTCTTTATTCCGTTCGATTAATTTGCTCAATTGCTTAGTTCTTATTAGTATTAAAATTACCCTACTGCTCTAATAGGCGAAATTTTTGGTGGATATTTGATATTATCAATAACGCCGTATAAGCAGAATGATTGTGGATGAGATTTGATTTGATTTGTAGGGTAATTTTAATACTAGTAAGAACTAAGTAATTGAGCAAATTAATCGAACGTGGGTCCTCACATCCTCACAAAGCATTAAAATAAAAATTCCGATCAAACCTACCAGTGTTATTTCTTTGAAAAGAGTGCGCTATTGGGAACAGAATTAATTATTTTGTTGCAAGCTTCAATAGGCTAAGGTAACCGCTTACCATCACGAAGGCCGTATTTGTGCTTACCTTTAAAAGTATTTTTTTTATAAGTTTGCATTGTAATTCAGCCTTCTTGCAAAACTTAGGTCCAATTTTTACCTTAGATAAGCTATTCACGATATATCTATTAAAAAAACTCTTCTTATTTCGTATTAACAGGTAGATACCGCTTATCTGGCCATTAAAGGAGCAGCCACTATCTCTAGCATTCATATAACTCATTCATAAAAAAAAACACATGGAAAAAGCACTTTTAGTTTTCCCAATTTTTCAATTTTCCGGCCAACATTTCAAATTTTTCTTTCAATAAAACCTTTCGGACTAATAGCAATTTTTTCCAGCCGTTCTAAAATAATGTGCTTAACAACGAACAGCATTTTATTTTAATTCATATAAAAAGAACCATCATTAAATAAACACATTTTTCTATTAATAATAAATAGGTAATAATAAAATAAAAATAAAATAGCCTTTATTTCCGAGTAGAACAGGAATCTAAAAATACAAATTTAAACTTTAAAAATTAAAACTTACGAACTACAAAATATCCCTTAATTCAGTGTGCCTATTGGCAAAGGCCTCCTCTAACTCTTTCCACTGCCGTCTATCGCTAGTGACTCTCCTCCAGTATGGACCAGCTGTTATTTTTATTTCGTCTTCCCACCTCTTATGTTGCCGTCCTCGACTTCTTTTTGCCTCTCTGGGGTACCAGTTTGTGACGCGTTTGCTCCATTTATCTTGGGTATCTCGCATCATGTGCCCTGACCATCTCCACTTTAAATCGTCAATTTTGCGTAGGACATCCGATACTTTAGTTAAGTCCCTTATAACCTTTAATCTAACCCTATCCTTTCTTTTCAATCCCAGCATACTTCTCTCCATTGAATGTTGGCATGCTGCTATTTTGGATCTGTGCAGTTCATTAAGGGCCCACGTCTCACAACCATATGTTATGCATGGAAGAATACATGTATTAAAAACTTTTCTTTTGATGGAAATATTTAGTTTTGTACTTTTCATTATGTATTTTAGCGACCAGTACTTTTTCCAGCCGGTTGCTATTCTTTTATTGACCTCCTTTGTCATTTGGTCATGGTTTGAGATGATCTGACCTAAATAGGTGTATTCTTCAACAAACTCCAAAGGGTTTCCGTTGACAGTTATCTCTATTTTATTTCCATTAGTCATTACCTTTGTTTTACTAGAGTTCATTTCCAGGCCAACTTTTCTACTTTCTGTTGATAGATGTTGTATCATTTGTTCTAGGTTTATTGGATTTTCTTCCAGCAAAACCAAATCGTCGGCAATCCTGAGATGGTTCAGACGCATCCCGTTGATATTCAAGCCAAAATTATCCCATTCTAGTTTCCGAAATATGCTTTCTAATACTGCCGAGAATATCTTAGGCGAGAGAGGGTCCCCCTGTCTCACACCTTTCTTAACAGGGAAATAGGTAATAGTTATATATAATAATTATAAATTATTTAATAAGCTATACATATAGATAGAAATTATCGACATACGTGGTGTATGACGCATCGCAAAGTAAACAAATTGGCTGCACTTGTTCAAATATGGTTTATGTTATTTGTCATCTTAATAAGGAATTCCCACAGACTTGTAGGTTAGTTAGGACTTAGCAACTCAATTATTATCAATCAACAATATGACAAACATTTTATATGCTAAAAATAATGATACTAGTTTAAGCCCACGGTTTTAATCGGGTTTTCTGATGATTTCTTGTCATTATGTAACTTTGTTGCGATCAGTTTCAATCAGATTCAATTTGAAACAACACTTTTTAAATATGGACCGTGACTTTACAAAATCGTAGACAACACAGTGAAAATATCACAGATTATAAATTGCTTTCCTTTTCCATAGACTACCATACTATACTATATACTATTTCCATACTCTACCATAGACAATTACATCAATCCTTATGTTTTAAATTCAACAGATAAATCTGTTACAATGTCGAAAACGTTCCCATTTGCTTATTCAGTTATCAAAACGTAAAAAAGGTATCAGAAAACCGCTATAATTAAACCGGCTTCAAATTGAAACTGATTGCAACAAAGTTACATAATAGCCTCGATTTCTATCTTGCTTAGTTTTAGATCTGATGGCGAGTTGTGGAGGATATTTAATTATTCTATTTTTCCTAATAGAGTAACTGACTGATACATGACATTTTGTAGACTTAAATAACTTAGTAGGTAAGTTTAAGGAATTTCCAATAATAAAATCTGAAAGGTTTTTACTAGCACATCCTACTTCGGCGCTTAATCTAGTAAAAGTCAATAATCATACAGATAGCACTATCGATAGGATATCTATTGATATTCAGGATGTCATTAGATAATGGATTCTTTACAAACTTTTTTTTATATGCTGCAATTAATTTGATAAAATTAATGTATACTGATAGTAGTTTAAACAGACATACCTTATTGAATTACTAGCATTTCGCACTCGGTTTCACCCATGTTTTTCCCCCTTAGTGGTTGAATTTTAGCTCTTCCTTAGTAGGTGCCTGCGTTATACAAAGTAAGCCACCACTTCTTAGCTTGGACTTAGGCCTGTATATAAGAATTGATCGCGGTAATCGAAAATAAACCTAATGTTATTGGTACAGGACCAATGACATTAGGTTTATTTTCGATTCCAAATTCAATAGTTTTTAATCTTGACTCATGACTTGAAAATTGACTGACGATCTAGAATGCGGACCTAAGTTTAGTAAGTTTAAACCACACAAAAACAAGATATAGTTTATACCTTACAAACAACTATGAACATTTTACATACATACATATTAGAATGGATTATCACAGAACTGTGGACAGTTCTGTGTCATAAGGCACACTGGGCCGGTTCACGGGGCCCCACATACAAGGGGGCCCCGAAAGGCTGATATATTCGCTTACACTAAACACTGTTTTTTGCATATTAGGTAGACAGTACGAATTACCTTCAACATTCTAAATTAAAATGTTAATCGGACAATCAGTTTTTTAATTTTAACTATAATAAAAATATAAAATCATAACAGAAAATTGTTTTTAGCTATTCACTTTTTTACTTTACAACGGAGCCCCAAATTTTTGTGTACAAGGGCCCCGGCATTGCTTAAGACGCAAGGCCCTGACTATAGATTATAAATTGTATCGTTTAATTCCATTATATTCATGTCCAAAATATAATTCAATTAGTCACGGACATACAAAAGACTTCAACGCGTTTGTTAGTCTCGTAGAGCATAGACATCCCACAAGTTTTAATATTATGTTTACTTTTTACCGTTTAAATAGAAATATAATGGAAAATTAGAATCTCTTTCTCATATGTACCTATTGTAAATATAAAACCGTTTATTTACTACGTTATGTAGTTACCAATTGAAGAAACTTGGATAAAATCTCAAAAAAATACCTATTTCTTTCTCTATTAAAATATTATAAAATATTAATGTAATAATAGGTACTATGTAAAGTATAAATGATATAAAATAAAATTGCTATGTAATAATTATATAGATAACTAATAATTTATTAGTTTTAATGTTGCAATACATATAAATGCTCCCAAGATACGGGTATTACCTAGTTTGGGAGCAAGTGATCCTAAAAATTTTGTAAAAAATGGTATTTTGAAATAAAGAATTTATTATTATTATTATATTATTAATCTCTTTATTTATTGTGTATCTTAAAATTACCTTTTTTTATAACATAAATGTATAAAATCAAAAAAATATTATAAAAAACCTAATCCTATACATAAATATGATTATTTTTTTTACAATATTTCTATAAAATCAACTAAAAATGTTATAAAAAAAACCTTATTCTAGTGTGCCGCCGGCAGCAGGGTAGGGCCCAGGCTACCAGTGGTTAGGGCTGCAGAGAGAGGAATCTCCTGACGATGCGCGCCGTGTCCAGGAGTACCGCCTTCTGTATCTGACCCTTGATCCAGCCATCCAGCGAGAGCCTCTCAAGATGTTGGTCGAGACTCTTCGCTATTAGACCGTTCGCCGAAACAACTATCGGGACAATGATCGTTGAATCAACATCCCACATGGCGGTTACCTCGTGAGCCAAGTCAAGGTACTTGCTGAGCTTGTCCTTCTCGGCCTTCACGAGGTTCTCGTCATGAGGGATGGTGATGTCGACGAGCACTGCCCGGCGCTTCAATCGATCTGTCAGCACGATATCAGGCTTATTGGCTACAATAGTCCTGTCCGTGATGACAGATCGATCCCAATAGAGCGTGGCACGACAATTTTCGAGAACTGGCGCAGGTGCGTACTTATAGTACGGGATTTCGGACTCTACAAGGCCGTATTGAAGAGCAAGTTGCTGGTGGATGATTCTGGCTACTAGGTTATGTCTGTGCAAGTACTCGCCGTTAGCAAGATGAGAACAACCGGAGATAATATGCCTGAGTGACTCTCCGGGACGGCGGCATGCTCGAAAGATGTCAACCGTACCGTCCTTCAGGATATTTTTCTTTATTTATTATATATTATTATTATTATTAATCAAACAACTTTCTTATAATTCTATTAACACAAAGTAGAATTTATTTCCATATATATTTTCCGTCTTAATAGGCTTTATAATTCGTCTTCCTCTGCATTGGAAGGGTCTGTAAATTTAACCTTTTTAATCTTATAAAAAAAAACTTTTTGTATAGAATGATGAAAATATTGGTAATTTCTTGAATATAATTTATAATCATAAATTCGGTTGACAAACATTTGCCGTATAGCACTAAAGCAATTGCATCAAAAACGTCAGTCAACCACAACTCTCGAATAAAAAAAACCTCAACCGTTTCCAAAATTTCTTGTACCTAACAAGGCGGTCCATGAGTCAGCAGATGGCACTGAACCCAATAACACGAGCTATTAGCCAACAAACGCGGGGCGATGCGCCAACTTACACCGTGAAAAAGACCACCTCCGCGATCATTTTTTACCATTTATCCATCCTTTTTATCACCGCAACGACCCGCCCCCCACGGTGACTTCCATTTCAGAAGTGACTGTAGCTGAAGAACTTAAGATGACATTATAGTTACTTGATATCGTTCCTGTTGCTGCCTTTTACTCTTCGGCTAATAATCTTTATGCAAAAAATCACGGCGATCCTTTGCTCCGTTGATGTGACAAACCAACAAACACTTAGCATTAATAAAATGAGTAATAATTTAAGGGTCAGCTCACACCGAGACGTGATGCGACGCGACGCGTTAAAATAACAATAGATTTTTTTCTTGTTTTTGCCACTGAGGTGGCAAATAAGCATACGGCCCGCCTGATGGTAAGCAGTTACCGTAGCCTATGGACGCTTGCAACACCAGGGGTATCACTCGCGCGTTGCCGACTCTGAAGAAATCTCTTCAAACCCTATTTGAAGAACCCCATGTGTGCCATTGGGAAAACCACGGCGGGGAGCTCATTCCACAGTCCAAGCACAGAATACTAAACAGAATATAGAACTTTATTCAGTAAACCCAAGGTACATATTCAGGGAGAGAATTCGGATACGACTCGTATCGGCGCGAGTCATTTGTCACGAATTCTCTCCCCGAAATGTACACCTTTTTGTGTAGTAAATAAAATTCTATATTCTATTGCTATCGATCCTTGCCGCATCGCGTCGCGCTCGGTGTGAACTGACCCTAAATTATTAAATGTTAGAATTAAGCAATTCATTAGTGACTGTTGTAATTTTTCATATCATTGCAAAGGTATAAGCGCTTGTGTGGTTCCATTTTTACTAAGAATCTATAAAATTTCAAGCAATATGATTAATAATACTCTACTGCTCTAATTACTGTCTCTTTTACTAAATAAAACCAATTGAAGATTTAAATTGCATTTCATTTAATTTTCCTACTCAATATTTATAACATTTAAAAACAATATTTACAATATAATGTCCACATTACAAAAATAAACAAGAAATTGGATCGCTAAAATAAATAACAATACTAATGTTAATAGTTAGGATGTTATAATACAATAATATTCGCTTACTTTTAATTGTAATCAATTTCAATTGACTGCATCATATTTACATCAACATTTTCATAATTTATATTAATTAAGAAAACTGAACTTCACAGTCTATTATATTATTTTAAATTTATCGTATAATTTAATTATGTTTTTTTTTAAGTTAGATAGGTATTTTAAAGGGGATAGAACCTTTGTGGCATAGCTAGCCGCCGCCATTTTAGTTTTTTTTCAATGTCGCGGCGCACGATGTAACTGGTTTATATGGGTAGAGGACACTTATACAAACAAAAAATGTTAATCAATATGGTGGCCTAAAGTGTCACGTTTCCGAGATATTTGGAGGTAAAGATCGCCATATGAGAATTATGACAATCATTAAAAATTAACTTATTACGTGTTTATATGCATTCGATTGTATTCAAATAATAGTTCCCAGGTTGATTTATAAATTTTTTTGAATAGAGTAAAACTAGGAGCACGAAAAACAATATTTTTAATTACTTACCTACTAAACAACATCGTAATATTCGCTATGAACCACAATGTTGTCAAAGTAGCTCGGATCGTGACTTGTTTTCCATCTTGTAATTATTATACAAACAAAAATGACAATACTTGTCCTAAAATCTATGTTACCAAGTTAATTGGAACTAAAGATCGCTAAGTAATGCTCCCTGGGCGCAAAAATTGCAATAGCGTCGTAAATAAATAAAAAAACCCGGTCCCGCGGCTGGCCCGACCTAATAAAACTTCCACCTAAATGAAAGTCCCGTCTTCGTAGAAGACTGCTTACGTGCACACAATGCCAAAAAGGGCGATAGGTCAGACCCGACGAATTACAGGCCTATTGCCATCACCTCCCATTCTCTCCAATGTCATGTAGCGAGTGATCAATACGCAACTCTTGAGATACCTAGAGGATCACGATTTGTTGAGTGACCGACAATATGGCTTCCGCCATAGTCCCTTGGCTGTGATGTGTCTATGTATATACTAGAAGGTCACCAGCCGAGTGGTCACTTGCCATCGAGAGTCAAGGTGGCGAAGGCGTACGATCGGGTCTGGCACCGGTGTCTTCTAACGAAATTACCAGCATATGGGCTTCCCGAGGGACTATCCAAATGGGTCGCCAATTTTCTGTCCAGCAGATGCATAAGAGCTGAGACATATAAATACTGGCGTCCCGCAAGGGTCTGTACTGTCCCCAACACTGTTCCTGCTGCATATCAATGAAATGCTGTCTATTGACGGCATTCATTGTACAGAGGACGCGCATCCCCCGCGCCGCACCACCTGCCCGGCCCACTGACCCACTGCCTGTGTCTACTACGTCAGCACCTTTTACGAAGCCCATGCCTGAAAAGGAATCGAAGCGGGCTTGTGATGATGGGTTTGAGATAGTGCAAAGCAGGAAGCACCGTCAGAAAACGAATAAGAACCGATGCGGCACAGCTCCTGTTGAGCCCAAGCAAACCATGCGTGCTGCCATGCCAAACACTCCAGTGTATATTTCTCGTCTACACTACGCCACCAAGGTGGAGTACATTCGCCAAAGAATCGAGTACTCGCTGAGGGTGTAGCTGTTGGAATCGAGCCGCAATGTCAACTTCAAGGCGTTCGTGGTGCGAGTATCAACATATTTTCTGCACCTCGTCATGGAAGAGGACTTTTGGCCGCAGAACGTGGTGTTCCGTCGCTTCCGCGGACAAGTGCCACATGATCGCACGAAGACATAGTGCAGTGCAGTAGTGTTAACTAACATAGGCTTAAGTGTTTTATACTAACAAAAATGTTTTACTATAATATTTATGTTAGTTTGTAAGGTATTTATCTATGGGCCACAGTAGCCTGATAATAAAGATTTCAATGATATTATAATAAAAAAAATATTATTATTATTGCAAATATCCTCGTTTCGTGGTGGAGGAAAGCCGCGAACGGCTTGTGTCTGAAATCGAGAACTCACTAACTAGTGTCCCGATTACGGCCGACTAAACCTAGTCCATTTCAACCCCACTAAGACCCAAGTCTGCGCGTTCACCGCTAAGAAACCTCCATTTACTATACACGGACATCAGTGAAAGCATCGGGATCCTCGGCATCGACATTTCTAATGACGTCAATATGCCGTCTAGATGACAAGGTTAAGTTAGCATCCAAAAAACTCGAAGTGCTCAACAGAGCGAAGCAGTACTTCACATCGGGGCAAAGGCTGCAACTTTACAAGTCGCAAGTCCGGCCTTATATGGAGTACTGCTCTTACCTGGATACCAGTTTGGGCCTTTAGACTCGGTTCAGCGACGTGCCATTAGAATCGTCGACGATCCCGAGCTCAGAAGCGGCTTAGGACCCCTCAATCTGAGGGGAGACTTTGCCTCCTTATGTGTGTTCTACGGCTTGTACAACAGACAGTGTTCTGTAGAATTGTTAAACCTGATGCCTACGGTTACCTTCTACCATCGCAAGTCGCGCCATTGACGGGGAGTCCATCCTCACACATTGGAACCAAAATAGTATCAAACTATACGGTCTCAAAGGAACTTTGTTCGCTTACAGTCAGGCGGGCCGTATGTTTGTTTGCTACCTAAGTAGTGTAAAAAAAACCTTTTATTTAAAGGTCACGGCTTGTTTCTATTATGTGTTTTATTTTATTTTTAAAACCGTGATGCAATATTATTTTACCACTTGCTTAAAAACAAGAACATAAATTGTACTTAATCAACATAAAACTATTGTCATTCGTCTCATATTATATATACATCGATATTCCAATATCTCGGTAACATGATATTTTAAGACAAGTATTGTCATTTTTGGTTAATAACGGCGACATGGAAAACAAGTTAACCACTACGATCCGAGCCACTTGACAACATTGTGTTTCATTGCGAATATTGCGATGCGGTTTAGTAGGTAACCAATTAATGGATATTGTTTTTTCGGGCTCCTTGTTTACTATATTCTAATAAATAGTTAAATCAACCAGGGAACTATTATTTGAATACAATATATTGCATATAAACACGTAATAAGTTCATTTTTAATGATTGTCGTAATTATCATATTGTGATCTTTAACTCCAAATATCTCGGAAACGTGACACTTTAGGTCACCATATTGCCTAACATTTTTTGTTTGTATAAGTTTCCTCTACCCAAATATACCACTTACACCGTGCGCCGCGACATTGAAAAAAAATCAAAATGGCGGCGGGTGGCTATGCCAGCTCCCATACAAAAATGTTCGTACCCCTTTAGATACACATTCAAAATTGCAAGTCTTTATAATACATAGGTTCCTAGTAATTTAGGGTACTTAATTAATCATAATTATAAAACCTACAAGTGAGATCACTTAAATATCATGAAGATATTTATTACCAAGAAAGAATTAATCATTCGTTGATGGTTTAGTTCCAGGTAGGCTTATATCACAACCTAACATTTAGGCCTCAAGAACTAATAATTCGTTAAAACGGGGCTATAAACATTTAAATGCATTATTAAAATAAATTAAAAATGTTTCTTTGATTTAACGTTCAAAGATTTATAAATCAGCTCGTTGTAATAACAAGATGACACCAACCTCGTCTAGTTTAAAATTGCGTTCACATTAAAAATAAATAACTAATTAAGTTTCTAGTATATCTCCAGGGCTAAAATATGTAACACTTTACAAGTTCGTTTGGATATCATTAAGGTTGGTACTTACAATCTAGCATTGCACGAAACGTTGGAACAGCCCGTGAGAGCGCGGTGGTGTCACGCGACGGGGAGCGGCGGCGGCGGCAGGTAGCAGGGACGCAGCGCGTGCGCCGCCGCCTGCAGCAGCTCCGCGTGGTACCGGTGTGCAGCCAGCACATAGGGTGAGGGCATCGACAGTTCTAAACGAGGCATCGCCTGAACAGCCATCATCTGTGCAACAGGCGGTGACGGCGACAATCTAGGCGAGTCTGGCTCCAAAAGTGCCTCTATCGTGAACGCCCTCCGAGGCCTTTCGCGGGGCAACATCGTCACTGTGGCAACTTCTGGTAGTTCCGCTGGCTCGGGACTCATTTGAGGACACATCGGTGGTGTAAATAATGATGCACTCGGCAACGTTGGCGGCGGCGGTGGTGCACCGGCCTGTCTCGCCAAAAATGCTCGATTGAAACTTGCCAGCGCAGCCAATTCCGCGTTCAGATTATCCTTCTCTCCTTTTTGTAACTTGAAGCGCTTGCGTCTCCTGAGAAGGGATCCGTTCTCGAACATGTCGAAGGCCTGCGGGTGCAGCGTCCAGTAGGCGCCCTTGCCGGGGCGGTCGGGGCGGCGCGGCACCTTCACGAAGCAGTCGTTGAACGAGAGGTTGTGCCGCAGCGAGTTCTGCCACCGCTGCGTGTTGCGCCGGTAGTACGGGAACCGGTCCGTGATGAACCGGTAGATCTCGGACAACGGCAGCATGCGCTCCGGCGAGCTCCAGATCGCCATGGCAGTCAGGGATATGTAAGAGTAAGGTGGTTTTTGATCACCGTAAGACTCTCGCGACGGTCGCGGCATCGTCACTTCCACAGATAGGAGGCGATGGATTGATAAACAAAATGTTTTAGAGTCAATGTAATAGAACAACAACACACGTATACGGTCACGTCACTTCGATGCGAGGTGTGGAGAGGAACTGAGGCGCGGTTCGGCCGGCGCTCGGCCCGCCCGCCCGGCCCGGCCCGGGTGTAGCGCCCCGTACGGCGGCCGGCCCGCGACGCCATTGGCTGCGCGTCCCACCAATCGCGGCCCTCCACTTTCAGGTATGATGTCGGCTTTCGCTCCACTAACAAGGAATTTAAATTGATATTATGTTTATATTGCCTCCAAATATCTTTTGTGATGACACCGCTTTTATTTAGCGTATGTAAATTACGATGATACAGAAAAAGAGATTTGAATTATACACCGATTCAACGATGAATGAGTATCATTAAATTTCTCAGCATTGTAATTTGATCGGTGAGATGAGACATGTTTAGAGGATGGATGTACTTGTTCCCACACATATTACACGATTCAATAACACTTTTAAATTAAATATTAATTTTATTACTTTAATTAAAAAAATTAAAGAAATGTTAAAATTAATTGGGAGGCTTTTATGTAAAATAATTTAAATATCAAGCAATTTAATTATAAACTTACTAATATTCGAAATTCAATCATACAAAAATGGCACCACTACACATGCATTTCGGTTTACACCTTTACATTTAGGATTACCCCCACTTCCCTTTTGTAAGTATTTTCCAAAAACTTCTAGAGGCGCAATAAAGTATAAATTTAATTGAAATGAAAAGAATTATTGAGTACCTATCGAATTCTATATTTTTTTGGAATTTTAAATGTTTTTTATCAACCAGTGTTTTTAATTGCAGCGATGATAACTCAGTGACAGTACTTAACGTCGAATACCGTAACTTTTGTAGTGGGTTCGAATCCTACAATGAAGTTTTGGTCAAGAAAAAGTCGTTAGGAAACCACATCACGGTAATAGGGTACTGAGAAACACCTACCCCTATATTTTCCAGCTGTTGCACTTGAGAGCCTTCTAGGCTTCCTCCTTGTAAAGGCTGGCAATACATTGTCAATCCTCTAGGTATTAATGTCTATAGGCGACAGTAACCGCTTACCATCAGGTGGATCGCTTGCCTGCTTATCAGCCTTCTGCCGTAAGGAAAATTTCTATGTTAATGTCTTATCCCACTTATTGACTTAAGCTTCGCTTCTTCGTTTCTTATGTTAACTGCAGAGGAGTGGAACTCTCTTCCGGGTCTCTGGTTCCCGACACCTTTTTTCCGAAACCTATAGATGTGCCACATCCTCGGTCTCGTCATAGCTCTTCCTGGGGTCAGTCGAAGGGCACACGCAAGCCCATTCAACGAAAAAAAAAACGAGGTACCTACCTAAATTGCATTCATTATCAAAATGATGGTGCATCCTTGCTACGCGAAGCGAGCACGAGCCGAGCCTCGAACGAACAGGATTCGTTCGTTGCTCGCGATTTCAAGCGTGGACTTACTTAACGAGCCTTCAATGACATACCTACAACGAGCGCGATGCGAATCCCAGTGTTTGTGAAAAACTGTCAATCGGGCGGAGCGCAGTCGAGCACGCTACGAATGCTCGCTCGAGGCTCGCAAGCCCGTCCACGCTACGCGAATCGTGCTCGCAGTGTGTTATTTCGTGGCTCAGCTTATGCTCGGTTCACCAAGCATAGACGCACCATCACAATTAGCATATAATATAAATAATAAATATCATAATTATGTATGTATATATAAATAACTAAAAATCGCTGTCCCGCGGAAGCATGGAAGAAAATAATGCAAATAAAGCAATGGCAATACTTTTATTGTAATAATCATAATAGTAATTACTCAAAGAATACAAGATCGTACATAAAAAAACACAATCTAAAAACACTCGTTATCCACTCGGGTATAAATGACATGCAGAACCTAAACTAACCCCCTTATTCATTATAAAGTTATCAAACGCTGATTAGCTAAAATTCCGAAGTCTTTATCTGACTGGTGACATTTGGTGATCGAAAGAGTGAGACGGGGCACACTATTACACTGATTTAGTTAAAAAGCGATTATGAATAAGGGGGTTAGATTAATAATCATTTGTAATAAGTAGATAAATAGATTATGTTCATATAGGTATCATATTAAATTAAATATAACAATAACAATTCGAATCATGAAAGGCAAGTTGCATTTAATAAAAGGCAAAAAGCGTTAATACGCGTGTCGATCACGAAGTAACTTTTTATGTTTTTTTTTCTATACCGTTGCTTAAAATCCGTGAATAGTAGAAAATAGACGGAGAGGTAGTCGAACTGTAGCAAAAACATTCTCGATGATTGCCGAGGGACATGCAACCAATGGTACATTACCATTACAATTATAGAAACTTTATAGCTAGCATTCGCCCCATAGCTTCACCTGTGTACTGGAGGGATGCGTTTATTGGGAAAAAGTTATTTAGGGTATAATCTATCAGTGTATAACACAGTTTATAGCACTGTGTAACTAAGCAAACACTTATTACACACCTTTGCTTCACCTATGTAATCCATTGTTGTATGTAAAAGTGTGTATTAATATGCGGGTTTATGACACGTGTGCTATAAAATACTTATGCGATAGTCCATTATTGCACGGCGAAGTTAGCGCTACGCTCGGGCTCTATTATTTCCGTACAATAATAGACCACTTCGACCACAGCCACATGTATCGTAAGATACTATTACAAATACTTTCGCATTTATAATAATATTAGCAAGATACCCAATCGACCGCAGAATACATGCAGAATAGCACAACTGAACTAACGTTTCTGATAGCTTTGATACTTTTTTTTACCACTAAGGCAGCAAACAAGCAAACGGTCTGCCTGGTGGTAAGCGGTCACCGTAGCCTATGAACGCTTGCAAGATCAGGGGTATCACTCGCGCGTTGCCGACCCTGTAAACTCTCTTTCTTTGGAAAAACTTAGGAAATCCTCGACGGAGATCTCATTCCGCAGCCTGAGCGTCCGCGGCAGGAAGCTCCGCTAAACGGCACAGTACGAAATCATTTATTTATGCCTAAATTGACAAATGGCTGAATGGTACCTAATATACCTAGGAATCCATCAACAACAAATGTCAATCATGACCAGTCATAACTTAAGATCCTAGTATGTCGTAATGTAATGTACCTACTTATACAATATGTAAAAAGGGTATGTCCATAAAAGTTCACTTTTTTGGTACTAAAACCATGCGAAAAAAAAAAAAAAAAAAAAAAGGAGAATGACCCTCATTGAGCGGTGATACGTTGGTTATAATTTTAATTCAATAAAATTGGAAGCAAAAATTTGGTATGAGCTGAAAATGTTTATGGACAGTCCATACCCGAAGAACTAACACAGATGTAGTCTTCACGCCTTACCCTCATTTATAACTATTTCTGTGACGAGTTCTGGACCAGATAAAGTATTGGTCAGCGTTTTCAACTAGTGAAAGCAATCAGCTCCACATAATCATATGCGCGTTAGCAGTCTTCCAGATGAGGTCTGATCCTACAACCAACTCCTTGTTTTTATGTTAGTAGTTACAGGAGCTCGTTTTTCATATTTCACCACCAGCTCTAGATATCAACATAAAATCCAGTCAAACTCAGCCTACGTTTGATGTATTATCGAATGGTATATATTATTTCTTTATTTATTTGACACAATTGTAGTATTATGCGTGTGACATGCTTTTTAACTTTTTCCATGTGAAAACTATGGTCTAATGTAGGCCTCTGCAAAAAATGTAAAATATAAGACTAGAAAAAATGCTTAGGTACTATACTCTATTTCACATAGGATGAGTCGTCAAGGTCAAGGGTTTTTTACCAATATCTAGTGAAATTCCATTTGATTACTCTGAAATAATATTCACAATATTTCGTGAAACCTAGCTCTATCATAGTATTCCTTTATTATATCGAAATGAACATTAACCATTGAGAAATTTAATAAAATACCATGTGTCACCGAACTCATGTTATTTGAAATAGACTATAGTAGAGTAGAATTCGATGAGTGTTCTAGCTGCTGTCGTATTATACGTCGGTTCGGTTAATAGATTGTAAATAAACGGTTCCGAAAGCATAATTATAAGAAATAATTCGCAAATTAAAGGAAATATTGTTTTATGATTTCAGCTCGAACAAAAATTTTCTTACAAGTTCATGTTGTTGAATAATGCATATTTTTATTAATTTACCAAAATTGTATATTAACAAGAAACTAATTCCTGAAATGTCGATAAAAACTTTAAACATGACGCATATAATTGGGAATAAAGTATCGATATGAGAATCTCGGCAATTTTCTCTCTGCAAAAACTAAACGGCTTAAGCGATAAAAATCACATTTGAAAACCAACCTTCGCTGTTTACGTTAAAAATTAGTATCATTTGTTACTAAAATCACCGTAAGTTAGTACAGAGTTATGGTAACATTGTCATGCGGGCGCAGAACTTCGGAGTGTCCGAATGTCTGAAGTGGTGCGAATTCGTCACGGATGCTTATCGGCAAAGCAGTCGATAAAGGCGGCTTGTCGATATTTTATTATTACAGGGGGCAACGGTAATCACCAGCCGAAGGTCGACGGCATTCGATGCAATCTCACGGGACAAATTAAACTCAGGTTATTCATTTTTTAAACACAGCTGAAAGAATGTGATGCTGCGAAAGGACTTGAATTCATTTTGGTCTTTGGTCAAATATCGACAGTTGGCTTGAAAGATTAGAATCAATGCAACCTGCATTCTGACTGTAAGTTAGCTACGAAATGGTAGTTCAAAGCTGGCGCCTGCAATTGGTGTAAAGGGTCTAGCGACTGCATGCTAGTTGCACGTTTGTGGTGCAGTTTCAGGGCACTTAGATCAACTACAATAGAGCTGTATTCCCGGGACAAAAAGTAACCTTTGTCCTCTCCATGCTATAAGCTGCATGTGAATTGGATGGATTAGCTATTCTCTTTGTGAAAATTAGCTAGTCTCTTTTTTCAATCAATTCGATTGTATTTTTTTTTATGTTTGTTACCTCTTAACTCCGTAATTTATTAACCGATTTGGAAAAGTCTTCTTTTGTTTGGAAGGGTACACTTCCCGTTTAACCCCATTGTCATCAGGTCAGGATTTGATTACTTGTTAGTGTACTTTAAAGTCGGTTTATATTTAAGTAACTTTACTTAAAAAAAAACTATAAATGTAGAACACTAGTAGTATAATATCTACTTATAGCCTTAGGTACCAACTCGCTTGAATTTTTCAATTATAAAACTGTTTTACGGCCCACTGTAGCCTGCATAGTTGCTTACTAGATAAGGCACCGCTCATAAAAGAATAAAGATCGTTGACATCGCTATTATTGGTATCCGACAAAATAATTAATTCTAAGCACAACGTCTGAAGAAACTCAAAAAAGCTCTCAAAGGTCGATTGGCGTTACTTGCATATTTTTTGTTGGAAGTAGATCGAATGTTTTCGCGCGCCCTCTCGATGCCAGAGGGTGATTTATGATAAAAGTTATAAGCGGCATTTTTAATATCAACGAGCCTTTTAAACCCCGACCCTTTGAAGATGCCGACCGGGAGATAACCTAATTAACAAACGTTATATTTCATTGGTCGGTGGGCGAGCGCAAATATGTGATTTTATTTATTAACCCACTTCAGAAATTGTGGTAAAGTTTATAGTGAATTGATGTTTTCGTATATATTCATACGCGCTTAATTGCTTCTTATCATCTTGCAAATCGAGGTGATTACAGTTTTATGGCCGATATCAATGCCCAAGTTATTTTACTTACAGAAATATGAAGTGCGAAACTGAAATTAAAAAATCTTGAAGCAACTTCAGTAAAAGTTATGATAAAAACGGGATGTTCATTATTTAGAAAGTTATTGGATAAAAGATTTGCAGTTAATCTCTAATCGATTATATTTTTTTTCTTTCAATACAAATCAGTTTGAAAGAATAATCTCAGAGCTTGTCATTTTATAAATTACGTTTTAACGTTTATCAATTACATAAAGATACTAGTTTCTGCCAGCGGCTTCGCCCGCGTGGCTTAAAGGAAACAAAAAGTTTCACAGAAAATTCAACTCCCGTTTCGACCTTTTAGGGGTGGAATTTCGAAAAACCCTTTCTTATTGGGTACCTACAGTTCACAAAGAACACACCCTCCAAATTTCATGTCTCTAGGACCAGCAGGCTGTGCGTTGATACTTATATCAGTCAGTCAGTCAGTCAGTCAGGACTTTGAATTTAATATATATCCTAGATCAAAATTATATGAATTAAAATTAGACAAGTTTTTACCTAGTAAATTGCTGTATACACCTTTTCGTATAAACTTTTTTTCAATACTGTCAGTCTATGTGTCTAGTATTTTTCTTTGCAATTAGATTCACGCTACAAATTCTCAAAAAGAATATCAAAGTAAAATTAATAACAGAATAATAACAAAGATTCCATACTCGGTATGAACAAGTCGGGTAACAACGACTTGTTATTTGTAAGCACAAGCCAGCAACCTTATTACCGCTCAAACTTCTCACCATTTCATAATAAGTGCCACGAAATTTGTTATTCTTTATTGAACTTTAAATTATCGTAGCATAAAGTTTAATTATTTTTGAACATTATTGCGCTTGAGTCTGTTAAGAATAAGTACGTCGATGTTAAAGAGAATCCGATTATTGTTATTGAATTACACATCAAAAACTTGAGTAAAGACACAGTGTGAAAAATTCTAGTGTGTCAATTATAGTAATTGTCATGTCATATTATATTGATCATATTTATTTATATACATGTGACTAAATAAAATGAAATAAATAATAAAAATGCATTCACAACCTTTGAAAAAAAATCTTTATTGAAAATAAATAAATGTCTAGAGTCTGGCAAACGAAAGTTGAGCCTGGCTGTAATTGAAACTCTTTACATGGCAACATTATATTTCGTCATCCGGCATAAAAAGTGTCAACTAGTTTACCATAACCAGTTTTGATACTAACCCTTTATTCATAATGGTTTTATAGCTAAATCAGTGTTATAGTGTCCACCTTCTCATTCTTTCGATCACCTTAATATTCTACAATATGCTAAATGAACTTCTACGGTCGCTAATCACTGAAACATATATCCATATTGTTCTACGAAGGTAAAAAAAATATAAACTAGAAAAAAAATATATTTCCACATTTTTTTAATTTGAATGTTATATAGTACGCTTAGTTTGGGATCAGATAACCGTTTGTGAGGAATATCCCAGGATACTTATTTATTTAAAAACATTCTATATAAAAATAGAATATAACAAGTTTATGTACAATTTTAAATCATTTACATGCGAATATTATTTAGAAAAATCAAACATAACTTAATATTAATAAAAAAGAATTGTAAGGTATCAAAACAATTTATTCCTACTATACTTAGTGATACCACATCTAGTTTTTTTAAATTTGCCGCGCTTTTTCAGGTTCTACTTTCGTATGCCAGACTATACTAATAATACTAATAAATGTTTTATTCGTTAGTTTTAGTTGTTTTAGTTTTTAACCGTCTTCAAAAAAGGAGGAGGTTCTCAATACGGTTGTATGTTTTTTTTTATGTTTGTTACTTCATAACTCCGTCATTTATTAACTGATTTGGAAAATTCTTTTTTTATTTGAAAGGGCACACCTTCCATTTGGTCTCATTGTCATCAGCAGGGCTATTTTAAAACGCTCGGATTCGATATCGGAAACGGATTTAAAAACGACCGAGGCGATATTCCGCAATTGCTTTTTTAATTTCCGATATTGAATATTTTTGATGTTTCTTTATGGAAATATCAATTCAATTCATCGAAAAGTTTTCGGAAATTAAAATAGCAATTGCTGAAATTCGCCTTGGACTAGGCATAGACCTTTTATCCCAGAAACGCGGGTGCAACCGCGGGGGATAGCTAGTATCAAATAAATTAGATATCAAATAGGCTCAAAGAAAACATAAAGTATATTCAAGTTACATTAACTCACTGCATATTCACAAGCTGTATCAAAACAATAAGTGTGTGTGAAATGAAAGGCTGTCTGAAAGCGACAGACACGCCGCTATCGAAGGCTCCACCTGCGACATAACATTAATATGACGGCCCGCTACAAACAGACTCAGTGTATTATTCACAGAGTGACCTTTGAGGATCCCCGTCTACCTCGCCCACTTCGTTTTTGATTAATAAATGGGTAAATTCTGAAGTCTTGTCATTGGAAATCTAATTTTATTTTCCACATTTGACGGTAAAATGGCTGTTATCACATTTGCAGACCTTTGGAAAGTGACATAGTGAATAGTGATCACTTGAAACACGACTTTAAACGTGACTGGAAAATCACTTGTCAAAAGTGAATTATTAATTTAGGGGATTCACGACTAAAGAGGTAGAGCATAGCGTTTATTCGCTCAAAAAGCAGCTCGATTGGGGAAGTACCTCCTTACAGAATACCTCAGCCAAATATGTTTATGTTGTGTTCCTGCGCGTGAGTAAGGTCGCCAGAGCTCATTGGGGAGGAAGGGAGGGTCGGTAACACGTGAGTGATGCCTCGTGTGTTGCAAGCGTCCATATGCCTACGGTAACCACTTACCATCAGGAGGGCCGTAAGCTTGTTTACCGATTTGAAATATAAAAAAATTATGATAATGACACATTTTGCAATGTGATGATGAACATCATCATAAGACTATAATGTCCCACTGCTGAGCACAGGCCTCCTTTCACAAATGAAGGTGAAAGGGAATGGGCAATACTCCACCACACGTGCCCACTGCGGATCGGTGGAGGTAGGCTAGTAGTCAACCTACTGTTGGAATTTTTCAAGCCGCCTAGGAGGCATCCAACTAGCTTAACGACTATCACAATTAAGTGATAACCGGGACCAACGGCTTTATGTGCCTTTCGAAGCACGGAAACGATCGATTTGAAATACCACGAGGCGGTCACCCATCCAGGTACCAACCACGACAGGCGTAGCTTAACTTTGCCGATCGATTAAGAACGGCTAATCAAGCTACACCACGAGCGCTTCAATGTTTAGCTAAGCATAAATAGAAGTGGCTACATGCCTCCAAAAAGGTATAAAAACAAAGAATTGATTAGAAAATATAGCGCGTCGAAGTTTATGTTAGTTTACTTTAAAGCAAGCCTGTGCAAACGAACCTGCGTCAGGCGAGGCAATCACGATTATGGGGCAAATACCTCATACCAATATACCAAACAGAACTTCTACAACCATTGTACACCATACATTGAGCAGAACATTCACATTCTAAATTGAAAGCTTAACAAAACCAGCAGTGTATGCTTCCATTCCAATAACGTTGCGGTTTAGTTTAAGTTTACTATACGGAAACGGAAGCACCAGGTTGTGCTGGTAATGAATTTGCGAGGGCGAGCGGCGCCCAAACAAAATAAATTGCCGCCTAGTTTTGTTTAAAAGACTTTAGTTTGACTTGTATAAGTTAGGTTTGCGTGTATTGATTACCGACTGTTTCAACACTGAAAAATCAACAGACCTTTTCTATAAACTATCATTTGGATGAAAACTATTCACCGAATTGTTTTTAAATGAATCGAAAATATATTAAAAAAAAATTACATGAGGGTGGTAGCCAACTAGGTGCATATTAAAAAGAACCCGCAACGCTACCAAGCACCGTGCTATGGCTTCCTCACGATGTTTTCCTTCACCGAAAGCTCGAAGCCATTGTAATCGCAAACAAGCCTCGACGTTTGAAGTATGTTTTTTATATATCTACAAAAATTAAAATATCATCATAATTCCCCATTCCATCCCTTTTCATAATTAGAAGAATGTAGTAGCTGGTCTTCTATTAGGGTCCAGCTACAACTGCGACTGCACAGTCGATCAGACAGACATACAGTCTGACTGGTTGTGTTGTCTTTAGACGGGATCGGTCCTCTCCCGCTGATCTTACTTGTGCCGCGATTGGACCTATCCGGAAACCAGCGCTGCAGCATATAGTAGCATAAACTATATAGTCTAATAAGGCCTCTTGAAATCGCGTGTATGCTTTTTTACATGCTGTTGTTATTTTCTTTATCGTTTTTTCATCAACTATAAATTAAATTGGCACCTCCACAACACATCGCATTCTCTTTATTAAGCTAAACAAAAACGTCAGAACATAAAAAGGTAACAAAGCGACCGTTACACGGCAAATGTACGAAATTCAATTTGTACCAAGACGCGGCGCTCGGAGCGAGTGACCACAAAAACACCAAACACAAACGCCATGAATAACAATTATTGTGTTGATTACGGCACCGTGCCGCGTCTAATAATTCACTCTATGGCCTAAACTATATAATTACGCGGATGGAAACGTCGGCTCACCGTTTGAGATACAAATCTGATTCTTCGCGGACGAGCCTCGCGCCTCGGCCGCGCCCCGGCCCGCTCGTTCCACACACTGCCCTCTGCAATTGCTAGGGTTGTAAGGATTATCTTAAAGTTTAAGATTTAAACAGTAGCAACATAAGTAAAATTTGGCGTTTCAAGGAAACTACAAACGCATTCAGGATGTAAAGATATTGTGCAGTAGTAAAGAGACTCGCAATGAATTCCCTTGGTGCTACATGCATCTATAGGCCTTATATAGTAACCCGTTACCATCAGATTCTCTTCTAATAACCATAAATCATGGCTGTAGCCTATGTTTAAATACTTTCTACTACATTATTCAGGTTAGGTCCATGCCTTAGGTAGTCGCACGCAATGTTTACCATCTAGACATTCCATGATACGTTAATTGAAAAACTGACATGGAAAACATAGTGTATAGATAGTTGAAAGTCGACAACCCTAATTGCGGATTATCTACTATCAACATAAACATTTATTTTTGTAATAATCGAGGGAGCACGCCATTTTGTTTCCATACATGCAAATGTGTTTATGTTCATTTTGCTCAACGATATGCAGATAACGATGAAGCTCTTTGCTCCATACATGTTGTATTTGTTATTTGTTTTTGTTTAATTTGTTGATCAATTATTAACTTAAAATTTTATTAGCGTAAGTTAATTTACAAAAACTATATTTATCTAAATTGGCGATTAGTGTCCTGCATTAATTTATATTACTCCAGTGGATGGATTCTCTTGTCGTAGAGTCCTTGATATTTCGACTATTAATAAACAAACTTTTGGGAGATGAATAAATGAAATAAATAAACTATTTAAGAATAATGTTTCTGAGAAGCGCGGGAGGCGCGGCGCGGCGCGCGGTTGTTTGTTACAAATTATAGGGCCGCGCCGCCTGCGCCACGCTTGGCCCAATTCCACCTTACCCAAACAATCGAATTAGCCTATAATCACTCTAATTGTGAGCATTATATTTGTATTCGATCCTTTCTCTTCTAGCGTTACTTATAAAAAGACCATTACACAGCCCGACTGTATTACAAAGTTCACGAACAAGTAGCTACGCTACGTTTTTTAAAGCAAACGGTATCTCAAAACATGACCAATATTTATGTTTCGTTTATTCAGAATAAATTCACATTTCATTAAACTTATACACCAAATTACAATGATTAATGCCCTAGAGGCGGTCTGAACTAAAAGATAAAGTAACGTCATTTTAATACGGCTACTCCAATATAACAGCGATATCTACCGACAAAAAATCCTATTAGACGGCCGAATGCGCCCAAACATTAAACAAAAACGAAGCTACGTCCACCTACACAAACACGCCGGGCTCACGTTCGCTACCAATAATTACCGTTTATTATAAAAGGGTGAAATAACGCGGCTCACAGACGGATAGAGAGCGCGATGGTACATGCTACGATACATTCGGTAGTGCGTGTCACAGGTCGTGTCTAAACTCATCAATCTTGGCTCCATTAAAATTTAGAATAGAAGACGTGAATCGTCTTCGGGCGGAGTGCGCGGTCCGCGTGAAAAGCGCCCGTTCTCGGCGAAACAAAACGCGCTCGCGTGCACAATGAGCGGGCGCACCGCACATGAACGATACCGCGTAAATGGAATACGGCCCGGCCCGGCTCCATTGTCGATTCACAAAAGAAAGGCAATCATTCGACATGAATAAATATCTTTGAATAATGGAGGCCTCGCTGCCTATAATGAAATGTTTTATGTATTGGAATTATCGTGCATAAATCGCTTTTATACGTACGCCGTTACAGTGCCATGTGAATGTTTTTATTCGTGTTCCGCGATTTCGCCCGGCTTTCAGTGGATCGCCTCAGTCATTCATTAGCGTACCAGCTGTTTTTGCACCGATTAAATGGATTATATGGAACAAGCAGAAACTAATGCTCTACGCTGAAAAATTTACTTATTATTAAGACGTTACATAGCATAGTCACCAAAGCGTGCCAAACTAATTGACCTTAACTAACGTTGTCAGATAACTTGGAATTACCTATCACGAGTATAGGTACTTCAGCCTGTATTTTACAAGTTTTAATTTAACTTGCAATGTATGTATGTACATATGTTTGTTCGGGTGGAATCTTGCAATTCGAATTTCACCCACTTCCAGTGGTCGGATTGACTTGATATTTGGTATACATTATATTGGATAACAATGCAAGTACAGTCAATAAAAATATAGTCACCAAAAAGGCTTTATACAAATGAAATTTTGAACAAAAAACTTATTCAATTAAAAGGTTAATATCTTAATTATCTATGGACCAATACCTTACCTTATAATTTATAAGGCGTTTTTTCACAATAGTAGTTGTATAATCAGAATTCATTAATAACATTAATGTGTATAGTAATCTGTATATATCTGCCTATTACAGTACAATGGACAATTAGGTATTCACAACAAACAATAGCCTTCAATTCCTCAATTTCTCATGTAACTTCGAACACAAAAGTGAATTAATTTATTTTGTTACAGCGGCTAGGTAGTAGAGCAGTCGATCACTCGGTGGTAGGTAATTTTTCCGGTAAATTTCAGAGTTTAATAGCATTAATTAAGGTTCTGTCTGGCGCAGGAGTGCGGCGGAACGAAGCGAGACGGACGCCCCAGAGGACGGGACCTCACGCTCCTCTACCAATAAATCAATTTAATCTAATTTAATTTGAGTCGAGCTTCCTCCGACGAACGTTTTCGTTGAGTCACGCAAGCTTTGTACAAGTACAATATTTTTATATAACTATTTTCAGAAATCGATGCAAGGAACAAACTTTGTGACAGTTGAACCAAACTATCTGAATTGTATCTTGTAGGTTACTAAAATAAATTTCATAAAATTCAGTTTACTGCAAACTGCAAATAAAACGAGTGATAAAAAATATTACATAAATAATAATTAGCAACAAAATGTAAATAAGCTCAGCAATTTGCGAATCTTCGTTATTTATGTTTCCAGTTCTGAAAACGAGGTCAACGAAATAATTAGCAAACATTAATTTAGTAAAACAGTTTCACATTCCCAGCGCGCAACACACGTCACAAAGAATACATTTTCATCATAGTAAATTGAATTTGTTCTACAAGCTGCTACGAGCACATTCTTGTACGTACAATGGTATACCAACAATAAGGCAGAGGAATACCAATAGACGGTAGTACCGACCACACAGCTCGTCGCTGGTCACGTTTCCAATGAGATCGGTGCCGCGATGACACCCTTGAAATGTTTTTAATAGCGTGATTTATAGAGCAAATTAAACATTTGACTTAGCGTGAATTCGACGCTGAGTGAATCCGTCACGCACGGACTGTGCGGCCAGCGTGCGGCCCGCGACTTGTACACTCAGCTACATCCTTGGTTCCAATTTCAATATATATTACAATATAAATAGTTGCCATTTCAGCAAGATAAATTAATTGCTTTGTTCGTCAATTTAGTTTCCAATATCCAAATTGCAAGTGAGTAATTAAATTGTTTTTATATCTGCAATGAATTTGTATTGCGAAAATCTTTATATTTCGTCAGTATTTGACTGCAAGAACAGCCGTCTTTAAAGAAACATGCATACGTAGATACTTTTAAAAAATCTATTAGTAACTACTATAGATTTAAGTAATGTGACGAAAACATCTTTTCATACAAAAAGAGTATTTAATATTGTTAGCCAAAGGGTAAACGGGACCCCAATATTTAGTCTACACCCCATTTCTGTATGTCCTTCTCTCTAATCACAGGGTAGTATATAGCGCATAGCTAGTCGTTTGTTTTACAGAACTCTATCACTCTATCAAAATTATAATAAGATTTTGAAAAGTATGTAGCTTTTTTTAATCAAAAGATTTTATAGGTCATACACACGCAGTCACACAACCGTCAAACTTAATCTGAGTATACTCCTAGTTTAATATAGGGTAGTGACTGATTTCTGTGGTTAGTTAAGTATGACTTATGATACATATCACGAGCCTTTAGGACGAGTAAAGAAAGTCGTGTGTTCAAAATCATAGAATGACTTGATAGCTGAAGCAAAATCATCAAAACCTTGAACCATAGCAGTGCCTATTGTTAGGGGACCGGCTGTTATATCTTTCCATGAACGTATAATCAAAAGCCATAAGCAAGAACAAACCTCTACAAGAATAAAAATACCATAAGTATAATGAGGCCGACTGTACACATCCGTCTATACATTAGTATCGTCGGTCGCAGCTGATTAATACAAGTCGCTACCGTGTTGGACTGGAAGGGTTTTTTATTGCAGCGACATCGTGCGTGAGAACCGATTTCCATCGGAGTTCGGACCCTGGCTCCGCGCCTAACGGTAGCCTATCCACCTCTGAATGAGCCTGTGAAAGTACCATTTATACAATTAACAAAAAATATACGATTCACGGAAGCGGCCAACCGTGAAAATGTACACGTTCGCGATTTTCTTCCCAAATCTGCAATGCTTTGTTTATTTTTGTTGGTTGTGATCAATGACCGCCGCAAGATTGTGTTTCGTTTGGAAAATGTCTTAAAGTTGTTGGGAATTTTGTTGAATTATTAACATAGACAATCATAATATTCACTAAATGCTCACGTATACACCGTAACTTTTTATTCGTCTTAGAAACGCATCCCACATAATGTACCCAATGAATAATAATAATAATAGCCTTTATTTTCAGACAAGATAATACATGATTAAATTAAATTTGTTGATTTTATATAATTACATTTTAATAAGTTCTAATAAATATCTAAATTTTATGTAAATTAAGTTTTTAATTTGCCTCGACAACCCTGTCTGTTTGTCTTCCATTGACAAAGGCCTCCTCCAATTGTCTCCACAACATTCTGTTCTTGGCTGTTCTGGCCCACATGCCACCAGCGACTGCTTTTATATCATCAGCCCAATGAATAGGTACTAATTATTGAAAAAAAATGCGAATATTTATTCATTATGACGCATGACGTAGTTTTAAACACCCTGTTACGAGCGCAGTCTACTCGACTCCTGCTCTGGGTTGGTATTTTCTACCATTTTATACGTAAACTTTAATTTATTAACTCGATTTGTCGTGATTCTAATACATTTTAATAAAAAAAAGAATAAATAAAAGAAAAAAAATTTTTTTCTTAATTATTCGTACCTATTCATTGGGTACATTATGTGGGCTGCGTTTCTAAGATGAATAAAAAGTCACGGTGTATAAAGACAACCTCTCATTGTCAAACAAGTGACGTTATTTATGCGACCATTTTTTTTAAATTACTTAATTATAAATTTTCAGACGGACCGTATACATGGTTGTTGGCCATTTAGTTGTATATCACGAAAACCTAACCGATATAATATAAAACAAAGTGTTTCCAAATCAGTCTATGTAAAGTTATTCATTCTAAAGAAAAGCGCTATTTCCAATGCATTTGTATGAATGAAAAATTTTGGGAAATCTAACGAAAATGGTTGGAATTTCAACCGGGCGACGCCGGGCATGAACAGTTAGTTAGGTATAAATATTCGGCAATTAATTAAATTGAAACTGAATACTCAAATGTAGCAACAGTTAAAGCAATATCTTCAACTTAATTTGAATCAATCTCACAAAATTGTAAAAAAACCATTATTGCCAATATTTAATTGTCTGTCTACCTAATTTAAACTAAGTGACACTGAACCACTTAACTGTGATAGAAAATGCATTTTTATATATTTTAGGGCGCTTTTCCAATGAAGCAGAGGGGAACAGACCAGATTTTCTTGTGTTGCGTGGTCGAACATGACATTCTAAACCGCATTTCCTCATCGGATCGATTGTTGAAATGCATTCATAGGTCTGCATTAGATACTACCAATATCGTTACTTTACTACAACTTAGGCTTAGAATTTTATATTACAAAATTGTTGAAAAGCGTTTTTTTCCGATCTTTATTTTAGGTGTCTTATATTTACCAAAGATCTATAGGCAGAAAGAATAAAGAAAGAGGCAATGAAGACTGCTTTCAATCAATTCTCGTTGTTCCCAACTCAAGAGTGGTAGAGCATAGCGTATAGCTCAAACACTCAACTGGAGAAGTACCTCCACCTTACAGAATCATCATCATCACCTTATCAATATGGGAGTGGGACATTTTCCACTTCTGAGCAACTCCTTTAATAAATGAGAGTGTAAAGGAAAGGACAGATACTCAGCCACGCATGCCCACTGCGGATTGGTAGAGGTAGGGTAGTAATCAACTTACTATTGTTTTAAATGCCAAGAAGGCCTGCAACTAGCTTAACGACTATCACAATTAAATGAAAGCCAGGACCAACTGCTTTATGTGCCTTCTAAAGCACGGGCCTTACAAAATCACGCAGCCAAATAACGTTCCTGCGCGAGAGTAAGGTCGCTAGAGCTCATTGATTAGGGGGGAAAGATCAGTAACGCGTTAATGATGTCCTGCCCCCTTAGACAAGATGGTTGTCGACTTGGATTTGAATTGACATAAGAGATTGTTAAAAATCACCTGACATTTCAAATCGAATTATCTCGTGATTTTTAACAATCTCTTATGTCAATCTCATACAAATGTTGATCGTTTACTAACGATGACGATTGTCGACATCTTGTCTAAGGGGGCAGGTTATTGTAAGCATTTATAGTCTACGGTAACAGCTTACCACCAGCGCCGTATGTCTGTTTGCAGATATCTTGATACAAAAACTCTGCTGAGAGAAGTTTCTATAGCGCGATAGTCTTGTTGCATATCTTTTTTTTTTTTTTTATACGACTTAAGTCGGTAAACAAGCATACGGCCCGCCTGATGGTAAGCGGTTACCGTAGCCATATGGACGCTTGCAACACACGAAGCATCGCTCTCGCGTTACCAACCTTTCCCCCCTCCCCTATGAGCTCTGGCGACCTTACTCACACGCAGGAACACAACTTCACACAACATAAAGTTATTAGGCTGCGGTACCTATTCTGTAAGGTGGAGGTACTTCCCGAGTCGAGCTGCTCTTTGAGCGAATAAACGCTATGCTCTGGCTCTCATATTTCTTTCATTGTTATGTTCCCTTCGTACATTTCGCTGACTCAACTGATGTATGGACGCTATAAGTAACAAGTCAAGGCACGGCTATAAAGCACCAATAAATGCAAATAGCGGAGTGCAATCACAGTCGGCTCGTCTAATATTTGTTATCGGTCCGCGGACCGCAAGTGCCTATTGTGTGTTCAGTGAGTCGCTGGCAGATCGCTCCTTACGCTTTCAGCAGAACTTTTTAATACAGGGTGATAGCATAGTACATTAGTTAGCTGGTTTCTATAGTACTTACAAGCTCTGCTTATTTAGGAATCAGGGGACTAAGCCAACCACAAGCCCTTAAAACAATATTATTATAACCGCTGGTCTGCTTAGGTTTACTATATACTTATTAAATATCGATTGAGTCTAGTTTGCAGTTTTTGTCCCCGGGACTCGCAATTGTTGTCAGTGAGATCAGAATGTACCTTTATGTAAGCATGTTTTGAAAAGAGTAATTGCTGAGTTTATTGCCGGCTCTTCTCAGCAAATGCAACCTTCCGAACCGGTATTAGAGTCAGACTCTTTCATTAGTACCTGCGAAGGTCTATTTAAATGATTTTTAATTTGAATTTGAATTTCAGGTCTAAATTAAATTGGCCATTTTTTATGTGACTTGTTACTATATAAATATATACTATCGTTTGGTATTAGTATTTTTTTTTTACATCAAATCAGATCTGAAACTTTTAATTAGCTGCAAATGTGTTCATAATAACCCCCCCAGTGAAGAATATTCAAGCATATTTATTTTATACCTAAGAATCTTATATATAATATATAAGATTCTTGTATATATAATATATAAATCTTATATATAGTATATAAGATTCTTGTATATACCTAATATATATTTATTATTAATGCTGTTGGATAAATCAATTACTTACCGTACTTATACGAATGAGTGTGAATGAGCCTTAAAGATTTGAAAAAGAAGTAGCTAATTAAGTTATTTCGAAAGATGATAAATTCAAGCTCCAGAACTAGCAAAACTAAAACTATTTGTACTAAACACCAAACCAAAAGCCTTGAACTGAAAATAATTGACGAGAAACTTAATTAGACAAGGTTCTCGGTTTTCTATTGTAGGGAAATTAAAAACTTAATTAAATTCCATCCAAATTTTTCTTATTTTAATCATTTAAAAAACCATTTCCGAGAATATTCCAGTGTAATATTAACCGTCAGAAACGGCGGAATATTATCTTGGCGGCCGCACTGTAGAGATATATTGTTTGCATGCTGGTTCATTTACTATGAAAATCTCGTAGATTGTTGTCGCTTTTTTCGTTTTTAATTTAAAGTCAGTTTATTGGCCTTACTTTACCATATCGCTCATTTACTTACTTATTAGTAAATGAGAACACCGAGTTAATACTATACTAATTGGGTACTACGGCTTATACTTACCTGAACAACCCGTTCGTTAATAAAACTAAAAAGTATGAAATAAACACTAAATTAAATTTTTAAAAGGATCAAAAAACCCGACTGCTTAATTTAAAAATGTATTGAAAAGAGTAAAACAGGCTCTGAACCTATTCTATAGAATAGGGATGTTGCCTGGGTAAAAATATAATAATTCTAATTAGTCCGTCAGTTAGATTATCAAAAAATACGTATTTTTTGCTTTACCAAATCATTTACAATTGACGAACATAAAGCGCGACTAAGTTCGGGAGTGAGCCCCCGCTCGTGACGTCACTTGTTACTAAAAAGTGTACCACACCGTGACGTCACGCGGTACTTCAACACACGATATCTTCGTATTTTTCTGTTTAATTGACAAAAGAAAAAATACGTGTCTAATATTTTTTGATAATGTAAATGACGGACTAATTAGAATTATTATATTTTTACCCAGACAACATCCCTATACTATAGAATAGGTTCAGAGCCTGTTTTACATACTCTTTTCAATACATTTTTAAATTAAGCAGTCGGGTTTTTTGATCCTTTTAATAATTTAATTTAGTGTTTATTTCATACTTTTTAGTTTTATTAACGAACGGGTTTTTTCAGGAAAGTAGCCTATTTTGAATATACCTTGAATTTTATAAGGTATTGCAGTCGGGGACAATCAGGGAGTCAGTTAGAACAAGTATTTTATATGATAAATTACCATTTATTTACTAGCACCAAATAATCTACACACCATCATCACTGAAAAACACAGCATATTAAAAAAAACTTAGGTACTTCTTTAAGTAAACTGAATCCCGCTGTATGTTGTATTTTCAAGTTAACAGGCGGTCTCATCACCTCGGTAACATGATGCACAATGTAAGGAGAGAGTAGACTACATTGTTAGCCGGCCGGTCGTTGATCTATGCCCGGTGCTTATCCCGGATAACCTTAAAAGCTAAATAGATCTAAAGTTTAACTAACTATAAAATAATATCAGAAATGATGGTGTACCCTAAGTTACCGTGTGATGACCATAATTTGATTGTTTTAAGTGATAAGTAATTAATATTACTTACGTTATGTAGAATTGAATTTTTCAGAAAAATAATCTCGCTTTACGATTGATTGTTTACGGATAAACCTTGTCTTCAACTTTTATAACCTATGTACCGACCCATACCAAAATAGTTAGTAGTTTCTACTGTGGTAATAGTGTGCCCCGTCTCACTCTTTCTGTCAAGTGTCAGATAAAAACTTCGGAATTTTAGATAATCAACGTTTGATAACTTTATTATGAATAAGGGGGTAAATTGATTACTTACAAGAATACAATCTGCTTAGGTACCTAATTTCATTTATTTTAGAAATTAGTTTCATTCTCACAATGGCCCTGATTCTGTTGTTCACAACTAAACTAATTTTAATGTCACTATGTCTCTTTCTAACAAAGAACATAAGAAAAGGATGTAAGAAATTTAGTCCTGTCAAATTAGTCCAATGCTTGTTTTAAATATAAATTTAGTCGCCATCTATCGCGGTCACGCCTAAATACACGCAAAATAAGACGGCAAAGGTTAATTTGACAACTTAAAATATGTTCTATCCTTTTTCAATCATGTTCGTAAGAAAGAGATGAGATGTGACTAAAATTAGTTTAGTGCGATTTACAACAGAATCGGCACCAATCTACAACTATTTAATAATT
Source organism: Polyploca ridens (assembly GCA_951394255.1). Lineage (NCBI taxonomy): Eukaryota > Metazoa > Arthropoda > Insecta > Lepidoptera > Drepanidae > Polyploca > Polyploca ridens. The sequence goes on along the minus strand of OX596245.1, from coordinate 5,250,097 downwards.
AGCCTTCAAGTAATAAACAGAAACATTAATAAGCAACAAAAAAAAACAAATCGCATCGCGCCTAACTCAGTAATTAATGTGTCAATAATGGGTGACATCAAATACATCATTGATACACAAAAGGTGTTCGGATCGAGCAGGAGGCACGCCCGAGGGTAAACGGCACTCAATTTAACCATTTCTCTATATTAATTACCAAAAACGGCCCCCAGCATGTTGGCAGTGAACATAAATAACAAAAAATGACGCGTAGTACGTACCCCGTCATGGTTTTTGATTCGAACGATTACATTAACATCCCCCCTTTCTAAAGCTTAAACGAGTTTAAGGGAGGCAATTTATCACACATTTTAAAATATATAACTTGTGTGTAATATGCATAAAATGTTTCTGGGTGGATGCGGGCACCTGCCGTAGGCTTCTATATAAGTGAACTAGTAAATAAAGCTGGAGATTTAAGTGATAGATGAAACACTCTATTGCGATAATGAAATATGTATTATGATATAATATGATACATGTGTGCAAAGTTGGTTATTAACACTCCAGGCGGTATTAAGCCGAGAGTGTAATAATCAATGCACACGCGTGTCATACGACGTTTTTCAACACACTTGCGAGGAAAAAACAGACTTGTATTTTGCAATAAATGTCACTTTACGATCGAGTGTGTTGAAAAGGTTATTTACGTACCTTCTTAGGCATTTGTCCATAATTTTTTAAATAGATACCAATACCTTAGTCTTAAGTTATGCTAATACCTACTGTGCCAATAGTAGCTAATTATAAAATTTTGGTTATGCATCATCTTTTTTTCTTCGGTAAAAATTGTAACATGATTTTGTATAGGCTTTTATGTGCGACACAATCTCACCCTGATATCTAAATGATGATGAAAGAAAGTGCTAAAAGGGGATCTAGGAATATTCATTGTGTATTATTAGATAGATTGACCTACTAACAGATTTGGTTTAGATGATTGCATAGGTTTTGCTGTAAATTCGAGCTATGGATTACCTACATTCAGCAGTATTGCTCAAGTGACCTTTTTAGACCCCCTGGCCTACTGACTATTATAGAGGTCTTATTAAAAGAAATCTTCTGACCTTTGTCCTATCTTTATTAAGATTTTATGAGTCTCGTTCGGAAATGAAGCGATTCAAATGTTTAAATAAAATAATCATAAAATAACTTTAACCTAATGTTGGATAGACCTGATTAATAATTTTAAAAATATACCAAGATTATGAATAGGGGGTTGTAAAAATTACTGAGAAATATTCTAAGTAGGAATTTTATTAAACACACAATATTTTTATAAACTAAACAAAATAGTGTAACAACAATTTTAAGAAATTAATTAGAATTTAAATCCATGCACATATAACTACGAGAAATTTGTCCTGTCTGAAGTTTCCCATTAATTTAATTATAGAAATGACACTACTGATTCCCTGAAAGCGAATTAAATTAAAACTCTAAATAATATTAATAAATATAATTTATATACAATAGACTTCAAAATATAACAATAACCTATTTATTTATAGAGAACAACTTGATTAAAGAATTAAATAGATACTACATTCAAATAATCGCGTTGAACCGACAGGCACACAGATACCTAGAAGGTATAGGTACCAGCAGGGTTTAATTATTCTGTGCCTAGATACCTACATTTCCAAATCAAACATACCTTTACGCTCTTCCCCACCGTGTTATAACAAATCCAAAGGCCTACGAACATACAAAGGTAAATGATTTAAATCATGATGAAAATTAACTGCTAAAGGATGAGGTCCATACATCGTTGGCTGCACAAACAGTGGTGGCCACATCGCGGCCGCCATTGCCAATATGTTGTAAGGAAACAAAGGAGCACTCACTTCACTCACGTTAGATATAGAGTCACTGGGTTCACGCACTTCCACATCATTACTCAACAAACTGTCTATTGAAAATGACTTCTTAGGTCTCTTCACCACATTAGTTTCTTTGTATTGTTCAGGTATCGATGGAACTTCAAATCTAGGCAAGGGTTGATTAGTCTGAATTCTATTTTGACTCGCGAGGAACATCTGGTTGAAATTCGCCAAAGCCGCCAATTCTGAGTTGAAGTTATCTTTCTCCCCCTTGTGCAGCTTGAAGCGCTTGCGTCTCCTGAGCAGCGATCCGTTCTCGAACATGTCGAAGGCCTGCGGGTGCAGCGTCCAGTAGGCGCCCTTGCCGGGGCGGTCGGGGCGGCGCGGCACCTTCACGAAGCAGTCGTTGAACGAGAGGTTGTGCCGCAGCGAGTTCTGCCACCGCTGAGTATTTTGACGGTAAAATGGAAACCGATCGGTGATAAACCGGTAGATCTCCGTCAGTGGTAACATACGCTCCGGCGAGCTCCAGATCGCCATAGCGGTTAGGGAAATGTACGAATAAGGCGGTTTCTGATCACCATAGGTATCGCGCGATGGTCGCGGCATGATCGTGAGTGCTAATGGTACGAGCGGCGGCGCGTGCAGGCGTGCTGTCTGGGGGCGGAGCGTCCGCAGGCCCCGCCCCTCGCCACCCCTGCCAGCCTGCCAGATATGATAACGAGGATGCCACTCGCAGCGCAAACCGCATCTCTCTCCTGCTATCATTACCGACCTGATTTACTGCACACTTATCTCCTATTGGTTTTATTTACGTACCTACTAGAGTAGGTATCTAGTTAGCTACGTCGTAATGATCTATTTTGTACTTAGGTACTAACTAGGTAGAGTCGGATATGTTTATGTAAGGTTATGCCAAAACACTAATTGAAGTAATTTATGGAAGCTGTATAAACGTCTTTCATGTTTATAAATACTATTATCTGCATTATTATTAATTTATTCGTCAAGTTTATTTTCAGTTATGCTTATTTTCGTAGATGTGACTGTTAGCGCCATCTGTCGGCGAGTAGCAGAAGCTTGTTTTAATACATTTTGCTGTAACTCTTGAGATACCCAACAAAATATAAAGTCGGTATATGCTTTCTAATATTTTTCTTATTTTAAATAATAGAATACCATTATTTTTAAACCAACATTTTATCAAATACTAATTGGTATATTATTAATATAGATGACGCTACAAGATGTTAAAAATCGCTATGGTTTCAGATTTGCTCCTCCTCATATTTAATTTATTCGTTTATTGCATTTGCCCTGGCTACTAAGATATCTGATATAACTACATATAACATATCTTTATATGTAGTTATATCAGCTATATTTAAGTGAAAATACTGTAAGGTTTAGTAAATGCTGAATAAAATAAGAATAATAAGAAGAAGAATAAAAAGCGGTAATAGTTATAAAAATCTTTATTCTTTACACATAAATAACATCCAATTATTCTTGATTAATCATTGTATATCTAAACAACAACTGTATAGTGGTAAATCTCGAAAAAGGTCAAAAAGTCAGAATAAAAATACTAAATTTGTGCTCGAGGTTTTCACAGCTTAGATGTTAGCTCCGGAACCGCCTTGAACAAGTCTGCTACTAATCCATGGTCGGTCACCTGTAGATAGAAAAATTATAGATATTTGGATTTACTTATAAAACGCTATTAAAGCACTGTTTGAGTTGTCAATAAGATTCTTGGTTGTCAAACTTTGCTGAGTTTCTTGCCGGAGTCTTCTCAGTTTAAGTGTATTCCGAACCGGTGGTAAATTCAACTGTATGTACCAATGTAACGTTCATAAGTGCCTTACTAGGGCCTAAACAGAATAAATGACTTTTTGATTTTGTCACATATTTATCGAAATTGACTATCATCATCAAACAATGGTGTTGATCTGTTGTTTACAACTAAACTAATTTAGTCTCGCTATGTCTCATTCTAATAAAGACCATAAGAAAAGGATGTAAGAAATTTTGTCCTGTCAAATTAGTCAAATGCACAATATAAAATTCAACAATTCAATATAAATTTTGTCGCCATCTATCGCGGACATCGCGGTTACGTCTAAATACTCGTGAAATGAAGAAGATAAAGGCTAATTTGACAGGTTTAAATAAGTTCTATCCTTTTTCGATAATGTTTGTAAGAAAGAGATGTGACGTGACTAAAATTAGTTTAGCGCAATTTACAACAGAATCGGCATCATTACATTTGAGAATGTGAGGTTTTTTCAAAATTAAACATGCATACCTACGTTTTTTAAACTTTTTGAACACTGAATAAAAATAGTATATTACGATACGTGTCACATAAGTACTCTATTTTAACTTCCGTGCAAAAATATTGTATACTAATTTATAACACGTGTGTAAAAAACAGCACTTATAGCACGTAATAAGTGCGGGTTTTCTACACGAAGTGCTATAAAGATAATTTGTTATTAAAGTTGGTTGAGATCAATGAATACCTACTTTGTCTTAGATATAAATGTACCAGATAAAGTGTTGCCTTGAACTTAGTAGCGATAAGTACAATGTAAAAAAAAACAAATCTATTGAAATAGTATACTGACCTGGAAAATAGGGGCCTCCGGGTCTTTATTGATTGCGACTATGGTCTTGGAGTCCTTCATTCCAGCGAGATGTTGGATCGCTCCGCTGATGCCCACAGCGATGTATAGGTCCTGAATAAAACAAACATATATCAAGTGCCCTTTTATTGCTATTAGATGCTTTCAAAATACAGATAGGTAGGTAAGGTCATCAAAATTAAGTTAATTCACGCTTTTTAGGGTTTCTTACCGAAAGGATGCCAATGGTACCCTTACTAAGCCTCCGCTGTAAGTCCGTCTGTCAGTGGGCATAAAAAAGGGCATAGTCGTATAAAAAAAAATTCACAGCAAGTAAATTTTTTTATACGACTAAGGGCCGATTGTTCAATCCTCAGATAAAAGGTCGAATAACTGTCTAACGAATAAAGTTATCTGGCTGTTTATCAGTCTGATAATTGGTCACCTATTTTTCAATCGTCATTTATTCCATGGACAACTATCTGACCGAATATTTCAACTCTGGCCACTTAAACTTCCGGTAGGTGAAACAAATATATTGCGTACCCATGCGTAAGAGCAGGGCAGAAAATTTGTATTCATTTTGTATAACCAGATGTCCAAATGTCATTATATTTTTTTGGTTGTTACGTAGGTGTTGGTTATGTTTGGCTAGTATTTTTGTTAGATGTTGTTACTTTTGTTATTTAATTGAAATTATCTTAATATTTTTTAAATTAATCTCTGAATAATAGGTATAGTATCTTGATTTTATTTTCTGAAATCCTTTTGAATCCCACATAATACAGTGATCAGGTGATAGTGATGATTATTTCTTTTCTTTCACATGTATTTATTACATTGATAGGCATATTATGGCATATATCTATATCATTGTAGGTATTAATTAGTAAATTCAAGAAATAACCTCAAACTAAATTACTTTGACAAATTTTTATCCTGCCCGCGCGGGCTGTGAAACAGTCAGCGGGTTGTTCCGATTTTTACACTGCCCGCGCGGGCTGTGAAACAGTCAGCGGCACGTTCCGATTTTTATCATGCCCGCGCGGGCTGTGAAACAGTCAGCGGCACGTTCAGTCAAAGTAAATCAATCGAATAAGCGTTTATCTGGCGATGGAAGCGGCAAATAGATTTATACCTCAGTTAACAGAGTTATTGCACTGATAAGTCTTATCTGACTATTGAAAAACTCAATATCATGCTGTCTATCGAATAAACGCTATCTGTCTATTTATCTGGGGATAGAAAAAACGGCCCTAAGTCGCTAAACAAGCATACGGCCCGCCTGATGATAAGCGGATGCCTTTGCCATATGGCCGCTTGAAACACACGAAGCATCGCTCACGTGTTTACAGACCCTTCCCCCCACCCCTCTGAGCTCTGGCGACCTTACTCACGTGCAGGAACACAACTTTACACAACATAAAGTTATTTGGCTGCGGTATTCTGTAAGTTGGAGGTACTTCCCCAGTCGAGCTGCTCTTTGAGCGAATAAACGCTATGCTCTACCTCTCTTAAAAAATTAATTGCAATACAAGAAACGTCTTTACGGAACCCTTCGTGTGCAAGTCCGACTCGCACTTGGCCAGTTTTTTATTTTTTTTATTTAACCTTTCTTTTTTACATTGGTTGTTTGTAGTTACTAAAGCATTTTGAGCGAATAACAAACGCTGATAGCAGCATGAAGTTGCATATAAGTTATATAATACTTACAGGAGCAACAATCTTGCCGGTTTGACCGATTTGTAAGTCGTTGGCAACAAAGCCGGCGTCGACGGCCGCGCGGGATGCTCCAACCGCCGCATTTAACTTGTCAGCTAATGCATACAGCAACTTGAAATTGTCGCCCGACTTCAGCCCACGACCTGAAACGTTCAAAATGTATTTAGCTATATTTATACATTCTTCTCCAAAAGAAAAAAAAGGCCAAACAAATTGTAAATTGGTAATATAATACAGGAAATGGAAGTGACATGGGGAACAAAAGCCAACAATAGGTAGCATTGACATATCTAGGAATAATTGTCTATTTCTATGTATTAAGGCGCCGATCCCACAGAGAGAGTTCTGGAGTTCCGAGTTCTGCATTCCGCGTCGACTATTATGCACACATCAAGCAGTCTAGAGTTCTGCAATATTCGCTACTGATCGCACATCATACACTTTTTTTACTTTCAAAGGCCCCACATAGCTTACAATCAACGCGGAATGCAGAACTCGGAACGCGGAACTCTAGTACTCTTCTCTGTGGGATCGGCGCCTTAATGTTAAAGTAAATGTTAATGTAAATATCAAAATGTTAATAATACCTGTTATATTTAGTTTAATTTTAATCAATAAATGGCTTTTGTTTTTGTATTCTTATATATCCAACTTGTCTCAATGCTGAGAATCGTAACACCCTACATGCAAAGCGCAGATATATCATGCAACAAGTAAATATTTAAGAAATTGAGTGTGAGCCTTTGGTATAAAGTATATTAATTACTCTTCTAGATTGTTTGCTTCAACCATATCATTTATTGGTGTTGGTCAAATTTTGTTTTTTGGGAACAGTTTCTTAAGCAGTAGATACTTACCGCCAGACACAATATTCTTAGCACTGGTAAGCTCCGGCCGATCAGATTTGGCGAGCTCCTGTGACACAAACTCAACTAGGTCAGTTTTGTAGTCTCCGTCTGCTGCCTTCTCTACAGCCGCTGAGCCTCCTTCCAGTGGATCAGGGGCAAATGCTGTTCCACGCACTGTGATCACCTTGATGGGATCTTTGGCCTCCAATGTAAGGATGGCATTACCTGAAAGACAACAAATATTGGAGAAGCATTATTGCATTTTTATTTTATTTATTTATTATAAGACAACTTACACAGCATAATTAAATTTCTTTACAAATACATTTTAAAATTTACAATGCCTTTACGAAGCTGTACGTTTACAAATTTTGCTTACTATACCTACAAGTATTAAAAAGAGAAAAAGTATTTTTACATAGAAAAAATACTTTTTTGGGTTAAAGGTTAAAAGAAAACAAAAGAGCCAAAATGTAGAAGAAAAATAAAACAACTAAGAGCACTGCTGTGTGTAATGGTTGAGTGGTCTGTGTATGTAATGGTCTGTGTATGTAATGGTGTGTGTATGTAATGGTGTGTGTATGTAATGGTGTGTGTATGCAATGGTGTGTGTATGTAATGGTGTTTGTACGTATTGGTGTGTTTCTGTATCCTTACACAAGGATACAGATGTGTATTGGTGTGTGAGTATCAGGTGGCTTCAATGCTCAAGCATTTTGCTATATCTTTTAAAAATAGGTCACTGGATAGGAACAAATCGGTTGTTCTGAATTTTTCGTCGTATGTGTCAAGCAACGCACGCATTTGGTGAGATATTAGACTTACAATAACAGCTGTTCCCCAGTCTCACTGTAATCTTTAATGGCCTTTAACATTTTCTAACCCACTGGGCAGTTTATGAGTCAGCACCACAAACATTGTTGTGCTAATGGAACTTAATTAACCAATGAATCTTTACATTTTGATCTTTATAGGAACGAAAAATTGTTGTACTATTACAGCAAAACCAAGCATTGCTTAAATATTTGCTAATTAAGTAGGGATGCAACGGATACCTGTTTGGCCGGATACCGGATATTCGGCCAACCTTGTAGCCGGATATCCGGCTGAACACGAGCTTATATAGGTGGCGCACATTGGGTGGTATCGGTTGAACCCGGGACTTTTCGTTCATGAGCGAAGACTAAATTATATAACATCTAAAACAAACCTGCATAAATTGTCCTAATAAAGGTGTTGGCATCCTTAACACCAATGATATCAGTGATTGGTGACACATCAAGCTTGGCCGCTACCCTCGGTAATATTGCCTTTCCGAAAGCAGTAGCTGGTGCAAGGATATGGGTGAACTTAAATTGCTTTTGGGTGGCAATGATCAAAGGTGCCAATGTTTCGGCGGTGAACCCCTTGAAGACATCACTTTCTGCTACAAGGACTTTGGATACACCACTTGCTTTGGCAATTTTTTCTGCAGCCTGAAATAGGGTTGATTGATTTTACATTAATTATTGTTTAAATATATCAAAAAATACTCATAAAATATAGAAAATAAGAAACCAACATCAACAGATTATAGACATAGCAAACAATGTATTCCCTCCAGAATTTTGAGGCACACATCATTTGAAAAAATATTTGACCTACAGTAATTTAATTGTGCTATATTTTTGGATAATCAGCTGCTTAGCAACAGATATTACAAGATGAGTAATACAAAGTACTGTTTCTATACTGGGTGTTGTTTTGGTCAGCGACAAGCGACCTAGGAGCGGTAGTACAAAATATATATTCCCCAAAAATGGACTTAATTCCATTAAATACTGTAAATATGTTGAGAAATACCTTATTCAATTTGAAATAAAATTACCGCAAAGTATGGTTACTAGGCACGTGCACAGACTAGAACTAGGCGCAAGCCGCCATCGCCCTACCACTTTACTCCCTCGTACTCCCGTTGAGTATTATGTCTACACTTTAGCTTATTACATGATTTACAAAATTTTATTTTTTTTATTTTTATTATTAAAAAAAAATAAAGTATTTTTTTTATATTTTTTTTAGCACCAGTATCATTTGTATAATCGACCCTGAGTCGCTCGTCGCTGACCAAAACAACGACCTGTATAGTATTTAATAGGTTTTTTGCAGGACAAAAATATTACATTAACTTATCATAAGTTAACTGTTTACTCACAGGTCCACACTTGGTGCCTGCAACTAAAACTGACACATCACCACCAATTTTCTTAGCAGCGCTCAAAGCATTTTGTGTGGCTGGTGATAGCACTTCGTTGTTGTGCTCCGCCACCACCAGGGTGCTCTGCAGCCGTCGGAGCTGTAATAAAGTAAAAACAGTATAAAATCATGTATTAGAAGTTAATCATTACTACCAAACTATGATCTGTAAGAAACAACTTGTTGGCATTTTTGATAGATACTTACTACCGTGATAGCTTAATCAATTGAGTACCTACGTCAGATGATTAGGACAAAAAGATAATTGATAACAGATTTGACCCATAGGTTAAAACTTAATTAACACATTAGGCTAACATAATATGCTTTGTGTCGAAAATAGTAGACACAAATTAACTTGACGAACAAGAAAATAACACATTTTAGTGTAAAATTAAAAAAGGAGGGCTAAATACGACAAGGCTAAAAAGTTAGGACTAACCTGCGCAGACAAAATCAAATGCCTGCTACACGGCGAAAACATTTTCAAAAATAGAAGACTAGTGTTTGCAGCGAAATTAAGTTAAACTAGCAAAAGTTATAATTACATAAAAACTATTTACAAGAAAATTCATTCAAAAAAGGTTACAAATACAAAGTCCAATGTTCTTCTTCTTATTTTTAAGTTTGGCAACCAAATCCAAATTAGGAGTTATTTCTGCCAGTGTCGAGTTATATTATAATTTCCAGTCATCACTTTCACATATCGACGGTCCCTACGTATAAACAGACATGTCAAAAAATGCAATTTTTTTTTATTGCATAATTGGGTTCAGACAATCAATACGCAACTACCCATATACAATATTTAGTCAAATATAAAGTAGTTTACTGGAAATTAAAAACGTATAAGAGAACAACTATGTTAAAATCGAAGAATTTGTGTCGTAGATGCGGACATATCAGACTTGTCGTTTTGTACTGTGTCTTAAAATGCGCGCCACACGGTGTGAATGCGGCCATGTCAAATTTAAGTATGGATTTATGAGGAAGTATCAAGTAATAATTCCGAAATGTATATTTTAAAGCATTAGTTAATAATAAATACATAAAAAGTGTGAACATTTTTCTAATTTAGCAATATATAATATAAATGTAAATGAAGGCATGTCCTACATGTTTGTTTATATGTTTCATTACAAAATTTATTTACAACTTTGTTTTCATTTACGTTTATCTACAGTAATGTTATAAGGAGAAAGAGATTGATTTTATATATGTTTGTAATGGATAAACTAGGTACATAATTTATTTAAAAAAGAAAACACCTATAAAAGCAAGATTATCATGTCCCGATACTTAAGGTCAAGTGGGTCAAGTGGGCGAAAGAGTAATACCGGTATGGTAATCAAAAGAAAAACGAATCAAAAGAAAAACAATCCATGTCTCGACATGGATTGTTTTTCTTTTGATTTTCAGCTCTTTTACATTAAACTACTCATAGTTGTAGTAGAGTTGAAAATCGACACCCTAGACCATATCTTGGGTACTGTAATTACAGATTTCCCAATTTTGCAGTGTTTTTTTTTTTAACGTCGTCCTAAATAACCATGCTATCAATTCGTAGTCACAAATCTAACAACGAACATTGTTAATTTAGTCAAAATTAATGATATTTAATAGTCATGTATTAGAAAAAATATACCAGCGAACTTTGACACATCATAGTTTAAAAAAGTACTACACTAACCCCGGCAAGTAGTTTCTAAAGAAGACCCATTTATTCACAATTTCAAAACAGTACAATACTTGAAACTTTTTATTCCATAATGCGAGAACTATAATTTTATAGCGCAGTTTACCTAGATTTTATATAGGTTTTCAGCAGCACACTTTTTCTTGTATGCAGCCCCAGTAAAAGAAATCTAGGGTATTTTGGTACGGAGAATGAGGAGGCCACGAAATCGAGCTAAGACGCTCGCTATCCACCTTTCCGTATCATCATCATCATCATTAGCCCTTAATGTACTGATAATCACAATTAAGTGATAGCCGGGACCAACGATTTTACGTGCCTTCCCAAAACTCGGAATACGCTTGAGTTGAAGTACCACTAGGAAGTCACCAAATATGTGTTTAAATAATGTTTCTCATACAGGACAAGCTTAATGCGCTGGGCAACCATCTTGTTAACTTATATACGGACAGACAGACGGACGAATGGATGGATAGCAGGAGTTAGGCCTCCGCTGTTCATCCGTCTATATTAAATAATTTCATAGCAAAGTTGAGTTAGTTATTATTATTATTGTAAGGAACCCTCCGTGAGCGAGTCCGACTCTTCCGGTTTTTTTAATAATTGATCTGGCTAGTATTAACACTTACCCCCTTACTCATGAAACGTTATTTAACTAATCTGCGACTCTAATAAGGTCAAATTGTTTTTCAATGTCAGAAAGGTGGCGTTATTTATTTGACCATTAAATCAGTAGGATTAGTTAAATAGCGTTTATGACTAAGGCCGATATTTTCTAGTTTAATCTTCAATGACGCTGTGATTTTATATTTTTAATTTCTTAATTTATTGAGTCTTATAAAAATATAAAGAATTGTTGATTGACTATTAAAATTAATAATTTAATTGAAAATCTTTTTTAATTAACAAATATCTCCCTCAACCCTCTCCGTTATTTTAGTTTTCACCAACATGTCTATTTTTTATTGCAAAGTAATCGTCATAAGTCAGTTTGTAATGACCATGTATAAACAGATATGTCTACATCAGTGTATTTTATACATTCACGGATATGAACTAACGATTTTTAAGGTAACTTTTTTGAAGATGGAAATATAATGCCATATTTTCTTTAATATTTTCTTTAATTATTTCATAAATTTGTGTTATGTTATCTTCTACGTATAAACAGATATGTTAGACTTGACTGTTAAAGATTTATTTTAAAGGCGATGTAAAAGCAGTCATCTGTCAGTTTTTCAAAGAAAATCTGAAAAATTTGGAATGTACATAATATCATTATAAACTTTCTAAACTCGGTATAACATTACAACAACAAAAATATAACATTATTACATAGTGTTATTTCTAGATTGATTTGAATCTTTATTTCGCTCTCCTGTAAACCATGGTTTTCGACATGTCCGTTTATACGTAGGGACCGTCGATATAGTTCTCAGTCTCAGTCAGTCACCGTCAAGAATCTTATACTTATACAGGAAAATATTTTTCACAGTACGGATATTTTTTTTGATTGTTAAGTATCCGTAATAGAACACATTTCCATTATTTATTCAATACTTTTTTTTTCTTTTTGACTTTACTTGAAAACAGACAAATATGGACATTCTATTCGTAATCATATCAATGAGAGCGTGTAGCGGCCGCCGGCCGCGCGGCGGGTGTCGGAGGGGGTGAAACTCCCTCCCGGCCTTCCTGGCCGGCCGGTGCTCGACCGACAGTCTGCGCATGCCCACGCGCCGCGTAAGTCGTCACGTGTTTCGTTTCCGCGCAAGGACCGCGCCGCGCGTGTTTCGTACATACCTACACCGTCCGATCACGACACGATGTCTTAATGGTGCGAGTTTATTACGACGAATGTATGTCAGTGAGAGCATACCTCGTATGCAAGCCCATGGGATCCGTAGCCCCGCGGTCCCTAATGAAAATACCATTTTAGCAGCCACTGAAGGCTGCTTGATCACGGGCAGTTCAGGACCCCGAATCACGCACAAGGGTCTGGCAGACTTCGACTGGCGGTCGAAGTCCAAGAAACAATTTTTGATTTCTTTGGGCGAGATCCAAGAGCCGGTAGCTACGATGCGGTACGTCCTAGACGAACGAATTTAAACGACTTAAAGTTAAAAATAATGAACGCCTTTCATGTAGTGAAAAGTTACACTAGTGTTCTGAACAAAATGGCCATTTATTCAAACGTGCACGTTTATGCCTACAAAGAGGAGGACTTGATTTTGAACAATTATTATTACAATACAGTGATTAGTGGGGGTAAGCAATTATTTTTAACAAGTTTAGTGATAGGTTATTTTTGACTGATAATAATACTTGGTTGATTCCTTTTTTTTAATACGCCTTAATGCAGAAGTACCTAAGTAGTAGTATGCATACCATACCATTAAGTAATTTTCAATTTATTATTTTTATTATGTTTTTTTTATAAGTGTCTTTAATTGATAATGCTTCATTTTTTGCATTTTGATGGTCTAAAGCCCATGAAATCATGAAGGAATAATTGGAATTACTCTTCAAATAACTACAGGTCACAGCCAAAACTTTAAAATGCTAGACATTTTCGAAACTGATAAATAACCCGCGCACAGCTGATAGTAGGGGCCACGTTTCGCTGCCCCCGCCGCGGCCGCCCGCTGCGCGTTCACCATAAAAAAAGTTTCAATTTAGACATCTTTCGGGACCGATAACTTTATTTTTTTGTACTAAGACATATAAAAATAAAAAATAGGTTTTTCATAAAACTCATTTAAGTTTAATTTGGCAAAATTTCCGTACTGGATAAAAATTTTTCCTGTATATATAAAAATTACGTGTCACATTGTTTGTCCGCGATGGACTCCTAAACTACTGAACCGATTTTAAATTTGATTTGCATACCGTGTGCAATTTGATCCCACATGAAAGATATAAGGATAGCTTACATCTCAATTTATAATCGCAATATTATTTTATTGCAAATTATTTGTCTATTATTTGACAGTCACAATTATCTGTTACTCTGTTAGCTCCAAACGATATCTGTTGACTGGATCACAGACATGATTGGATTGAGTAAGTATTCAATAAATGGCGCTATGTTAAAAATACAAACGTTTCATATAAGCTACAGTTTAATAGCATAACCACCACGTGTTGCTGAGGCTAAGGTATAACCTAAATTTATTTTGTAATAAACGAAATACAGGGTAGGGTAGGGTAGGGTAGCACCACAGGGTAGGGTAGCGTAGGGTAGGATAAGGAAGCACCACAGGGTAGCGTAGCGTAGGGTAGAGTAGCACCACGCGAACGAAGTTGCGCCCGGGCAGCTAGTATAAATATATAAGGTTCTTGGTCACCGTTCATATAAGTCTTGTTTTACCTCATACATATAAGGAGAAGCTTCTTCTTAAGTGTCTGTGTGTTTTACTACAATGGTGGTCGGTCATTGCTACGTACTAAAATTAGTCACGGACTTTTTGTGACAACTTGAAAAGGTACGATACACCACAGACATAAGAATAAAAATTATTATGTACGGTGAGTGACGGTGAGTCGGTCGGTGACTGATGTAGTGTGGTGGACGTATATTTTATTTATTTACTAGTTGCGCAACTTCACACTTCGTCTCGAGCACAAACTAAGTAGAGATACTACGCATGTCTCGAGGCGTCGCGATGCATTTCGCTGTACCGCGATGCGCAGTGCAACGAAATATTGTGAAACACATTGGCCTACTCAAGCATCGTCCTGGGCCAGTAGACAAGATGGTTGTCGACAATCGTTATCGTTAGTAAACGATCAACCTTTGTATGGGATAGACATTTCAAATCGAGATATCACGTGATTTTTAACAATCTCTTATGTAATCGCGTCGTGAAGTGATAGAACGTATGTAGGTATTTATTTAAAAAAACAAGGCTGTATAGTACTGAACATTTCGACGGTCCCTACGTATAAACGGACATGTCGAAAACCATGGTTTACAGGAGAGCGAAATAAAGATTCAAATCAATCTAGAAATAACACTATGTAATAATGTTATATTTTTGTTGTTGTAATGTTATACCGAGTTTAGAAAGTTTATAATGATATTATGTACATTCCAAATTTTTCAGATTTTCTTTGAAAAACTGACAGATGACTGCTTTTACATCGCCTTTAAAATAAATCTTTAACAGTCAAGTCTAACATATCTGTTTATACGTAGAAGATAACATAACACAAATTTATGAAATAATTAAAGAAAATATTAAAGAAAATATGGCATTATATTTCCATCTTCAAAAAAGTTACCTTAAAAATCGTTAGTTCATATCCGTGAATGTATAAAATACACTGATGTAGACATATCTGTTTATACATGGTCATTACAAACTGACTTATGACGATTACTTTGCAATAAAAAATAGACATGTTGGTGAAAACTAAAATAACGGAGAGGGTTGAGGGAGATATTTGTTAATTAAAAAAGATTTTCAATTAAATTATTAATTTTAATAGTCAATCAACAATTCTTTATATTTTTATAAGACTCAATAAATTAAGAAATTAAAAATATAAAATCACAGCGTCATTGAAGATTAAACTAGAAAATATCGTCCTTAGTCATAAACGCTATTTAACTAATCCTACTGATTTAATGGTCAAATAAATAACGCCACCTTTCTGACATTGAAAAACAATTTGACCTTATTAGAGTCGCAGATTAGTTAAATAACGTTTCATGAGTAAGGGGGTAAGTGTTAATACTAGCCAGATCAATTATTAAAAAAACCGGAAGAGTCGGACTCGCTCACGGAGGGTTCCTTACAATAATAATAATAACTAACTCAACTTTGCTATGAAATTATTTAATATAGACGGATGAACAGCGGAGGCCTAACTCCTGCTATCCATCCATTCGTCCGTCTGTCTGTCCGTATATAAGTTAACAAGATGGTTGCCCAGCGCATTAAGCTTGTCCTGTATGAGAAACATTATTTAAACACATATTTGGTGACTTCCTAGTGGTACTTCAACTCAAGCGTATTCCGAGTTTTGGGAAGGCACGTAAAATCGTTGGTCCCGGCTATCACTTAATTGTGATTATCAGTACATTAAGGGCTAATGATGATGATGATGATACGGAAAGGTGGATAGCGAGCGTCTTAGCTCGATTTCGTGGCCTCCTCATTCTCCGTACCAAAATACCCTAGATTTCTTTTACTGGGGCTGCATACAAGAAAAAGTGTGCTGCTGAAAACCTATATAAAATCTAGGTAAACTGCGCTATAAAATTATAGTTCTCGCATTATGGAATAAAAAGTTTCAAGTATTGTACTGTTTTGAAATTGTGAATAAATGGGTCTTCTTTAGAAACTACTTGCCGGGGTTAGTGTAGTACTTTTTTAAACTATGATGTGTCAAAGTTCGCTGGTATATTTTTTCTAATACATGACTATTAAATATCATTAATTTTGACTAAATTAACAATGTTCGTTGTTAGATTTGTGACTACGAATTGATAGCATGGTTATTTAGGACGACGTTAAAAAAAAAAACACTGCAAAATTGGGAAATCTGTAATTACAGTACCCAAGATATGGTCTAGGGTGTCGATTTTCAACTCTACTACAACTATGAGTAGTTTAATGTAAAAGAGCTGAAAATCAAAAGAAAAACAATCCATGTCGAGACATGGATTGTTTTTCTTTTGATTCGTTTTTCTTTTGATTACCATACCGGTATTACTCTTTCGCCCACTTGACCCACTTGACCTTAAGTATCGGGACATGATAATCTTGCTTTTATAGGTGTTTTCTTTTTTAAATAAATTATGTACCTAGTTTATCCATTACAAACATATATAAAATCAATCTCTTTCTCCTTATAACATTACTGTAGATAAACGTAAATGAAAACAAAGTTGTAAATAAATTTTGTAATGAAACATATAAACAAACATGTAGGACATGCCTTCATTTACATTTATATTATATATTGCTAAATTAGAAAAATGTTCACACTTTTTATGTATTTATTATTAACTAATGCTTTAAAATATACATTTCGGAATTATTACTTGATACTTCCTCATAAATCCATACTTAAATTTGACATGGCCGCATTCACACCGTGTGGCGCGCATTTTAAGACACAGTACAAAACGACAAGTCTGATATGTCCGCATCTACGACACAAATTCTTCGATTTTAACATAGTTGTTCTCTTATACGTTTTTAATTTCCAGTAAACTACTTTATATTTGACTAAATATTGTATATGGGTAGTTGCGTATCGATTGTCTGAACCCAATTATGCAATAAAAAAAAATTGCATTTTTTGACATGTCTGTTTATACGTAGGGACCGTCGATTTGCCTGCGTTTTGGCGTTTTTAGATGGACAAAAAACAGTCAGTTCAGTCAAGGACTTTTTGGCGGGAACTTACAGAGTGACATTGTGTTTTCATTTTAAATTTCATAAATTCGTGTATTTTGGGTTTTATTGCATATTATCGGTGGTATTTTATCCAATAAAGGTCATAAATGTGCACCAGTGAAGTGAAATAAAATGAATTATGTGTATCGTGACTTTTCAAGTTGTCTCAAAGAGTCCGTGAAAAGCTTTAGTACAATGACCACCATTGTACTAAAACATTACTTTGGACGGTGACTATGTGAAAGTTAATGTGCAGACTATGAAAATGATATTATAAATAAAATTACACGTATGAAATGGCTGTATGGTTGAAAAAAACCCTTGCCTATCCTTTTATGGATGAATAAACTACTACTACTCAGTCCAGTCAAATGTTGCAATATTTACGGATTTGTACGTACATGTACGGATTTGAATACTCTATAGGTACGGATGTTTGTTCGGATTTTCACCAATTCGTTATTATGATAGCAAGTTACACGCAAAGCAATACAACTTACGTGAATACAACACACAACATGAACAAGTAACAATCTGATTACACCGTTTCTTTATCCATTTTGTCATAAATAAGTATAAAGCATTTCAACTGTCGTAATATTATTTATTTCTAATCAAACAAATAATTATTTCAGCTAAACGTGAGTGATAATATTTTTTTAATAAGGACCGCAGAACAATAAACCGCTCGCTGTGGGATCGGCGCTTTAAATAAATAAAACTTAATAATAAATCTGTTTCCGCAATTTTTTTTTTAGATATTTGCCGAATTCTTAAACGGAGTTTTAGACCGGCCGCATACTATAAGAAATTTTCTGTCAGAAATTTTCGGACGCCCGCCGGAAGGCACGTTTCTCATACATTTTGTTCTAGACCCCGCATACTATCCGAATTCTGACGTGTCTTACGTCCGCTTCGGATGAGCACCGGATGCAAACCATCGGACGTCCGAATTTTTTCTGATCAGAATGTCGGATGGCGCGCTCTCCATACATTTTGTACTAGACCCCGCACATCTATCCGAAATTCGCATCAGTTGTCGAGTGGACGCCGTGTGGTATGCACGCGTTCATTCTGTACCGCGAGATAAGATGATGATTTTTAAATGATTTCTTCACAAGGAAGTGCACGTCCTCTTTTTAACACGCTTTTATTAGCTTCACCTCCTGTATGTATGTATCTATGTATGTATGTATGTATGAATGTATGTAAAGGAATCTTCGAACGTAATTTTCATCGACTTCCAGACGTCAGATTAAACTGAAATTTTGCACACTTATCAAGTACCGATGACAATACAATAATTTGGTACCTTCGAGCTGATCTGATGATGGATCCGGAAGGTAGGCACTGGAACCCATAACGGAGCAACGTTTCCTAGCCGTGTTTGGGCTTTTTGGAATTGTCATGAAATGAACTTTGACCATGTATGGTTTTCAGGGTCTGATGATGGAGTAGGAGAGTAAGCACTGGAACTCCATAACGGAGCAACGTTTCCTAGCCGTGTTTGGGCTTGTAGGAATTGTCATGAAATGAACTTTGACCATGTATGGTTTTCAGGGTCTGATGATGGAGTAGGAGAGTAAGCACTGGAACTCCATAGTGGAGCATCGTATACTAGCCGTGTTTGGGCTTGTTGGAATTGTCGTAAGATGAACTTTGACCTTATATGGTTTTCAGGGTCTGATGATGGAGTAGGAGGGTTAGCACTGAAACTCCATAGTGGAGCATCGTATCCTAGCCGTGTTTGGGGTTGTTGGAAATGTCGTGAGATGAATTTTGACCATGTGTAGTTTTCAGGGTCTGATGATGAAGTCGGAGGGTTGGCACTGGAACCCCATAGCGGAGCATCGTATTCTAGCCGTGTTTGGGCGTATTGTAATCGTATTATGTGCATTTTGGCCAAATATGGTTTTCTGAGTTTGTTGGTGGAGTCAAAGAGTAGGCACTGAAGCTAAATACTCATTATAAATGTGAAATAAATTGATATTGGGTGAAAATATGGTATAAGTAACATAATAAAATGGTATGAATAATTTATGTTGACTAAAAAATAAAAAATAAATTACAGTTTAAAAAAACTAAAAAACACGCTTTAAAAAGCCCTGCACTAAAAAGTGTTAAATAATTATAAAATTGAACCTGAATATATTCTCTGTCTATCCCGTAAGGGCCTAAATGTAAGCAATTTTTGTAATAAAGGTCAATATTTGAATGAAAAGCGTGGGGTGCTTTTCCTTGTAAACTCAATAGAATTTCTAAGCATTATCATTATCATGAAGAAATATCGTAAATTACATAACGAAAAGCGCCACACACTTTTCATTCAAATATTGAACTTAATTACAAAAATTGCTTACATTTAGGCCCTTACGGGATAGACAGAGAATATATTCAGGTTCAATTTTATAATTATTTAACACTTTTTAGTGTAGGATCCTAACTAGGATCCTAACTGGGATCGCTCTGACTAGGAAGCAGAAGCTGTTCTAACTGCGATTACACCTTCCTATTTCCTAGTTAGGAACCTAGTTAGGATCCTAAAAATAGGACGGTGTAATAAGTACTTAAGCTCAAACTCGCCGGATCGAAATTTCTGATAGGTGTGCGGAGTGGTTCCGGCGGGCGTCCGAAATTTTCTAACAGAAAATTTCTTATAGTATGCGGCCGCCCTTAAACTTATTCCATTACACAGCACATGGTTTGACTGGCGTAGTAGACGATTTATAGGTATCTCTTTATATAAATCGTATACTGCGCAAGTCAAACCACGTGTTGTGTAAAGTCTCATCTTTAGTGGCACGTATTGTACGGATTTTTTCGTTGGATGTACGTACGTACAGATTTTTAGTCTCTTCTGTCTGTATGGCAGCACTGCCGGTCAGTTTCTCATTTGTTTCAATTAGTTGAACGATTGTATTGTTTTATCGTAAAATCATTTCCTAAATTAATTGAATTTATTAATATTTAAACGATTTTGTATTACAATGGCCCATTTGCCAATTGTATCAATAACTAGGCGTGAAACTTTTAGTTCTTGCCATAGATTACACAGGTAAGCGGCTTAGTTTTTTGAACTTGTACAAAAAAGAATTCGTAAAAGAGGTATATAGTATTACAAGAAATACTGGTTTTGCCCCCCAAGGCCCTGACCTTTGAATATTCTTATAAACTTTTACTAATCACTCAATTCGGTTATGTTCTATCTATACATTTATAAAATTCTTGGCATAATTTTTTCAGGATTTTATCCCAAGCCTATTGCAAGGTGCACTTTACGTGCAGATACAATCTATGTAAAAAAAAAATTGCATAATAAAAACTATACTGTCTAAATAAATGATTCCATTTACAAACTCTTACTTAATTACGCTGAAAATTATAAGACAAAATTATTATCTCATTTTTAACTACATAATTGATTGATTACTAATATGTTGCAGTTACATTGTATTGTTTTTACTGTTATTACTTATAACATTGTTGTGTAATTGTCCACATATTAATTAATTATAATTAATATGCAATAATCATCATCCAGCTGTTCTATTTGTTACAATACCTACTATTTTAGTTTAAGCAAAAACTTCTTCATTTAATTAATTAGGTTTCTTAAATTTTCAGCCCATATTTGGGTGATGAAGAAAATAAGAAATTATACGGAAAATGCAACAATCCTAATGGACATGGACATAATTATGTTGGTAAGTTTATTTATGTGTTTAACTACTTCAATTATTATACTTCTTAAAAGCTATTTCAATATCCGGCTGAATTCATAAAAACATGATGTGGCAGAAGTAAAGCACTCAAAACCTAGAAAACTGGCTCTCGAGTGCAACTATCAGAACACATTGGCAAACAGATACTAATACTACAGTGTGGCCATTGAGTGAATGTGTTTCTGATATCAATATTGGTCATATCACGAAAAAGGCAAATCTGATTATGATGACACTTTAACTTTAACTATGCCTAAAAAAATACTGAACCATCCCGTGAAAGTCTCATAACTTTTCTGAGATTTGGACAATTTTAACAAGTGTCAGAAACACACTCGGTGGCTGCACTGTACTGAGTACCCTGCCGTTTGCTAATCTCGCTAATATTATAAATGCAAAAGTTTGGATTGTGTCTATAGATAGAAGTAACAAATTAAACAAAGATTAGTATTGAAAATATATAATAATATGCCCTGCTATGATTAATATTAATATATATTATAGCTACATTTGTGATGGGCTTAAACATCTGAAAGGATTTAAACGTACCTCGGCACATAGATCAATCATACCCCGTAATAACATATACAATCCCAATGCTTCGGAAATATGGGTACAAACCAAGAGGCAGAAACCTAAAAATAATGACTTGAAAAATAATGTTTTTTTTCCAGTTTTGGTGACAGTAAAGGGAACAGTAGACCAACAAACCGGCATGGTTATGAATGTCCATGACCTCAAACAATACATGCAGCGGGCTATTATGGATCCCCTCGACCATAAGAACTTGGATCAAGATGTACCATATTTTAAAAACGTGGTTAGTCTATTATGAAATAGGTCAAATGATATGAGTAATTAAAAATAGGTTAAACAACGTCAGGAAAACTTGATAAGAAATTGATGAACTATTATCAATTGCAAAAGATTTCATAACATTTTAATAGGTACTTTTAAATCATTACATTATCAATTTTGTTTTATTATTTTAGGTAAGTACAACAGAAAATTTGGCGATATTTATATGGGATCAGCTGCAAAAGGTGATGGAAAAACCGCAATTGCTGCATGAAGTTAAAATTTTAGAGACTGAAAAAAATCATGTTGTGTACCGTGGAGGTACCACTTTCCCCAGAAAAAAGTTCGACTCTTCAAACCTACACTCAAACCACTGCCACAATGTGTCCTCTGACTCAGACTGATTCACTCAAAGTGCTGCTTTTCTTATTGACTCGAATACTTTTATATTAATTGTTATAATGTTACTTTGTTGATATTAAAACATTCCATATACAGTTTGATCTTTATTTTAATAACTTGTTGCTGACTGAGTCGTAGCAAGCCATAACTAAAACGTAGTGATTACATACTCTTTGGCCATAACAGAAATAATACTAAATGCCATACTCAGAGTTCACTATCTCTAGACTTGTCCCTTTCTATAGCTATTCAATAAACAAAGATAGATATACTTTAATCTGTCATTGAATTCTTATTGACGTCTCTGAGTACAGCAGTAAGAAGCCCATAAATTAAACAAGGAATTTGCTAAATTTGATTTATTATTAAGAATGATTCAGTGCTGATGTTCACATTATTCTATTACAGGAATTCCTTTTAACGTTAAAGAATGTCAAAGAAAAATTAATCTTATACCTTCACCACAAAATTTATGCAAAGCAATAAGTTTTAAGATAGACAACAGTAGATATTTATATATTTTATGGTGAACATAACTTTACATATAATTTCTTGAAACCGAATGAATCGAAATTTTGTACATTATATAAAATTTACAATATATCGGCATCAGCCTGAACACTGGATTTATAATCTATACATATAATAAAACTGTAGAAACAGTGTGTCCGTACATTGTTTATTAACCAAAAACTGATTGCGGGTGATAAGACCATTACATTAGGTATTTTTTTATTTGTGTGTGTGACCACGATAATCTCCGAAACCAGCCAATAAATGTTAATCGGATTTTCATCAAATTACGCTCAGCTTGGGGTAAAATAGGTTTTAAGAATTCAGCGGGTATTATAAATAAAAAAATATCTTAGGACGTTCTTCACACACGGCTATGCTATCTGATCCCAAACTAACGAGAGCTTGTACTATGGAAACCAGATAACTGATTCTACTTTTTGTTTGTAATTATCTACTTAATATACATAATACACCCAGACTCAGGACATGCAGACATGTTCATATTGTTCATGCACATAAATGCATGTCCTGAATGGGACCAACCACGCAAACTGGCCCGTCAATGAATTTATTATGTTCATACTTATTTTAATGTCTGACTATCATTAGTTCTATCTATCACATACAATTGTCAATAAAGCTGCGGAACAACATTATAAAGCCGGCTTTTCACTATGAGATATAATATAAATTACATCTTGAGATATAATATTTTATCGCTCGTCATCCATTTTTGTATACCTATTACATCCCAAACTATAAATATTTTTTGACACATGGTATGATGAGCGATAAAATATTATATCTCAAGATGTAATATATATTATATCCCATAGTGAAAAGCCGGCTTAACACTAAAACAGGAATATTTATTATCTCTATCAAAAATGTCCCTAGCAAATTTTATTCACTTCGGCGATATACAAATAAACCTGTATTTCTAGTTTTGTTTGTAATATAGCTCTGAATCACATACTTCGCACTATCAAGTTTAAATGGTTACATAATCGACGCATGATTGAATGACATATAACTCATTGTTAAATGTTTATGCTCACTTTTAGTTTCAATATCGGTCGGGGAACCTTTGATTAAATATATCTCTTGTTAAAATATTAAAACCGGACTACAGGACAAAATACCTATAAAAAAAAACTTTACTTAAGCTTTGCAAGTTTAGATTACGTGTATAATGTCCAAGTACTGAGCACAGATCTTACACACAGAGTGAAACGGAAAGGGCAAATACTCCACCACGCATGCCCACTGCGGATCGGTGGAGGTAGGCTAGTGCTCAACCTACTGTTGGAGTTTTCAAGCCGCCTATGAGGCTTCCACCTAGCTAAACGACTATCACAATTAAGTAATAACTGAAAGCAACGGCTTTATGTACCTTACGAAGTACGGAAAACGCTCGAGTTGAAATACCACTAGGCGGTCACCCATCGCTTAACTTTGCCGATTGATTAAGAACGGCTAATCAAGCTACACGCTGAAGCGCTCGTGGTGAAATCGTTGGTCCCGGTTATCACTTAACTGTGATAGTCGTTAAGCAAGTTGGATGCCTCCTAGGCGGCTCGAAAAATGTCAACAGTAGGTTGACCACTAGCCTACCTCCACCGATCCGCAGTGGGCACGCGTGGTGGTGTATTGCCCATTCCCTTTCACCCTCATTTGTGAAAGGAGGCCTATGCTCAGCAGTGGGACATTATAGGCTGATGATGATGAATCAAGCTACACCACGTATTAATGAACAATAGTCTTCAGTCCTTCCCATTAAAATACTATTAAATTTTTTATCCCATGATAATGTTACCAAAATTCAAAATCATTTATTCAAAAAGACCTTCGCAGGCACTTATGAAAAGTCTGACTCTAATACTCTAATACCGGTTCGGAAGGTTGCATTTGCTGAGAAGAGCCGGCAATAAACTCAGCAATTACTCTTTTCAAAACAAGCTTAGATTCATTACATAATACCTATTTACATTCTAACCTTTTGAATTGCACCATCCCTCAATAAGCTAGATTCCTGAAAAATTATATTAGGTCCGTCATATACTTACATTACCAAAAAATATTAGACGCGTATTTTTTCTTTTGTCAATTAAACAAAAAAGGACGAAGATATGGTGTGTATAAGTGCCGCGTGACGTCACGTTGTGGTACACTTTTTGCCCAAAAGTGTAGTCACGAGCGCCGGCTCCCGAACGTTGACGCGCCTTATCTTAGTATTTTTTTTAATGATTTGTTAAGCAAAACAACGTGTCCAATATTTTTTGATAATTAATTGACTAATTGGAATTATTATTTGTTACTCAGGAAACATCCCTATTACATAACACAATTTTATTAAATATCACATCTCTTTGTACTACATACAATTTATTAAATACATGAACGAAACCTACCTACGCTATAAGTAACCGGTAAATAAAATAATATCTTAAAATACACAATGGTGCCGATTCTGTTGTAAATCGCACTAAACTAATTTTAGTCACATCTCATCTCTTTCTTACGAACATGATTGAAAAAGGATAGAACATATTTTAAGTTGTCAAATCTTTGCCGTCTTATTTTGCGCGTATTTAGGCATAACCACGATAGATGGCGACTAAATTTATATTGAAAACAAGCATTGGACTAATTTAACAGGACTAAATTTCTTACATCCTTTTCTTATGTTCTTTGTTAGAAAGAGACATAGTGAGATTAAAATTAGTTTAGTTGTGAACAACAGAACCAGGGCCAATATTAATATCTCATACATATAACTATGACATCACAAAACATTTCAGGTAAATTCTGTATAAATATAATATTATATTTTAAAAATATTTTATAATAAGCTTCGTACTATATTTACTGTCCTACTAATATACTATAATGTGAGTTTGTTAGGATGTGAAGATGTTTGTTACTCTTTCACACAATAACTACTAAACGGATTTGGATGTTTGGCACAGACAGATATACAGATACACACTAAAAAAAAGAACAACGGGTGAAACCACAGACTAGTATTAATAATAAATAAATATCCTGGGACATTACTCACACGGTCATCTGATCCCAAACTAAGCAAAGCTTGTACTATGGAAACCGGATAACTGATATAAAATACATATACCACTTTTTGTTTGTAAATACATACTCAATATACATAATTACACCCAAACTCAGGACATACATACATGTTCATGCACACAAATGCATGTCCTGTGTGGGAATCGAACCCACGACCTGCGGGGCGTAAGGTGAATGTTTATTTATTCCAGCATATGAATTACTAGCTTCTGCCAGCGGCTTCGCCCGCGTGGTCTACAGCAAACAAAAAGTTCAACCTCAGTTTCGGCCTTTTAGGGGTGAAATTTTGTGTCTAAGATCAGCGGTTTAGGCTGTGCTTTGATATAATCAGTCAGTGAGTTCCCATACACACCTTAATCATGCTTTTTATTCCTTCGAGGGTAAAAATATCAAAAACGCTGAGACACGTATACATTAATTTTCAATCGTCAGCATAAAAAAAAAATTTGAAGATCCTAACATTGAAACTGACGGACTTTCATACAAACTTTCATCCCCTATATTACCCCCTTAGAGGTAGAATTTCTAAAAACCATTTCTTAGTGGATACCTACTTTTCACAAAGAATACACACTCCAAGTTTCATGTCTCTAGGATCAGCGGTTTAGGCTGTGCGTTGATATATCAGTCAGTCAGTCAGTCAGTCAGTCAGGACTTTGAATTTTATATATATAGATTTTCCAATTTCATCGAAATCCGTCCAGACGTTTATGCGTGCTTGAGTCAAATGACGCATAACAGTGAGATTTCAATTGGTCTCAACATAAAAAAAAATATATAAATTATTAGTAACATCAATAGCGTCTTTCTTTGTTATGATTTTACTTTACATAATCGTATTTAGTATAGAAATATATATTTAAAACAAATGGTCACAATAACTGACCACTTTCAGGCATTTTTAAACAATGAAACATTTTTACGAGACCATAATAATATCTTTTTTTAATAGGGGAAATATATCACACAAATATTATGAGCATCACAAATAATTATATCTACATATAAATAATTAATAAGTCAGTCACGAGCTGTTTATGATAAAAAAAACTTCCGCACAAGCATACCGATAATTCTGGGTACAAGTCGATTTAGATTATATAAGTTACTCAAAAAAATATGGGAGCTCTTTGCCTGGACACACTATAAAAAAATCTACACAAGACTTTCTATACTTTGGCTTATACAATGAGATGAATGGTATTGATAGTGAATATTCGAGGCATTTCACTACTGTTAATTAAAAATAAAATTTAATAATATCTATCATGGAAAAATCACAGATTGGCACTGATTTAACTAATCGAGATAAACATATCAAATGATTTTTAAATACAATATAATACACAAAATTAAAAAAAATACAGCCTTCACAAAATTAAAAATTCCTTAGATAGCTAAATTTTTGTCTCGTCTACATGGATGCTTTATTATTATATACGGAACACCCAATTCGAATTCATTTATAGGCCAGTATTTCAACTGGGGCTTCTGTTCAGGACATTCCTCTGAAACGTTAAAATATGCGAACAACACTAGTGCCGTGTAGCTAGCGATGAAGATAAGGATGTGCCAGACACCGTGCATGTAAGGAAAGTCGATAGAGAGCCATGCGTCGCAGAACATACGGTCGATAATCCAACAGAACGTTGCCAGGAAGCAGACAGCGACGCACCGAAGCCCGAGACGGTACACACGGGCGCATTTTACACTGAAACAATTAGAATATAGTTTCATAATGTTTTTAGATTAAGGTCCGTATTCAAGAAGGTCTAGATAAAAAAATTAACTTAGAACATGCACCAATGACATTAGGTTTATTTTCGATTAACACGATGATACTTGATCTAAATTTTGATCTCGTTAATATTTTAGAGGTCTTTCGCAAATCGATTTGCTATCTTCAATGGCTCGAGTCTTTCTTTTCATTAACCGCGAACCGTTTGTAATCCTTCGTACATAATATAAATAGTTACAGTATTACCCAACTGATATGGCTCGTCGTGAATCTTCGTTCGCACAGAAAAGAAAGTATGGCCCCGAAGATTAACGAAAGAATGCTTAAAACTTACAATCAACCTTAGATCACTACTATAAGGTTCATAATACACTGCAGCTGTTAGTTCCGTCTCACTCGCAAGTCACGCCCCTCCGCACGGCGCGCGCTAACATGGCGGCAGCTGCCGACCAATAGCGTTTCCCGCGCTTTGAAAACGTATCTTCTGCGCAGGTACATCGGTAAGTCATATTAATTGGGTACTACTGTACTGTCTATTATTCATTTATTTAGCATACTTCTACTTGATATGGTTTCAGCATCGCCGTATAAACCTACGTATGCGTGACTGAAATCAGTACTGGCCCAAGTAGGCACAAGTGAACTGATGGCCGATTCCTATAATTTACGGACCATTATCGGTTAAAATTATGACTCTTATATCTTTACTAATAATGAAGCAGACCTCAAAACTTTGCGTAGCAGACCCTCCCATAGTAGCTAAGCTATCACAGGTAAAATTAGCATACAAAATCCTAACTAATATTATAGCCTCAACTACTCGACGGATCATCATGAAAATTGGCATGCAAATAGCCTATGGTATGGAGAAGGACATAGGCTACTTTTTTATCCCGAGAACGCGGGTGAAACCGCGCGAGACAGCTTGTGATCTATATGCCCAGTTTGGCGGTAAAAAAACTACCACTACTACTAGGTTTTGTTTATAGAAACCCGGCATGAGCCGTATTGTCACTGTCAACATCTCAATGCGGAATGACAACCGATGGGTTACTATGGTGTATTTATGTATATTATGCCCACCCCAGAATGGTCTGGTGCCCACCAAAATTCCCAAAATTCTACAGTCCATAAGTCGATGGCCGAAATATGGCTGAAAATTACTTTCGCGTACATTGCATCGGCTTTTAAGGGCCAAGCCCAACTTGTAAAAGAAATCCTAGATACGCCAATGCTCATTGTAGTCATTGTAATACTCGAACCCACGGCTATCTGATTTTAGAAATTGAAGAGTATGTAATAAATAAAACATACATTCTAATTTCCTTGTACAAGAGTCCAATAGCAGGCACTGTCAGGGTCATCAATGCAAATGCGTTTGCTGCCGGATGCATGACTAGAAATCCCGTTGAGATTACTGAGAATATACTGGAGTAGAATGCTAGAATGCGCCTGTAAACAAAATTAAAAATATATTTCTTAATATTAGATATAACATGTAACATTATTTAATTCTTTAGGCACCGATCCCTCAGAGAGAGTTCTAGAGTTCTGGGTTCAGAGTTCTGTGTTTCGCGTTCACAGTAATCTATTCGGGGCGCCTTTAAAACTCTAGACTGCTTGCTGTGTGTACAATAGTGAATGCGGAACGCAGAACTCTAGAACTATCTCTGTGGGATCGGCGCCTTAAATAGGATGTTTATGGACATAGATACGAGTCCAGCATCATCGTCAAATAAACTATTTACACATGTATTTAGAGTTGAAATTTCAATACGGTTTAACCTTTGCTCTTTATATCGGAAAAGATAAGTGATTTTGCTTTATCACTATAAGATGCCAGTGGGCCTTTTACTTACGTACCTACTACGTAATCAGAGAATGCTATACCTAAGAGTATTTAGGGTATAACACGTGGCCATGCAGGGATCATTTAATTCTGGTCACGCACGACCCTATTTGCAAGGCCTTCGATTAGAATTTGTTTACCTTGCCACGTTTAGTATGGGTATTTTCGAAGGTGATATCGTGATTTATTTAGTAAATACCTAATAGGCTGCGCTATAGGACTTGGGGGAAAGGGACTTTGGTCCTAACAGTCCTTTAGAACTAAACGTAGTGTGTCGCGTCACACGACTTCATGCCAATATACTCGTTATCTCTGTCTTTTCATGATGCATGGCCTAATCTACACTATAAGCATTTTGCTTCAACAATTTACACATTTGCGGCGAGATATTTGACTAATTTAAAACATGCTGTAAAAATACTGCATCCATTATTGATTAAGCTCACGCAAACTCTTGATTATTTAGCATGCAATATGTGGTATTTACGTCTGTAGCCTAATTAGCAAACGTGCTTTATTAACTAACGTGGCATGGCTAATATTAAGCGTTAATTTTATGCAGTGAACTAGTTATCAGTTTCATTATTAAACTCAAGGTTGAATGTTGAAACCTTCTACGCCTTTCTGTACATAATAAAACCATAAACGCTCATTAAGGCGCGGACTGACTACGATTTTGACAGCACTCGTTCTTCACTGGAATAAGGTTGAAAATGGAAAATCATAAATGTGTCGACTCTATGAAATGGACTATTATTTACGGGTTTTCTTTAGATTATACAGAATATACACATTAAATTGAATAAGTGTCCGGTTAACATTCTAATATAACTCTGTATCTTATATATTCTTAAAAATAAAATTGTTGTCATCGCTGAAAATACGGAGAATTTCGACGCGAAAGATTTTTTTAGACGTAACTTACGAATTTTTTTTTGGGAATATCAAAGCACTTTTTATTATTCTATTCGGTTAACATTTTTCTCAAAACCCTCTTCTGTCCACATTATTTTTTGTGTTAGGTATTTTCATTGCGTTACGTCATACTCGACTCTCAAAGAAACCCATTTTTGTGCATTTGAGCTTAGACCCCCCCTTAAATAAATGGAATGATAGTAAAAAAATAGATGGCCCTACGAATGTTGAAAAGGACACATTTATATTGTTTTCACAATTTAGTTACTCACTCAGTTTCTAATTATAAAAGGCATGCCAAACCGCACAGAAATATCTACGAAATCCTACAACTATGTAACAACTACCTAACAACGTATGATCATAAATTATAATCAAATATTTTGTTGAGTCAGGTTAAATAACATTATTAAGCCTTATATAATAAAAAAAATATTGGTTATTATTATGTATTAGGAAAATGTTATTCAAATAATCAGGTCCGTAAGATCACATAACACTATACTATAAATAATTAACTTTCCCGCGCGGTTTCACCCGCATTTGTTACACTTTCACGCAAGAACTAGTGAACGTATTTGGATGATATTTGGCAACCAGATAGAATATGTTCTGGATTAATACTTTTAATCCCGGGAAAATAGTAATCCCTCGGGAACGCGGTTAAAACCGCGGGACGGAAACTAGTTAATTCTAGAATTATAGACTCACCTGTTTCCACCTAAGAACTTTGGAAAATTCCTTCTAGGCAAAAACATGGCAAATGCTGCCATGAACAACCATAATATTGCCAGCTCGTCTAATAATTGCCCTGAAAAATAAATTTTATTAGATTAGGAAAGTATTTTTTTTTAGTATGGATAGGATTGTTTTTGATCAGAATCTCACTATAATAAGTTATAATGAGGCTGTAGGTGGTAAGCACAAAACATAAAGCCTTCAGGAGGATTGGCTCTCGACCCTGTCAGAACACAGTAGCTGTGCTTGGCAACCGCCGGGAGAATTTCCTCACACACATTGTGTACCGCTTATGCAGCCACAACACTGCACTTCTTCGATCCTTATGCAAACAGCAAAGGAATGGAACTCTTCCGGAGTCTGTATTTTCCCTTATTGTATTCAAGGCCAAGGTTTCATGGAGTAAGTAGAAGGCCAAAGCCCATGCAACTTAAAAAAAAGCCACTATGTTCTGACAGCCAGGCAGATACAACAAAGTATTTCATGTTTCCTTCAGCGAAAGCTAAAGTTCATAGTTGAATTAACAAATTCCTGATGACTCACTTGTAGTGTCGTCAAATACGTGACTACCACTGAATTATCAATCCCTTAAATGGACATGCTAATGTTTGTGGTATAAAAATTCATTAGGAAGAGCTTATTATAAATTAGCTGACTTCTACCATGGTAACTTCAGCAAATTTGAACTTCATAAGTACTTCTGGGCCGTAAATGAATTAATGGCTTTGACTTAGAAAGTAAAGTAGCAAAGCATATCATATGCAAGAGAATTTTATGTTAGTTTTGGATGTCCTTTACTATTATTTCTTAAATTTATCATATTATTTTTACCAGATATCGAGTGGTAGAAATTATCAATATAAATATATTATTTTTAAAAGCTAAGTTGAAAAAAAAATTGGATTGAGTTTCACACAAGCCCATCCCCGCAAAAATATCTTCACACTCTTCTTTAAGAACCCCATGCTGTACTGCCTTTGTATATCCATGGCAGGGACCTCATGATCACAACCGAGGTGTCCAGTAAGCAGGTCCGAATTTTTTTTGTAACTTACCAACTAAACTCAATGTGGCATGGAAGTATGCTGAGCTAAGACCCACGACCATCAGTAGAACCCATAGTACATTAATAGCTGGGTTGAAAAACTTTGCATACTCTTGGAAAAGATGGATCAGTACCGGTGGGAACAGGAAGAACAAAACATTGCTTATCTGTAAAGTAAAAAAAAAAAATATCATAAGCATCATTAGTAGAAATAGGGATACCACGCAGACAAATCTAAATGGATAAGATATGCAAGTCCAGCCATGAAAACCAAGCATTCCTACTTTTTTTCTACCTACCATAATGTCACAAGAGAGCTTTAGTTAGGTTGTTATTAGATTTCCCTGTCTGTGCAAAACAGTTTCAAAAGAAGAGCATTGCTCTCCCTTTTGGCACGCAAAGTACATACACTCATGTCATCTATTTAGATTTATATCTATGTTATTCCACTTTACACAACATATGACTAAATAGGATCCCATAATGGCTAAACAGATTTCAATAATGGAACATAGATAGATCATTCCCTGGAATAACATAACACATTAGTGAAGGAACTAACCTGGAATCTGGAAATCATTAATTTCTCTGGAATGCAAAATAGATTGGACCAGGACTTGCCTTAGATTAGTTAAAAATGTTAAAATGATTTTGCTTTCTTTAGAATTCTGCTTTACAAAAATTTGGTCATGACTTGTGAGGTTATGAGCTTGACCCAAGTTAAGATGGCCAAAAAAGGCTTTGCAGTTTTTCAAGGGGTAAAGCTTTACATTAGGTGACAACTCCAAAAATTACGCCAATTTTTTTTTAGGTAGTTGGGGATTGTATATTTGAAATCGGGAAAACTAGGAAAAGTATAGGAAAAATATGAAAAATGAAAACTGATTCGAACTTCTTGTATAAAGTCTAAGTTTCTGTTGAAATGTATTGGCGTATTTTAGCGACTTTCGGATATCAACGGCTCCGGCGCTGCGGGAAAAGCAGTCTCTTTGCCATTGCGTAACAAACTACAGACATCCATACCCGGGGCACGGTGTCTGCAGTTTGTTACAGCTGGCGGAGACTGCTCTCCGTCCGCGCCTCCGACTTTATAAAAACACTCTAGGGGTGAGATAGACAAGTACTACACGGAGTCAGGGTTGGCAGATTCTGTTTTGTAACAGTATTTATCAAAAGAAAACATAACAACAGTAGGTATACTACACTCGCGCCGCGCCATTTTACACGTAATTCATTCGATTCAGCAACAAAGAAGAAATGAGTAAGAAATACCCTAAGAATTGGACGAAAATAGAAAATTAAAAAAAAAAAAAAAAAAATCCTAACGAAATCCTTTGGTAAATATGTTTATAATAGTTAGATACTTCACCAGAAAAAATACTGCGCCTATACTCGTTGTCACCTAATGTAAAGCATAGCCTTTCAAGGTTCTTTCTAAGGAGGTAGGTGATTTATGACAGACCATTTCGATTCCCACACAGGACATTTATGTGCATGAACAAGTTGGTGTCTCCTGAGTCTGTGTGTAGGGTGTGATTATGTATGTGTACAAACAAAAAGTATATGTACAAGCCCTGCTTAGTTTGGGATCAGATGATCGTATGTGAGTAATGTTCCAGGATATTTATTTATTTACCTATATTCTTAATATTTATCTGCACAAGTATTCACTAATATCTTACCATGTGTGGTGAATTAGTGTATCTATTATTGTTGTTTGTAACAAATCAACACTCCATTTATCATTAATGAAAACATACATTTAGTTCAATAACATATGTAAACTAATTGCATAGAATATAAGCATCATATTATTTATTTATGATAGGCATACGCTTATTACAGTATGGAATAAATTTGAATTTGACACACAATTTCAATTCAAACTTTATTTGTATAGCTGCAAATCAATAAATAATAAAATATATGCAATGTTTTGATACCGATAAGAAAGCACGACGAAAAAATAACGTCGTAGTACTTTTATATAAGTGCCTTATTAGGGCCTAAACTGAATAAATGACTTTTTTTTGATATTATGAAATGAAATTTTACTTACAGTATTTACGAATTCTGCTATCATTGGTGATATAGAATAGTTAGATTCACACCAATCGACAGGAGAGCTCCCTCGTTCCAAATGCGACCACATTTTCAATTCTTTGTTTACCCAAGATATGTATGACAAAGTTTACACGTAAAAGTATTTTAACAAATATACGAACTGCTCTTCTAAAGGTGCGTTCGAATTGGGCTATGGTAGCAAAAATAACAGTCAAAAATGCCAAAAACGATCACATCTGGCGTTCGATTTGGAAAGTTGTGAGCGAAATTGTCGTTTTGAACTGTTTTCATTCACCGTTCGTTTTGCTTGGAAACAGTTAAAAACGACATCGTGAACTGCAAATTTTGACCCACCTCGGAGGCAGGGTCGTTTGTGATCATATTTTGACATCTTTAAATCTGACAGATAAGTTTTGGCTAACAATTCAAACGCGAAGCGAAAATTATAATTTTTATATCAAAATTTTATAGAAACTAACAGGCAAGAGAAAAAAAATTCAGTTTAACTTTGTTTATAAAAAAAAGGTAGGCTGAGACAAGTGACAAGCAGGCGATGAGCATGCAAATGTCATTTTTGTATCTAATCGTTCGATTTGGGAAATATCGTTTGTGGCAAAAGTTGCAAAATTTACGAAATTTTCCAATTCGAACGCATGAACAAAAATGCCAATTTTGAAACTGTTAAAAACGACATCACTCCAATTCGAACGCACTATAAAAGTACATTATATTTGACAAGTTATTGGTACATATTTTAGAGAATTTAGTACGTACATATGATACCAATATATTTATATAAAAAACGCTGAAATTAATTTTCTATTGGTTAACACACAACTGTACAAGATACGTAGTATCCCTTTAGTAGTTTGTGTGTACAAGCTACCGATACCATGAGCTACCGTAAAACACAATGACAATGACAAAAGCAGTGTGACCAGTTAACATTATTCTAGCTGCTCACTAAAGTAACAATTACACCGTCCTATTTTTAGGATCCTAACTAGGTACCTAACTAGGAAATAGGAAGGTGTAATCGCAGTTAGAACAGCTTCTGCTTCCTAGTCAGAGCGATCCTAACTAGGATCATAACTGGGGGAAAAAAATCGGAAGATCATCGATGTAAGTATCGTTATATTTTTTTTAAATCGACCTTTGTTACATCCCTACGAGTCGTCCGTGCCGCTTTAGTATAGTTGCTATACTCTTTGCCGCGTCCTATTTAGAAAGCAAGATAGTGTAGTGTAATAAGTAGCTTCCTTCCTGCTTCCTAGTTAGAACCATCCTAGTTAGGATCCTAAAAATAGGACGATGTAATTGTTACTTAAGGGCGGCCGCAAGTTTGACGGGCCAGTTGGCGCAGTTGGTTCTAATCATTGAAAGAAAAAAAAAATTTTTTGTACATTTGTATACTAATTTATTATTCATTATTGGGTACATTAAGTGGGCTGCGTTTCTAAGACAAATAAAAAGTCACGGATCATAGATTATACCAGCTATCCTGACGGCCAGTCGCGAACTAAGCTCAAACTGGCCGAAGCGAAATTTCTGATAGGTGTGCGGAGTGGTTCCGGCGGGCGCCAAGAAAATTTCTTATAATATGCGGCCTAAAATTCTGCTAGTCTGCTAAAAAAAATTGATCTTCAGCCCTTTGAGTATTTCAGCCACTCGGAACGGTTAGTAAAATGCGTACGACATAACTGACTCACGACGACTACGCAGAAAATGTACCCTACACGCGATTTGAAAGACAATTTTGATAGGGAATTCCCCTAAAAGTAAGAAAAATCGGTCTATTTTTTTTTTATTACTTAAATGGGCTTGACCAACTGACCCGCTTATAAGGGACGAAGACGAAACTTAAGATGGAAGTATGGAACACGCTTACCCAGAAGAAACCTATTCACTCTGGCCTTGAAAGTCCCTAGGTTGTATAAGCACAGATTACTAAATAGTTACTACGTAAGTTCTACTCCCTTGCTGTCCGCATTATAATATAAATGAGGATGCAAAACGCTGTGTCCGTGTTTTCGGTATGTCAACAACGTACTGGTGAAACTTTTCCCGGCGTCTTGTAGTTCGGTGCAAGAATGGGGATGGTGGAATAAGGTTGAACAATTCCTGTGCACACTCGCCAAAATATATACTGTAGAAAACCGATAGGCAAGCATCCTTTCTTCGATGGTCGAGGCAAGTGAGTTTATTATTTAAGAATTGTAGAATTCTTTAAATATTTCTAGCATAGTGAGGAGGTGTCTAAACAATTTAAACAAAGAAATTTCACTGTCTTAGTGACAACCAAGTAACGCCTCAGGGGTAGTCAAAATTTTTCTAGACAGTCTAATGATTATTTTAATAATAATTCAAAATAAAACTAAAAGATTTTGATTTTTATTGTTACCTATCAAGTTGTTTATGTGTCTTTATTTCAATTTTTAGCGAATAAATAGCTCATTCAGAATATTTTCTCTGATTCGGGCTTTGACGAGCTTGATAATGAAGAGTCAGAATATGTAATTAATAACTATAAACTGATATATTATATAAGCCAATTCTTATAGACGTGCTTGTAGGCATTCGTTAATATTCATGACTTTCTCTGACAAAGCAGTTCGTTGTCTATTTTTAGGCAGTGATGGAATCCTCATACTTCTTAGTCAAAGGTTATCTAAATAGATATTCGAGTAACACAATATATTCTTAAACCGACCGATCTTAATCTTTGGATCGCGGCTAAATGATAACAACGAAAGAATTGTTATTATAGGACACGCGTTCCTCGCGAGAATCAACAGTATTGGTCTGTATACTCTTATGCAAACAGATTTCAGTCTCGCAAAATAATTTTACGTTATTTTATAGCATAACGTTATCATAATAATATTAAGATTTAATTGTTTAGAAAATGTATAAAAAAAATTAACAACTAAAATAGCATCTTGCAAGTAGTAGTAATCACATAACGCTCTGTCAATTTAAATTAAATTTGCTAAGAGGACGGAGAAAATAATGAAAAACAATTAAAAAATGTTTCTAACTCCGAAAGTTTCAGCAGTACAAACAGGATGCGCAGAAATAAACACAACCACTTCCGGCTGCCAGACTTGGTGCATCTCAATCAGGCTTCTATGAGCAAGGAAATATAAAAAAATCAGCCTTGCTTTGGCCTTGCTTAAGTTCTTTCTTGAAAACGTTGGTAGCTCTCGTAGATACCATAAGGAGAGGCAACTGGCTGACTACGTTAGGTTTTAACTTGGCCACCCAACCACCTTTTGTTCACTATATTTTAGCACATTCAAAAATAGAATTGTCAGATTAGTGTTCAAATTTCAGTAAAAATGTGAAACACTGAAAATAATTACGAATACTCGTTTAACAACATAAACATCTTTACACACCGCCAAACCTATTCAAAAATCGTGATGCAGTTACTTCATATGGATATCAACGCCAATGTTTCTGTGAAGAACACTTTAACTGACAAAATGGAGGTGAAAGAACGAAAGTCATCTGACGCGTCTTTGTTGCTCATGAATCCAGTAGCTAGCGGGGACAATGTGACCACTGGGTTGAACTCAACTCATAAGCTGAAGGAAGATTTACCTCCTTTGGTACCTTGCTGTGAAGGGAAGGAGCTACAGGTATTTTATGAATTATTTCACCTTATTTCAATATCTAGGTAGGTATATCCTAGACATTTATCACGCTATATGAAACAGCTGAGCATAGTTAGGTATTCTGTTAGGCCACGTAGATGCTTATCCTCGTGACATGGTAAGGCTTACCGATGTACCTGCGCAGAAGATACATTTTCAAAGCGCGGGAAACGCTATTGGTCGGCAGCTGCCGCCATGTTAGCGCGCGCCGTGCGGAGGGGCGTGACTTGCGAGTGAGACGGGACTAACAGCTGCAGTGTATTATGAACCTTATAGTAGTGATATAAGGTTGATTGTAAGGTTTAATAATTCTTTCGTTAATCTTCGAGGCTATACTTCTTTTCTGTGCGAACGAAGATTCACGCCGCGCCATATCAGTTGAGTACTACTGTACCAACCTATTGCTGGTAAGTATGGTCCTTGCTTAGATAGACTGGGGAGGAGTAAGGTATCTAGGGGACCACAATAGATCCCAATGGGTCGAAGTGTCCGAGCTATTTCTCGGCCCCTCCTTAAGATAAGATAAGATAGATCCCTGCTGGTATATTTTTTTAAATAAATGGGTTTGCGTTTGGCCACTGACCCGCGCATAAGAGACGAAGACGAAGCCTAAGATTGAACACGCTTATCCAGAAGGAACCTATTCACTCTGGCATTGAAAGTCCCTAGATTGTATGAGTCAGGAAACATAGACGCCGGAAGCAAGTTCCATTCCCTTGCTGTCCGCATTATAAATGAGGATGCAAAACGCTGTGTCCATATTTACGGTATGTCAACAACGTACGGGTGAAACTTTTCCCGGCGGTATGTTATGGTATGGTAATTTTCGGAAGCCTAATAATTCTTATACCTACCTATTGTCATAGATCAACGAAGATCTGGTGCGCAGCGGTTTGTCGGCAATATCTGTGAAGCATGACAGCGTGATACAATGCCTGAGCTTGTCACGCGCGTGTGAGAGGATGCAAGTACCGCCTGGACTTGTGAAGGTAAGCTTCGATTCCCTTCGCTTTTTGGATCCTCAACACATCTTTGAATTTGCCAATGTCAGTGGTATAAACTTCAGGCTTATCTAACTTGACATTTTCCACAGAGACAGATGGCAAATTCAGTGTCTGCCAATTTCATTAATGGTGTTGAAAAAAGCTCCATCTGTTTCTCTATTATTCTTACAGCACCGCAATTCGTTCCGATGTCTCCATCGTCCAGATTTGAAACGTGTTACTTATTTGCGTCGAATGACTCCGGATGAACTGGAAACGCTGTTCCGTGGCTACGCCGATTTACCGATTAGAGGGCATGCAAAGACCGGTTAGAAGTACCTAGTCTTACCATTAACACCATTCAATTGGCTTCATGTTCAAATTGACTTGTTATAGTGAAAGATTGATCATTTTGATGATTAGCACTATTCAGCCAGTACGAGTAGGTATAATGACCGAGCCATGTATCAACCATCATGTTACCACAACTATGTTTAATGTAGGTAGCACCTTTTAGTATTTAGTAGATCATGAATAATTTCAGAAAATCGAGATGATGTACAGTTACCGAAAACACCATTGCCACCTGACGAGAACGGTCAACCTAAAGACATCAAAATCAAGGAAATCCATGATCACGAAGACGGTACATACACACCTTTTCTCTATAACGCTATAAAGGATATTCTTCACGAACAACTTCGTTTTAGATTCAAATTGGACCATATTCCAGTTCCTCCCTCCTCTATTTAATAAAGCTGTTGCTGTCTATGC
Source organism: Polyploca ridens (assembly GCA_951394255.1). Lineage (NCBI taxonomy): Eukaryota > Metazoa > Arthropoda > Insecta > Lepidoptera > Drepanidae > Polyploca > Polyploca ridens. Next base: position 5,210,407 of record OX596245.1, on the reverse strand, counting down.
ATGTCGGAAATTCGTCATATTTCATAGTATTGGTATCAAAAGCAACGGTTCAAATTTACTCCATCCGATATCAGAGACGCGGTCGGCAAGTGAAGACGTGCCAGCCGGGATGAGGTTACATGGAGCACGGGCGAGGCTCTACACTTCAGTGCTGGCTGGTGCTAAAGCTGGAGATCAATTGGAGTTAGTTTCCAATTTACCTTTATTACAGACTTAAAATCAATGGCTAGAAAAGGACAGCACTATACCTACAGTCATTTACTGACCACACAGACCAAGAAGCCTAAAAGACGGCAATCAATCGAGATCATCCCCCGCTTAGCAATTTACGATTGTGTTCTCATGCAAAACTTTTGATGTGGCGTCTATTAGGCTTATTGGTCTGTGCCAGACCTACTGAGGCATTTTACGTTGCTTTTGCAATATTAAAATTTAATCTTAGCTCTTTGCTTCTGAATGAATGCTTGTGTAATTTAGCACGCTTCTCAATTATCTTTCAGCGCCACATTAACAAATGAAGAATTAGACATTCGAGTACCCGTAGATTCTCTTTTAGACGACGAGGTTCAGCTGAATGAAGAATTGCAAATAATTTTACCACCGCGATGCGAAGAACCCATCACGGAATCTTCAATCACCACTACATCCAATGAAAATAGTATCAGCAGCTAATAACTCACAGATAATGAATTAAAATATAATCTTGTTACAATGATAATAGGTTGAAAATTTAAATAATTTAATGAGAGTGAGTAGAAAGCACAGACTCGTTGGTCTGAAAGCGCGTCGAAAATTTTTACGACTGATACACAGTACGAAAAAAATATTGGGAAGGCTACTGATGTATATCGATTGGATCTTAAGTGACTTTATGTAGAAAACATTTGACTAATTTTCCTTTTCTATACTTTCTGAATAAATACGGTTAAATTGAAATGAGTTTTATATTAAGAGCACTCAATTCGCCATACTTTTCATACAAAACCTCTGTACTTATTATGGCGTTGTTAAACATTTTTCGTTAGATGTTTTAAACAAATTAGTTTCTTGTGCACTATATCTAGCCGTGTATCTAGGCGAAATTAAAAAAACATGTAAAACAAATTCATTAAAAGCCTCCGAAAAACAGCGTTTTTGCTCAAATTTTACCTGAACTTTGGCTATATCTAATGTACCTATAAATTTTAAAAGTAAAGAAAACATTTAGATACCAGGCTTGCAAATGTATTGGAGATTCTAAATAACTAACTTTTTTTTCACATACTTGTAAGATTTTTTCACAAGAAGTATACGCCTGGAACAAGTTTTATGATATGCGAAATCATGAATGACAACCTAGCGAAGCGGCCGCGAGTGATCAGCGGAATTTACCGACTGATAACCGACGGCTCTAATGCTGTAAAAACAAGCTTTTGGACTATGCTTGCGTTGAAGTTGCGCCGACCGCAGAGGGCCGCCTTAATTTCACTAAGGGGGGACATGTTACATCAATAAAACGAAATTTTTCGAGGGTGAATTTATATTGAATATCTTTCTACAATATTATACAGCAGACTGTAACTCGTACCAACATCATTCAAAGGGTAGTACACAACGAACCTGTAGGTACACGTTGGAATAAATCTTTTATTAGAAATCATGTATAAATTATAACAAACTATTTTTTACATCTCGAAGAGTGCGGTAGTTTCTAAAAATGTAATTGCACTTTATTATAAAATCTTTATCTAAAAGCTTGTTATACATATATCGGTAAACGCAGCCGCATACAATTCGCCGTTAAGTTTAAACATAATTGGATTCTCATTGTAGAAATGTCCTATTAAATGAGGCTTTATTAGCGTTAATTCTAATTTCACAACATGTTTTCGAATCAGCATAGCATGACTGAAAACGACAATGTCATGTTTTAATTAATTGAGTTTAGACGCACAGCATTCTCTCATCAAAGGTTGCGACAAGTTAATAAAATCATCTAAATTAAAATTAATCATACAATCTGATAGCTCGTAAAGCATGTTTTTGAGCATGCAATCAGCACTATTTTGTACAATAGGAGAATCACTTTCAATGCGCAAATCCGTGCGCGAAACTAAGAGTATTCGACTAAACCATCCGTACATAATCAAAATATAATCAAGTCTTACATAATAATATAAGATACAATGAAACAATATTTATATCACAAAGTAAAGGTGAGATTAAACAGAGAAATAACATTTTGCATCCAACGTAATCAAATAATAAATCATAGTAAAGTAGTTACACCGATGACATACAAATTTAGGCAAGAGACGAATACTGAAAGGCAAAAATAATAAAAAGCCTTTGGAAATGAAATAAAACTTCTCATACTTAACAGATGTTTTGATTTTCCTACCTTTTGTCCCACGCTATAAGAAACAATTTGATGGTATGAGTAGAAAAGGGTAACATCGTATAAGAATCAACTAGGATTAAATAAGCGCAAAGCGTTGCATTGACATTTTTATTTAGTTATATAAACCAGATTTACATCAAACAGTGCAATTTTAGAAGCTGATACATCAAATGGAAAAAATAATATCTTACATAAAATATATCAATCAACCACAGAACACAATTCAGGGTAGGTACATAATAAAAATCTTTACAAAATCAAATGGTCCCCGAAATGATCCTAATTTCAACATTCAATCTATCGTTTGAGATTGTAGATTGATATTTTGACACTAATTTTGAGAAATGTAATGTCAAATATCAATCTACAATCGCTAAATCAAAGGTAAATTTAATATTAGAATTGGGCGTAAAACTGCGCCGAAAGCGGCCTATTTTATAAAAAGTTTAAACAGGGTACCTAATATTATCCATGCGATGGTATTATTTCTAGAAACTAAAGGGGTCCATATAGGTACCTCTCGATTTATCAGATAGGATTAATATCTTAGGCGCCGATTCCACAGACAGAGTTCTAGAGTTCTGCGTTCCGCATTCACTATTGTGCACACACCAAGCAGTCTTAAGAGTTCTAGAGTTCTGTAGTATTCGCTAACGATCACACGTCATACACTTTTTTTTACTTAAAGGCGCCTCGCATAGATTGCAGTGAACCCGAAACGCAGAACTCTCTCTGTGGGATCCTGATCCGAGATCTGAGGGGTCCATGCTACGCCGCCTTATGGTGCGTTCGTGGCTCGGCTCGTGCTCGGTTCGCGTAGCATGGACGCACCATTAGGAAATGTTTGCTCTACAAAATCCAATAAGATCTCTATCCGATAATTAAATCGGATCGTAAGGTATATGAAGTCCTTAATACGGTTCCTGTATGACGTGTTTTAAATTTGAGTACTATGATACTGATTCTCAAAGCGCAGCCTTTGAATCACAGCGTAAGCAGAAATCATAATACAATATCGCATAACTACATTGATTTTAGAATCGTCGATTCCTTTATGAAATAAACACACTTGATAAGGCGTAATAAAATACTATACCATTATGTACATACAGTGTAAAACCTCAATATGTACATTGTTTTACGACACTAGTAACTTGACCGTTGTATAGTGCCTTACAATACGCGTATCGTCTGATCCTTAAACTTCGGGAATAGAGTTGAAATTTGAACGACGGGCGGCGAGTAGTTATTGAGTAAAATAATCTCATAAGAACGTAACTGCAGAGTTAATGTCGCGCAATTGTAGTTATTTGTGACCTTTAAAAATAATTGACGTTGTAGATTTTCGGCAACATAAAGTAAAAAAAAAAACTGTAATGCAACATTTTCATACCCTAATTGTATTCAGCCAGCTATTATTTCTATATAAAAATCGTATGCTTTATAAAAGTGCAGTGTTACTAGCTATCAATATTCTACAACAGTCAAGCTACTGTATAATCATTGATGAACTGCGCATACGTGCAAAGCTTTTACTTGAAATATTGCATTCACTCTTACCAAGACTTCGTTTAAATTTGATTACAATAATGCATTAGAAACTTTCGATTTCTACTTTACTATCATACAAAACTTGGGAGGTAAACATTAAACTAAGTAATTCATAATAATAATAATAAAAAATCATTTACTCTATGTAATCGTTCTTTTTAAATAACATAAAAAAATAATCAAATATTTCGATACAACAAACTTTTTAATTTTTTTTATAATTATAATAATTAAATAATGGAATTATGATTTCTCGTTTTGTGTGACAAATATCTTGTTCACTTGTTATAATATATATCTAGCTAATAATTATGTAGTCCGTTTGTTAGACACACTATCGACACAGAGCGTGTTCGCACCTCCACTGGCGAGTCCATTGTTGTTTATTAATTAATATTAATTAGTTATATCCAATCGATCGACACTGGTTCACATGGGAGTTACTTGTTCCGACGACACGGGCGCAGCATACTTAAATTAAATGGCATCGAAATCCTCACCTGCGAAAAGAAATATACTATTTATAAAGATCACAATAGTTTTCGTGGAAGTGAAAGAAATGTCAAACTAGTTAGATATATCTGTGTCAATCATATCGTGACTAGTTTGACATTTCTTGTCTATAGTCTATATTTTACCTAGTTTGTGTTTATTTCCCCTTAATCTAGCTTGTGTGTGTATAGTATGTACTAACCGAGGTGTGTGTTGTATAAGGCGGCGTCATCGTGCCGCCTACTCCGCAGCTCATAACTTGTGGTTGCTGGTGAGCCACGTGAGCCCCTCGTACAGTCCGTCGCCGGAGGTGGCGCACGTACCAGTGTGTGTTGTGTGTATAGTATGTACTAACCGAGGTGTGTGTTGTATAAGGCGGCGTCATCGTGCCGCCTACTCCGCAGCTCATAACTTGTGGTTGCTGGTGAGCCACGTGAGCCCCTCGTACAGTCCGTCGCCGGAGGTGGCGCACGTACCAGTGTGTGTTGTGTGTATAGTATGTACTAACCGAGGTGTGTGTTGTATAAGGCGGCGTCATCGTGCCGCCTACTCCGCAGCTCATAACTTGTGGTTGCTGGTGAGCCACGTGAGCCCCTCGTACAGTCCGTCGCCGGAGGTGGCGCACGTACCAGTGTGTGTATTGTGTATAGTATGTACTAACCGAGGTGTGTGTTGTATAAGGCGGCGTCATCGTGCCGCCTACTCCGCAGCTCATAACTTGTGGTTGCTGGTGAGCCACGTGAGCCCCTCGTACAGTCCGTCGCCGGAGGTGGCGCACGTACCAGTGTGTGTTGTGTGTATAGTATGTACTAACCGAGGTGTGTGTTGTATAAGGCGGCGTCATCGTGCCGCCTACTCCGCAGCTCATAACTTGTGGTTGCTGGTGAGCCACGTGAGCCCCTCGTACAGTCCGTCGCCGGAGGTGGCGCACGTACCAGTGTGTGTTGTGTGTATAGTATGTACTAACCGAGGTGTGTGTTGTATAAGGCGGCGTCATCGTGCCGCCTACTCCGCAGCTCATAACTTGTGGTTGCTGGTGAGCCACGTGAGCCCCTCGTACAGTCCGTCGCCGGAGGTGGCGCACGTACCAGTGTGTGTTGTGTGTATAGTATGTACTAACCGAGTTGTGTGTTGTATAAGGCGGCGTCATCGTGCCGCCTACTCCGCAGCTCATAACTTGTGGTTGCTGGTGAGCCACGTGAGCCCCTCGTACAGTCCGTCGCCGGAGGTGGCCCACGTACCAGTGTGTGTGTAGTGTGTATAGTATGTACTAACCGAGGTGTGTGTTGTATAAGGCGGAGTCATCGTGCCGCCTACTCCGCAGCTCATAACTTGTGGTTGCTGGTGAGCCACGTGAGCCCCTCGTACAGTCCGTCGCCGGAGGTGGCGCACGTACCAGTGTGTGTAGTGTGTATAGTATGTACTAACCGAGGTGTGTGTTGTATAAGGCGGCGTCATCGTGCCGCCTACTCCGCAGCTCATAACTTGTGGTTGCTGGTGAGCCACGTGAGCCCCTCGTACAGTCCGTCGCCGGAGGTGGCGCACGTACCAGTGTGTGTAGTGTGTATAGTATGTACTAACCGAGGTGTGTGTTGTATAAGGCGGCGTCATCGTGCCGCCTACTCCGCAGCTCATAACTTGTGGTTGCTGGTGAGCCACGTGAGCCCCTCGTACAGTCCGTCGCCGGAGGTGGCGCACGACGGCTGCACGTACCAGTTGCGGTCGCGGATGCGGGTCAGGCCCAGCTTCTCTTGTATCTCGTGGGGTTTCATCGCTGAAATATTGGGATAGAAGATTATTAACTGCTAATGTGTCATTATTTATAACAAGCTTGAGCTTTCGGTGAACGAAAAACATCGTGAAGAAAACATAGCATAGTGGTTGGGTACTTTGTAGCACCGGCTGCCTGGCTACCACCCTAAGTTGAAAATCTGTCACCAAGCAGCTACCGGTGTGTGCAGCAGCTGCACTCAAGAGCAATTTTAGGAGGTTGGACATAATGGAATGTTTTCTCCAATTAAAATTGGGAGCCGCCTCAGGGAAGTCCTCCACCTTACAGAAGATCACACACGGCCAAATTACAATATTCTGTTTCATTCTATTAATTTTTTATATATTTTTTTTGGAAGGAGGGATATTCATGTTTTATTTTTGAAATGGCGGTACTTCATTATTAAGCCTTCTGGGTGTGAAGGAAAACAACATGCCCATAGTACGTTATCATGTGACGTACCGTCTGGCAAGTCCTGTTTGTTAGCGAAGATGAGTATGATAGCGTCGCGCATCTCCCGGTCGTTGATGATCCTGTGCAGTTCCTGGCGCGCCTCGTCTATGCGGTCGCGGTCCGCGCAGTCCACCACGAATATTAGACCTTGGGTGCCTGTAATACGTTACATTTATTAAATTTAACCCCCAGGAGGGCGGGCACTTATGAAAGTTAAAACTAATGAAGTGAGGTTAGAATATAGTTGTCATCATTGACTACGAGGACTAAATAAAAATACCCCTAGAATAATATATAAGCTTGATGGAAAATAATTTAGGCAATGTTAAGACAGTGGTGCAAGTTTAAAATATATGAATAACTTTACATATCTATTTAGATAAAAGAGAGTCGTGTTAGTTACACTATTTATAACTCAAGAATGGCTGAACCGATTTGGCTGAAAATTGGTGGGACCAGGAGAAGGACATAGGTTTTTTTTTAGGGTAGGGTGAGGTAGGGTAGGGTACGGTAGGGTAGGGTAGGGTAGGGTAGGGAAGGGGTAGGGTAGGGAAGGGGTAGGGTAGGGAAGGGGTAGGGTAGGGTAGGGTAGAACACCACACGAAGTCGTGCCCGGCCAGCTAGTAAAAACATAAGTATGTACCATATTAAGTGAGGTTTCTTACCTGTGTAGTAGTGCCTCCATAACGGTCGTATTTTGTCCTGCCCCCCTACGTCCCAAACGTTGAATTTGACGTTCTTATACGTGACGGTTTCCACATTGAAACCGACCGTGGGTATCGTTGTGACTGACTGTCCTAATTTTAATTTATATAAAATAGCTGAATTCACGTTTGTTCAGGAAATTGTCATCAAATAATGCTCCCACAAAAATATTTGTATGAAATACTTAAATTAAAACGCAAGAAAGAAGAGTAAAAAATTACATCTACCTTAAAATAATATTGATGTAAGATTTTTAGCCATTCATAATTGAACATAGCAACTTTTCATCAACACAAATCACAATTAACTTTGAATTTATTCTGAAACACGCGGTCCGCCACATTACCATTAATTTTCATTCACATATGAAATGGACTGAACATATTAAATTAGCCCGTAACCACACGGAGTAAAGTTTGTTTGTTTAAAACCGCTTAACTTTTATTATACACGTGGCTAAAATAACTCGGCGGGTTAAAACACTACACCGCATGTTAGCTTTGGTGGAAAAGGCGTTTATAGTATAATCAATGATACATACTTATGAACTTGCAGGAGATTTCTACCATTCGTGTATTTGGAAAAGTTTAGAAACTCAATAATTAGGCAAAACTCATCATCAAATTGTCATTCCTTAAAATTACCAAAGTGTAAAAAGGTACTAGGTTGGTTTTAGACCTAGGTTCTAGGTATCTAGGTTTATTAGATAACATTACCGTGACAAAACACTCCATGTGGTAACGGCCTTAAAAACGCCTACTAAAACTTATAATCACAGCTACCGCCTACAACTGCACAGTGGTAGCTTATGGTTGGCGACGCTACTCATGAACGGAGGCTTAGAGTCTGCATTATGAAACCGTTATCCTGTAGGGAGTAATCCACGGTTAATTGGATGTTATCTTGATAGGATCAAGTCGTATTTGATTTTCAATTATTAATAATATGATATTATTAAAATAAAGATGTTGATTAAAAAATTTGGCAAGGAACCTAACATTTTTCAACATGGTCCATTTACTTTGGTGAGCCCTGAAACTATACTCTATTTGACGTAGGATGATTCGTGTGACATTGGTTCTATAAGATTATTCACTGGTCAATGATGATTTCTTTATTATACAGGGATATCTTAATAAAATGAGGGATAATATATTTAGTGTGGTATATCGGAGTAATCGAGTGAAATTTAACAAGATAGGTGTTAAAACCTATCACTGCTACCCATCATCCTACGTCGAATAGAGTATTAAGTAGTAGCAGATCAGATCTATACTTATTTATAAAGAAAGAGTGCAAATGATGGGTGTACGAGATCCGATTAAAAAAAAAAAAATCACTGATAGGAAACTACGGTATCCCTGAGTGCTATTTTTATCCAGGGAACGCGAGTGAAACCGCGGGGGACAGTTAGTTCAGGAAAAAATAAAATTTTAAAAAAATCACGTCATGTTACCCTGAACAATAGGAATATATCGGTATTTCCAGGAATTATTTTATTATGATAATTTCAAAAAGGATACTAGTCTTTCCGGCAGCATCGAGGCCCAACATCAATATCCTCATCTCCTTGTTGCCGAAGATCTTTGAGAGCAGCTTCCCCATGGTGCCGATCTAGCCTCAACCGCACAACTGGAATAAGAGAAAACATAGTGTCAAACAAATAGTTATAATTAGTTACAATTTAATTAATTAATAAAGTTGGTAACCGAGTAGATCTGAATTTGACTATGTGTTACACTATGGTCAGTGATGATGTCGCCCAAAGTGGTAAACACACAAAGTCAATATAGAAGGGAACCGACTCTCAAGTGCAGCTGTCGGAATACACCGGGAGGTGCTTGGCGACAGGTTTTCAACTTGAAGTAGCGATTGCAACGACCGATTTATGGTTTTCTTCATCGAAATCACCTAAAAAGGTATACTCCCCGTGAAAAAGGTATCGCGAGGTACCATCATTACTACATTAGTTTGAGCAATTGGACGCGAGCACGGGAGAAACACATTAAAGTTTTAACGTTGCTACGCTGCCAACATTCTAACTTTTTGGCACTGAAAAGACTGGAAAGTAAGCCACAGTTGTACACGTAAATTATACAAAAAGAAAAACTCACACGCAAACTTAAGTCCTCAAAACGCTTACGAAAATAGCATTTTATGATTTGTTTGTTTTGGTGTAATTCTTGCATAATTAATGGTTCTTGTTTAACAATAAAAAAAAAACAAATCTGTTAGGTGATTTAATTAAATATAATTCGCATTTAAGGAAATTAATTAAAGGAAGACTACGATTTTTACATAATCCTAACTTCCTACCTTCACCTTAACGATATACAGTCAGCGATAGTTCCCTTTCATAACAATAAATTGACATGCTCTTTACAATTGGCTTGAAACTTTGAATTGAGTAATGTAACGACACAGCTAATGTACTAAATAAAGTGATCAGCTATCCTTTTTTGACCCTTACTGTACCTATAAAGTAAAAATTTTGCGGTCTAAAATAAGTTAGTTTGTAACATTTATATAAGGTTCGAAGTTAACTGTTGCTATTAAATTCCTAATACCTACAATGTTTCACAATTTAATTATATTGCCATAAATTGGACAGGTTTTTTTTTTTATATTTATGACACAATATTTGGCAAATGGACGAAGGGTGAATTCGGTATAAAACTACATAGCTTCAAATATTATCAGTTTGGTAGTTTAGTTGTTGTTTGAGACGACCAATGTTTAACAAACCGATAAACAGGCTAACTATCTTGTGCTCATTATATTCGAACAGATAAGCAGTAGACATAAAATAAAGAAAAATATTTCTCTCCATCTCAATATACACACATCATTAGAGATATACAAAGAAATAAAAACGTAAATATAAGTGTATTCCGTACAGTATATGGACAATTATATTATTGATACTTCATGAAACATGTCCATCAATCAAACATTAAGAGTGCGTATAAAGCAAAATAGCAATCTTAGAATTGAAATTTACCCAAGTAAATAGTATTTAAATGAAAAAATATTATATGGGTATTTTCATTATATACGCGAGGGTTCTATCTGAGCAAAAACATAATGGAATGAAATTTCCTCGATAGAAAAAAATCACAAAGCTACCTCTAATAATAATGAATTTTCGGTTTTATTCGTTCATGGTGTATCTAATTAAGATAAATAATATCACTAACATATGACCTAGGGCTGATACTAACGATTTTTTTAAATATTCTATACTTTACGAGTTATTTAGATAAAAAGCGATTAGTTCATTTTTGTTCCGCGGAACACGCTATCTCCATCTCATCTCCACGCGAAGATTAGACTTAAGTTTGTTTCATCTGACATTGCCATATTTTTCTGGCTTGGTACGCACTCTTAAACAATAAAGGTGTGAAGTAAGGAACAGCATTCAGATCTAGGCGCACCCAAGGTCTAACTACTATGAGTCCCACGTTATTAATTTGCAATCAATTGCATAGTTAAATAATAAAGACATTTATAAGCATCGATACAATATCGAATTCGATACCTTTGAATGTAGGAATTCCATTCGAACCAAGATCAACAATTTATTTATTTATCGATACTTTTAAATCGAGAGACCAATCTTTCAGTAGGAGCAGTCGCGTCCAGTATTATATGTCACTAAAAGCAAGATCATCACAAACTTATTTCATTAAACTTCCCTAAAAGTTGGACCACGTTTCTAAATTGGACTATCTAGTTTCGAGAAATATTTTCTAGCGTCTATCAACTTTCTAAATCGACCCACCAGTAACTGAGGGAAATGAAACGACTTTTGTATTTTACAGGTTTTTCATTTAGGTACTAAATACTTTTACGAGCGGCTTAGGGCCTGTCTTAGTCCACCCACCACCCTTTCAAGGGCAGGCTTAAACCCCAGTAGAGTTCGCTCGTAAGCATTGATATACCTTGATATTTATACAAAATATGAAAATGAGTGAAATGTTGTACCATCACCCGCTTTGTTTATCAGAAATGATTGAGAACCTTAAATCTCATGGGATTTTATCGAGATGAAAAGTATGCATTATTCCATTCCTTTAAGACTCAATGAATCGCAAAAATCTTCAAATTAGAATGAAACGCCTCGTTTATTATTTTTTGTGTTAATTTTTAACGGATCATATAACATTTGTATAAGTACATCTTTTTAAACTCGAGGAAATACATGTTATATCAGCCGCCTGGTTTCCTTAGTACAAAATACCGATTTATCATCAGTATTTTGTTTTCGAGTCGAGCTACCATAAGGTACAAAAAATTTAAATGGTACCCACCATTTTATAACGTTGTATTAAACAGTGCGACTGAATTAATTTGTCATTTGCAAGGATTATAATCTTCAAGCTGTTCATTAATCACAACTAGCTACACGTATATAGGTACTCTATTTTCCTATAAACAAGAATTAAATTCACGAAAGCCTGTGATAAACTCGTTTAAGCTTTCTGAAATACATGCTTCAACATGCTAATCCTCCAAGCCTCCAACAACCAAAACAGTATAGCAGATAACATTATGTGCTCGTTACAAAATCATAGCCGCATTGAAAGAAAGTATTTTATCACATAGTTTCATGGCAATGATTTCAACTAGGAGCAGTATAATATTCAATGTATATAATCCCGCAATCGATATGTTATCATCAATCAACTCCCGAAGCGCGTTTGCTATCGGAGACTGTATACGTTGTATTATATTGAATACCTCCCATTCGGTAAATTGGACAAAGTGAAATTTACCGATATGAATTTTTATGTGTTCAATAATGCACCATTCGGTACACGTGACAGAGAAATATAAAAGCGTGTTTTATTCCGGTATTGTTGAGACTAATATTGAAATGTTTATACGTTTTATGAATGGAAATGATAATTTTAAATCCAAAATCCTAAACAAGGCTCCTCAGATTGCTAATCATAAAACAATAAAGACATTGTTTGTTTCATGACAACTTGTCAATTTCGAATACAAGTTCCAAAGTGGGATGGAAGTTTTGCACATGTGACATGACTACGTACGTAATAACATTGCACAGTTCATAACAAGGAAATCAGCTATTATCTACACTACAGCATCCCACAAGGTACACCTACTATCGAGTCAGTCGATGCCCTAGATAAATCCCGACGAGCTAAATATACTCGTAGCTAGAATAGGACCTTCACTTTGGAACCTATCGATAGGGGATTATGGTTTGACAAATCTTTCGCTGAAAGTACGATCAATCAATTCGACTCGAATAACGAATCATATCCAACTGAGAACATTTTAGATACTTCGCGCTTCGATAGAGATTTTTTTTTGCGAAACTTATTGCAAGATTATGGACCAAATACGTGTGGTTATTTTCTATATAAATCCTCATCCAAGGCTTGGTTCTTATATTTCACGTAGGCTGGAGTAACAATAGCACATTTTCCATTAGCCTTTATTTTTAAAGTGGCACAACACACAATTGAATTCAACGTACGGGCCTACAGCAACGACCACAAATTGTCTGCTTGTAATGAAGTTAGGGGAAATGTTGGGAACACATTGAGTATGAAAATTCAATTTTAAAAAAAGGTTGTAAAATGTTCAAGATGATGATCATCATTCAATTGATAAAGAAGACCATTTAATCGATTGAATGTTCCACAGATCATAAACAATAGCCGGTTCCGGTTTAGTTCGATTACGATACTCAAACAAAAATCAATACAAAGGTATAATAATAACAATGACAGCGCTATCGAGAAAATGCTTTTATCTAGATTGCAAGGACAAATAGTTAAGATATAGCTAACTTTTCATTGTAACAAAAAATGTACCCAATTCCGTACGTTCCTTTTGCAGATAAGTCAATAGGAGACAAAATAGTCTAGTTGCTGCATGTGGCTAAAATTGGGACGCTAACCAGTATTTGGTATGCGAATTTACATTCGTATCAGGGTCGTAACGAGTCTAAAGAGGCACTTATTGTTACAAAAGCTCCAATTTAAACCTAGGGGTTAACATTAATGGAGCTGAAACAAGGTTCAGATAAACTGAATGAGAAAATAAGTTCTTGCCTTTTTTCGAGTTATCTCCTTACCCGTGAATTTTGAAAGTTTTACCGAATTCAGATTTATCAGAGATCTAATTATACGTAATGGAGTGGAATCAAGCATGACAGATTAATATATTACGGCTTTGCAGCGCAAGTAAATGTTTCGTACCTACGCATATTTACCAATGAGAAATATCAAGTGGTTAAAATTTACAGGCCTTCGAATGTTTGCCTACAAAATCGTTAACTTATTATAAAGTGGATTTCAAAAGCATCTTGTAATTTGTACTCTATTTCAAGATTTGACTTTAATTACTTTGTTTAATCATCACAAATGAAATTAAAGATGTTTCGGAACTATTTTCGGTTAATTCCCATCCCAACGAATTAATCTCAATTAACGACAAGTTTAATATAATCTTCTTTGAAGAATAACACAAATATTGTACATTTTTTTTTTACCATCAGGCGTAGCAGCAGTTACAGGCGCGCAGTTACCGTAGCCTATGGACGCTTGCAACACCAGGGGTATCACTCGCGCGTTGCCGACCCTGAAGAAATCTCTTCACACCCTTTTTGAAGAACCCCATGCTGTACTCCATAGGGAAAACCACGGCGGGGAGCTCATTCCAAAATCTGAGCGTCCGCGGAAGAAAACTCCTTTGAGCCCGCACGGTTCGAAACAATTCTGGTTTCAATGTGTGAGGATGGACTCCCCGTCGATGGCGAGAGTTGCGATGGTAGAAGGTAGCCGTGGACATCAAGTCGAACAATTTTTTAGAACACTCTCCGTTGTACAAGCGGTAGAACACACATAAGGAGGCAAAGTCTCTCCTCAGACTAAGGGGCTCTAAACCGCTTGTGAGCTCGGGATCGTCTACAATTCTGATGGCACGACGCTGAACCGAATCTAAAGGCCCAAGCTGGTATCCAGGTGTTCCCGCCCATAGATGACAGCAGTACTCCATATGAGGCCCGACTTGCGACTAATAAAGATGTAGCCTTTGTCCCGATGTGAAGTAATGCCTCGCTCTGTTGAGCACACCGAGCTTTTTAGATGCTAGCTTTACCTTGTCTTCCAAGTGACTTCGGAATATAAATAAATTCTTACTTAATATTAATACGTAATTTGTGATATCGAACAAAACCGATTCAAAATTGGGTTTGCACTAAAACTTTAAAATTCACGTGTACTTTTTTGAAGTCGGTTATAAATGTGATATGGATCGTTTATCAATTTTATTCAATTGTAACCCATTTCACTACAAGTATATGTATGTAATAAGTGACTACACTTGATAAAATGCCCTCAAATAATTTTCGACATACCTAGTTAGACCGCTCCAACTTATTTACCGCAAACACCGAGCCGAGAATTCCCAGGAATTCCAGGTAATCCGCAAGGTCCGATGAAGTCATAGACGTAAGTAATACTATTATACAGACTTCATTAGTTGATCGGACTTCATCCGGGGTTGATGTGCACATTATCCCCAACTTAGTGAGCACTAAGCTCGACAATCATTATTGAACAAGGCTGGTGCCGAACGAGACAAGTTACCGGGAATTTGTTGATTGCTTTTGAGAGGGAGTTAGTACTAGCTTAACGGATATTAGTCTAACTGTCTCTTTCTTACCAAGAACTTAAGAAAAGGATGTGAGAATTTTAGTCCTGTTAATTTAGTCCAATTGCTTGTGTTCGTCGATATTTTAATCGTCATCAAAGAGGCGTAATCAGAATTATTTGACAGTTTTAAATATTTTCTATCCTTTTTGAATAAAGTTTCTGAGAAAGAGATGTGATGTACGAGTAATTTATTGCGATTTGCAACCGAAACAACACCTTTATCTAGTGTGCATAATAGTAAGATTTAGTGCTTAATAAACCAAGCACTAAATAAAGGTAGGAATCGTTCAAGCAAACATCACATCTGTTTCACACAAAAGCTTTGGGGGTGGGCGGACTATGTCTTACGTCAGTGAACTAGCTAAAAGGTTATAAAGAAACAGCCATGGCCTTTCTAAGCCACGTTCATATCGCTAAATGAATTATGAATTCGATCACGAAACAAGTTCACACGTAATCTTCGTTATTTATAGGAATTAAACTGCTGGTATGGCCCAGCACGTGCAGATGCTATGCTAACCATATGAAGAAATTGAACCTCGAAGGTATTTTGGTTTTCCTCCTCTAGCAACCACGCGCCACACCAATAGCGCGGATTAATTTTGTGAACTTATTGTCAAGTTCATTCGTACAAGGTACGTACCTTAACTATCTAAATTGTTGTCACAAATTCATATTTAACATTTTTCAACACGCAAACTTATAATTTAGAATTCAGCGTAAAATCGATACCCTAAAAGGCACCTACCATTTATTTGATAACGTAAGAGGCTTCAATTCACTGAAAAAAATGATCTACAAAACTAGTTAGTAAGTTGACGTTTTGTTGTCGGGAAACTAACTTTAGTTACATTTAATCAAATAATTTTGTAACGAACCAAAACTAGTTTTGTTACTGGTAAGTTTAGTTCGCAAGTCACTCTGTTTAGGTTATTGGTCGTCAAATTTATGTTACTGTTAAATAAAAAATTTTAGTCACTTGTAGTCCATTTTTTTCAGTGTTTGTGGATCCTTTTTATCAGGGAAGCGAAACCTTTCAGGATTCGTTATATGTAAGCATTGGTAAGCAAGTAATGTGTAAGCAATGGTTGAAGGTAAACTTCAAAGTTCGATAAATCGATGGGATAATAGTATCTATTAGGTATTGGCTCTATAAACAGAATAAAAGGTTTAACGGCGTGCCGCGGTATCATAAAAGTGGAAACGAGGGTATGTCGGCGGGCTGAACACGGAACCCTAAATTGGGTCGGCAACGGCACAGGCACATCCTACATAATGTCTCTACATTTCGTCGGAGGTCATGTTTAAACAATGATACCAAACTCGAAGGTTTCGCTTTCATTCCGAATAAAGCTGATTATTATTTAACCGTAATGATGCAACAGACCAAGATTTTTTTTTTTATAATATATTTATTTACCATAATATTTTTTTTACATTATTACATTTTTATAGCCTTCACGGAAGCCTCGAGGGCTTATCTGTGTCGGCGGATAAAATGGGATCCATTTTAATCTTGGTCTGTTACTGATTGCACTGCAGTTAGGTACTGATTGCGAGAAACCTGAAATTGACGTCTCTGAAAGTAACCCTTATTTCTTCAACATAGATTTAAACTAGGTACAAGTTTTTTTTTAAAGTGTGAAATAACATCGTAAGAAAGAAACTCTAACCTGAAACTGCTTTGAAGTCGGCGAAAGAGCACAATTCCACAGAACATATCCAATTCTACCACAATGTATGTATGTATATATATGTATACGCTACTGCTGTTTTTAGCTGAGAAGGTGGTTTAGTTATTAGTTAAACGTTTTTCACCTTTGAATTTCATATGCATTTTCAATATCTTTCAATATTTCTCACTGACCGATACTTTCTATTTTTGAAGTCATAAAAAAAACCTATATTTTTTATGTCATTCCAAGTTGTTGTTACCTATGCAGATTAAAATACTGTCAGTGCTCTGAACGTTTAATCCATATTCATGAATTTACGGTCAATAATATTATTCTGGTCAGATTACTATTAGGTATTTGATTTTTTGGTTTGAATGCTCATTGAATAAAACAAGTAAATAAATAAATAAATAAATATCCTGGGACATTCCTCACACACGGTCATCTGATCCCAAACTAAGCAGAGCTTGTACTATGGAAACCAGATAACTGATATAATACATATACTACTTTTTGTTTGTAAATACATACTTAATATACATAATTACACCCAGACTCAGGACATACATACATGTTCATGCACACAAATGCATGTCCTGTGTGGGAATCGAACCCACGACCTGCGGCGCGTAAGGCGAACCTTAACCAACTGCGCCAACTGGCCCGTCGAAAGTATTTTGTTGTTTTGAAAAATTAAACTCCAGGGGATGAAAAAGTTAGTATGGGAACATATTCCCTCAAAGGCTAGGGCAATTCCTTCAAAAGAGTTAGTACACCCCTAACTCTTAAAGAGGATTTTACGAAACTCAACCCCTAAGGGGGTAAAATAGGGGATTACGTGTGAAACTGCGCGGCTGAATGCTAGTATAACACAAAGACCAATGTCTTCTTATGTGATCCGCAACTACGCTACGCAGCAAAATTCAATAAAACTTATAACCTTAAAAAAACTTTCCAAATCGGTCCAGCCGTCTTCGAGTCGGGACTATGGAGGTGCAAAGCGGATGACACCAACATTTAAAAGGGATGATCTTCCGCCAGGCTGGGTCATCGTGCCTGGGGACCGCGGTCCGACTGTACATGACGGACAGTTGTATATATGCAGATTCTCGAGAAAACTTCGTAAGCGCGATGCAGAATAATGGTGGCGCCACGCCATCTTTGTGTTTCCGTGTGTGAACTATCTCAGTGTTACTGATAGATGTCGCTACACGTTTGTAAAAAATATAGAAAAAAGATTTCGACGAACTGAGAACCTACTTCTTTTTTGAAGTCAGTTAAAAATACCTACGTAAAATAAAATGTACTCCTAGCAAAGGCGAAACTCAAGATTATAAAATACAATAGTGCTACCATAAATGATACTGAAAATAGATATTATAACTCACAAAATATCACGAAAATTAGAAGGGATAACGTATTTCGATAAAATCAAAGTTCGTTTCCTTTCTTCAACTCCTAAAAAAAGATGATAGGTATTGAATATTTTATACGCCGTTGAATAAGCAATTTATTAAGGCGCTTCTTAGAAACAAAGCACGAACTTACGTAACGTAACACTTGTGCTGGTAGGCAATACCTAATTCCTACCTGGCAACCGTAACAAAGATACATTTATAAACAAATAAGATTTCCTTCACACACGCGATAATTTGCATTTGTTACACTGGTTTATTTGCTTATTTATCGCACATCTTTGCGCTTTCCGTAAATTGTATGAGTAATCAGCTGCAACTCTAATCGATTTCCGCTATATCCTACACGATTATCGATAAGATCGAATATGGAGTGTGAATAATGCTGATTATATTTGCGCCTCACTACTCTTGAAGAAAGACGCCTTCGTGGTGACCTCATTGAGACCTTCAAAATCCTCACGGGAAACTATAACCTTCCTCACTTACAAGATATATTTGTAATGAATGTGTGTGCTAAATCCTCCCGTGGGCATCAATACAAAATCAATCGTGCACCATCTAAATCAAACACTGCACACCACTTTCTCAGTAATAGAGTGGTCTGGAACTGGAACCGATTACCTGAGGAAGTAGTATCTGCTACCTCATTAAACAGTTTTAAAAACAAATTGGACATCTGGACAAAGATTAAAAAACTTGAAAAGTGAACTATGTATAAGTGCGGAGTGACTTTCAACGCTGTGTGAAATAGACACATCAGCTTACAAGCTGCTCGTCTATAAATAAATAAATTATCAGGATCGATTATATGGCGTTCGATTGTCTTTATCTCATCTTGTGATTTGTACTCGTTTGTAAAAAATTATATGTCTAGTATTGTATCGAATGATATAGTATCTTGTTTATCAACACTGAAAAAAATTTACTATAAGTGGCTACAACATTTTATTTAACAGTAACACAAAATTTTACGACCAATAACCTAAACAGAGTGACTTGCGAAATAAACTTACTAGTAACAAAACTAGTTTTTGTTTGTTACTAAATTATTTGATTAAATGTAACTAAAGTTAGTTTCCCGACAACAAAACGTCAACTTACATAACTAGTTTTGTAGATCATTTTTTTCAGTGAAGGTTTGTGATAAAAACCTTTTCATATGAGCAAAAATAACTATATTTCGTCAAAATTAGGTTTATCGGTTATAATATGATTATTTATATAATAATATGAACCTTATTGTAAAGATATAGGGACAACATTTCTTTGTATTTATAAACGTCAATGTACTATTTCTTAGTTTTCATGGACTGTAGCAACCTTTGATGTATTTTAGTTGCTAAGCGATTACATCGGTGTTTAACGTCTGAATTTAGTGTACTGGGCTAACGAATGACGTAAGAATCTTGCAGTCGGAACTTTGGTAATAAGGAAGCTGGTTCTGGACAGTTAGTAGGTACTAGGCAATTAGTTAATTAAGGCATTGTCAATATTAGACTTTTGAACATGCGTGTTAAAATTGACGGCATTAGAACCTCGTCTGGCAGTTCACAACGTAAACAATCCAAATCAACTGTGTAAATCTGCTCAATCAGGTTGTTCAATGAAGGTAGACCTAAGTAAAAACTAAAGGGGCGGCACCACAAAGCGTTTGACTGAGCGCCATCAGCCCACGGGGGTCGCCCTTCTATTTCCGTCAGGTCAACGCCTAGGGCGTTAACCATTTCCACACCATTTCCTTTCACGGGCCAATTTGATGCCACAGATAAACTTCAAAGATTTGAAGACTTATGTCAAAGCAGATAAGAAAAAAAATGCCTTATAATACTAAACCCCCTTATTCATTATCGGTATATCCTTCGTCTCACCCTTTCGATCACATAAGTCACGTGTGAGATAAAGAGTTCGGAATTTTAACTAATCAACCTCTCTTAACTTTATTATGAATAACGGTTGAGTAGGGTTGAGTGTATAGAACATAACATGCTGGACCTTTTGTGAGATATTAGATTGACAACTTTTTAAATTGTTCAATCAAATAAGTACAGCTAAAATGTTTAACAATCAATAAGTCTAAGGTTGATGTTGGCCTATCTTTAAATGCATCCAAGACAAAAATACTAACAAACGGGTGCATACAGGATATAATAATAGACGGTGAAGTAATAGAATATGTGACGGAATATGTTTACCTTGGTCGGTCTGTATCCTTTGAAAGTACAACAGAAGGGGAGATAAAGAGGCGAATCGCTATGGCATGGAAAAAGTACTGGAGCTTGAGAGAAATCATGAAAAATAAAGAAATAAAATTAAGCATTAAGAAAAAAGTTTATGAAACAGTGATTCTCCCATGTTTAACGTATGGTTGTCAAACTTGGTCGCTACGGCAGAAAGATGAAGAAAAAATTGCAATTTGTCAGCGAAAAATGGAAAGGAGTATGCTATGTATAAAAAAATCAGACAAAATAAGCAATAAGAAAATTAGAAAGAATACAAAACTACCAGATATAACAAAAACAATAAGACTAATAAAATGGAAATGGGCCGGTCACATTTGTAGAATGGATAGTAGAAGGTGGACGAAGAAAGTAACAGAGTGGATTCCTAGAGATGGGAAGAGGAAAAAAGGACGGCAGAAAAAGAGATGGAGAGATGTATTTGATCAGATTTGTGGACCAGAATGGATGCGAGTAGCTAGAGATCGAGATTTATGGAGAGTATTGGGGGAGGCCTACGCCAAAGAGGCGACTACTACCTTAGCATAACATTATGATTTATATATTATGAGCATTATTATTGTATATTATTAGCATTTTGTAATTATGAAGTATATTTGAATTATTGTAAAAAATATTAGTTTATTAGGTATGTTCAAGAAAATTTGTTGTTACTACAAATGATTCGTAATGTTGTTTATATTGCTAATTTTGTATTTGATATTTTGTAATTGGTAGTTAGAATAAATGGCTTTTTTATTATTTTATTTTATTTATTTTATAAGTCTAAGGTACCAACAGCAACATAAAAAGTAGATAGAAATTGAATTCACCTCCTTCGTTACTTAAACATTGGCGCTAAAATAAAATGAAAACAAATTCCCTTTGCAATACTCATCTAATCTTCAAACCCCACAGCTCATATGGAAAACCCCTCTAACCGCCCGCCCACGGGTATTGGATCAACGCCAATTACGAGAACGATTTTCCTAGTTCCTACTCATCTGATTTTGAATTGATGATTCTCTAGATTTATAATAAGTCTTACATGCAGCACAATACGACATATAATTCCAAATAAGAGGTTTGGATTTCACTTTCAATGGTACGGAACAATCAGATTACTGGAATTCAACATCACGCCACCTCTTTCTTATTTGAAAGCTGGAGCGAACGCCTCAAAGTACCCGTAAAATTGCACTCTTAATATCTCCTTTAACGATAGGTGTAGTGCAAAGAATCAACCAATACATGGAATTAATTAATTTACTGTACATACAATTGCCTTCATTTGCACAGATGCCGTTATTGCTGACGCCTGACTGAACTGCCTGAGGTTCGACTAGATCAGATTGATTATTATCTGAGAGATCAAGAGCCGACTCAATTAATTGGCTTCGTACCTCTACTGGTCTGGAAGGTGAAGGCAACCGAATACTTTTGGTAGGGAATCAATTTGTTGGTTATAAATTACAAAATTACGTTGTAAGGTAGGGCCAAACTATTTGACTGATTGATTGATTCGTTCTGAAAGACAAGGGATATTTAGCCACATTGGCTTTTTCTTAGGTTTTTTTTACCAATATCACCTACTGGGAATTCATAACAGCTGTATTAAATTATAATAAAACTTAAATTAAAAAGGAAACTAAAAAAAATGGTTCAGTATCCATCAAACAATCCAATCAGCGCAGAATTTTTGATGAATGCGACGAACGGAGTGTCTGATTCCATTTGTACGAGTAGTGGATATCTCACTGCTATTAAAACAATATGGACAGAGGACAGCATTGAATTGACTGCGAAGACTAATGAGAACAGGGATTAAAAGAGTAGGATGATTTAATCAAATTATAGGTGTTCACAATTCTGAAATCGTTACAGCTTTAGTATTAACAGTGAAAATTATAACTAATGATGTCATTTTTACTGTTAATCATTTACGCGATTCTCAAACTAACTTACTTGTTAGGAGAAGTAGAATATATACATAGTTGAAGGAAAATCCTTCGATGAACCGACATCATAAACGTATCTCGTCATGACCGTGTAGGTTGGTAGTTATTTAAACTAGTTTTCAACTCATGCCAAGAGCATACCACTCCTGATAAACAGACATTTATTTCAGCAATTAATCTTTCTAAATAACCCCGAAATTGAGGAATAAAAGTTAAATAGAAAGTAAGTAGATAAACGAGACGAAATATCAAACAACTGTAAAGACAGTAAATTTAATATAATTCGAACACATTTTTCATTAGCACAACGTTACTCGAGGTAATTGAGTCGGAAAGTACGTTGGCGTCGTAATGGCTACGGATGCAACACATAACTCTTTGGACTTTCAGTAGTTATGACAGATATAGCTACGAAGTGCCAAACACATTTAATATCACTTACATCAGAACAAGGCGAATTACTCGTTCTTCAATGCCGTAAAATATTACACGACAATGTGAGTGTAATCGGAGTCAAAAGAAGAGATAAAATAAGATTAAATAAAATAAAAAGTGCAACCAAATTCAAGGATGCGAATAAAGTATGTAAAACACTTAAATGGAATTGGGCAGGTCATATGTTAAGGGAGGAAACTTACAAAATGGACTAGGATAATATCAGAGTGGTATACCCAGGGACGGCAAAAGGAATAAAGGCCGACAAACGAGACGCTGGGAAGATGACCTAAAAAGAGTAGCTGGTCCAGAATGGACTAGAATTGCAAAAGACAGAGAGAGATGGAAATCTTTAGAGGAGGCCTTTGTCGAAGTACAAGCTGTTGTTTAAACCGATTGTCAGTGAAAAATATTATAATTTATAGTTAACATTGTAGACAGTAATAAAGGCTTATTTTATTTATTTATTTAATATTGATGTGAAGTAATAATAATAAAAATGCTCACAAAAACATCGCTGTAACTACGACAATAATCTTAAGTCCCATAATACCCACTCTACGATCCAACGCAGGCCTAATCAACAAAGCATTTCATCTAAAGAAACCCCCACTGATTGATTCACCCGAACCTCATCTACACCCGACAAAAACTTAGTGCTAAATCACATTAGTCGACAATCGACATCGGCAACTAGAAGAACCTGTCTGCTAGCACGATGCCTTAGTAGGTTAGTGAGAAAAAAAAGTGCACTCAGACACAGACTCACGAGGCCGTGACCGTCTCCGTGGTCGGTCCGCTAACGGTATACGAATTATACGATACGACTTGCTTGTTAGACGATACAACCGCCAGCCTTGGCACTTGAATGAAGACGTGCTAATTTATTGCATAATGTGTATTATCATTTATTGGTCTAAAATCAAACGCGTGATAAGGCTATCTATGTTTTAAAACATGAACAAATAGATTTATTACCTATGATTGGCTGTGATAATCATTTTTACTTGACTCATCAAAGATTCTTCCTTTAGAAAAGTATGAAGGCAAGTATGATAGTGTGTTAGCACTATTATTTAACTTAAACTCTGATAGATCGTCTACACAAAACCAAATGCCAACAGAATTCGGAGCAGCAGTACTCCTATTTTAAGCACAATAATTGTTTTACAACTTGTCAGAGAGCTAAGAATCTCTGCTTTTCAACGAAACAACTTCCGATGGAGAAATTTGTTATTGCTTTAATGAATTTAGCCCAATTCGAGAATAGGATTGTAGTCAAAAATAAACTAAAGGCAGACTCACAGATGTTATATCTCTTTTAAAATTTACGAAGCTCGCAAACAGAACTCACAGCGCCAAATATACTAGTGACGCACGTGTCTTTTACGGTTAAAGTTAAAACAATACCACTTAAAAAAGATCTCCAATGGGGCGGAAAAATAAATCTAAAAGATTTGATCACACCTTTTGTATTACATTTTTGCCCAATAATACATGAAAAGTAAGGAACTATAATTTTACCAATCAAATAAATTGCTTAAAATTTATCAAGTGTGTTTTTAAAATGCAGGAAAATTAAAAGAAACTTATTTAAGAGATATTGGTGCCGATTCTGTTGTAAATCGCACTAAACTAATTTTAGTCACATCTCATCTCTTTCTTACGAACATGATTGAAAAAGGATAGAACATATTTTAAGTTGTCAAATTAATCTTTGCCGTCTTATTTTGCGTGTATTTAGGCGTAACCGCGATAGATGGCGACTAAAATTATATTGAAAACAAGCATTGGACTAATTTGACAGGAATAAATTTCTTACATCTTTATCTTATGTTCTTTGTTAGAAAGAGACATAGTGACATTAAAATTAGTTTAGTTGTGAACAACAGAATCAGGGCCATTATAGATACAAAAAAACAAATAAATATACTAATACGTGAGAAACAAAACTCCATTATTAACAAGTAGGTATGACTTATGAATGCAATATTAGTTAATCTATTGTTTGGCAGACGAGTAATTAAACTACGTATCTACTACTAGGTCGTCTAGCTAGTAGCTGTAGCTATTACTATCCCCTGTAGTTATTACTATGAAGAAACCCGATCTTCATTGAACGGTATTCAGATGTTGGTTTCACTATTCCTTGTCGAGCAATAACAATCGTTAGACATGTCAGCGTAGCAATATCCTCTCAATTTAGAACGGAAGCGGGACATATGGCAACGATCTCGTGCAGAAATAAAGTATTTGATCCTGTTGATATTGTGATTCTTCTAACAGAAGAACTTTGTTCGTTATTCAAATAGACCAAATGCGAACATATTTGAATATTAGTTCCTCGTAAAATTGCTTAACCTTATAAGAATCTTTGCACGAATATCTTAGATTGAACTTTTGAAATTCATCATTGCTTGTGTCGCCACTTCGAAGGCTATAAAATATTTTAATGCACTTTTGATAACATCTCTAGAGGAAAACCGATATTGTAACACACACTTGCTGAGAAACGAACAGAAAACGTTTGAATTATTCTGAAAAATATGTAGATTTTTCTTGATCTCGGCACATGCTTTTCACGATGTGGCTGAAATGGAGACATCGTCTGCACAGGAAATGCTCAAGATTTTTATGGATGACGACTCAGAAATATGTGGTCATATTGTAAGAGCCACAGTTGATTCAGGATGTTATATTAACGAGCATTCATTGAAGCTATTCGAGATTAATCAATTTAATGTTGAGCGTGGCTTTAACTAACGTGTGAAATTATGAATTACATAAAAAATTATGAAGAATCTTCAATTGTTTATATTCGACATGATATTTTCTAGATTCTCCAATATTTTCTATTACAGAACCAATTTCAGCTCTTTCACTATTCCAACCTTTTCATGCTTTTCTGCGCTCGCTGGAGTGAGCTGACAATCGCATTTGTAAATTGACATAACATTTAAGATCACCCTACCTAGCTCGAGAATGGGGTCCTTGATGGATGACGCTTAGCAACTCCGCTTTAACAAGGCTCCGTGCCATTATTGAGATGATTTCAAATTAGTTTTATAGTTATCAATACAATTTACACTTCTGCGGTTTTATTCTCTTTTAACAACATAAAAGGAGCACGAGATAATATTGCCGACTACTTTCTAGTCACCTAGTAATCATCATATTTTATGAAGTCGCTATCCTCCTTATTACAAAAAGAAGGTTTTAGCCGAGACTTATACAACCCAGGTTTTAAGATAGCCCTCGCTCTCTTTGTTATATGACATTAGAAAGTGACGGATATATTTAAAATCTGGTTTTTACTAGACTTGACTTAAATCTTCTTTTGTACTAAGGGGCTATATGTCTACAAACGCTCTTAGTTAAATCATGCGACTGTAGGTACAAACTTTTAATTTTTTTTAATTTAATTTTGTTACAACTACCATTGCATTTTGTTTAAATACCTTTAGTGTATTCACCTGGGTGAGATTTTAAAATAGACTGTATAAAATAAGTTTAATTTTAGCTTAGTTAATGTATTATGCAAACAGTCTGTATATCCGAGTAAAAGCCGGTTTGAGAGGACTTCGCTTCCGAAGACAACGTTTATGATGCGTGCAGGCAGTATAATAATGGCCGAGATAGCGACTACTGACGACACTGCCATAACCCCAGTCAATATTATTGATAGCAGGAATATAAAGTTACACCGAAGTATTGGATTCTATAAAAATATAAGCAATGGAAAACCGAAGAAATATGTTAACCAAATCATATTTCCCTGTTTCAGATATTGCAACAGACGGATGGGCTATAATTTATCGAAAGGTTTCCACGATGAAAATGTTAGGTATACGACACTTTTCTGACTTGCTCTTAAGATACAGGGCACGTTTAATCCGCGTCACAGGGCCTGCGAGATTTATTGTCTCCTAAGAAGGTTCAAGAGTTATCGTCGCCGGTAGACGACAACCTACGAGAAAAAGAATGGCAGTCATTTACTAAGCAGAGCTAGACGTTCGGGATTAGTTATACAATGTAGAAGCTATAAGAGACAAATGAACTTTCTGGTTACTAGTATGGTTTCTTTTGTTATCAATAGAGTTTGTTCGTCCGCTCCAATTGTTCTATTAACATTCATAGTGATAAAACTCGATGACAATTTAATTGTGGCGATGAATCACACAAAGACAATGTACAATACAATTTTGTTACGAGAGAAGCAGTTTCAATACCATTTCCCCTCAACAAATCAGTTATGGGTTCCGCAACCTAAGCGCTAATACTATCATCGGACAACTGTCTTTAATGGTTCAGGCCGTTTAGCTGCCCTTAAGAATGGCATACCGACAGCCCCACAAATTATTGCAAGGGAGAATATCGTGGGGTTGATACTACTCGTGCATGCGACAGCAGAACTGTGCTGTAAATAAAGGGATATTGGGAAAGTTATACCATATATGATACGAACGATGCCAACGTTAGAGATATGTGGCACAGTTACCCTTTAATAAAAGCACGTATTGAGGTGGATTGTTATCTGTGTCGGAGAAATACTTTTTATGAATTACATAAAAGCCGTAAATCACATAAGGTCAAGAAAGTAATATAACATACGGCGCCGGCGTGAGAAATAGCGAATGAAGTTCGATGTTAAGGTCAAATGCATAAATGCTTATGTTGTATTTCTGCCTATAAACGATGATATTGATTCTTTAAATTTACCTCTCACCTAATAAAGAGCCTATTAAATGAACAATTTTACAAGCGGCATTACATTCACCAGATTCATCTCATATTGCACTCAGGCAGAGAATATCTACGAAATGCGATATAGAAAGCTTTCTTGTAGATATTTAAGCGAATCAACTCTGTTTTATAAGGACGCGAGCCTTCTGTATAAAAGCAGAATCTAGAACATAATTTTGTGACGCCTGGCACAAATTTATAGAACCTCTTTCCTAACAGGTACTAAATGTTACGTGCAAAGATTTACGGCTTCAACATCAAGTGCTTCTAGGCAACCGGAAGATTTAACTCCACTTCCTTGCGCTACTGCACTTTGTGATAACGTTCACGAAGCCTCTACTTACGTCACATGTTCGAGCATCGCTGACGTGTAATTTGTTCAAGAATGCATGCCAAATAAAAAGATAATAAAAATCACCGAGCGCGTACTCTCATTTTGAAAGCAGATTTCTGAAACAGATTTACATTTCCGACTAAGTACATACTAAATACAAAGATTATAACGCTTAATCACATTAATAATGTTTAATTGTATGTTATATAAACGTGAACGTGAAAGAAGAGCCTCACTTTTGAAATACTTGGAATAGCTTCTGCATCGAATCTATTTTCTCTTGCAAAATTAGAGATACTAGTTCACAAACCCGCATGTTTATGTCTGATAAAGTTCTAACTTGAAGTTTGGCCACGCCACTCGAACCTGGATGATGTTAGCACCTAACCGAAGTTAAAAACTAGTTCCATTCCAACAAATAAAACCAGTCTGAATTTGGTAACCCGCCTAAGTTGACTTGAAACTCTGATCTCTTGTGTCAGTGTTAACAATTTTAACCGCTTTTCCACGAAATAATTTATAGCAGCTGTCAACTCAAAATTGTTCGCGAGCTTGTGGGACTGGCTGGGTATAAATGTTGATTAACGTGTTAAATATCCTGGTTACTAAATAATAATCCCTTATGCGGTTTTCCTTTTAAAATATAGTACCTACGAGAAATATTTTGGAATTTTTGAAATACCTAATATAAATATCATGGTTTATTTGACCTTGATTTAGTTTTGACTTAATTTGATTTGTTTATTCTCTACTCACAGTACGATTTGTGAAAAAAATCTCAGTCTAATCTCAATTCTCAGTGTATGGTACAGAGAGTGCATCAGGCTACTCCCACATTGGCAGTGAATGGGAAGCCCAGATGTATCACGGCTGGTTACGTAATCATATCAGAGGAATTTGTGTCACGACGCGTATAGACGTTTTCATAATAAACTTTATTAAATGCCATGATGCCTGACGTACTCAGTTTTGGAGTATAAATTGAGATGATGAACTTCATAACGTGATAATAATGGCCACAACCATCGGAAGAAATTCAAATCTGATTAGTAGAGTCAATAATATTTAAAATGCAAAGAATTAAATAAAAATTGATGAAATGATAAACCAAAGTATGATGGAATAGGCATTCATAAATAACAACTGTAAAGGCAGTCTGATAAAGTTGACTTCACTAATTTGAAGTGTGACTGAAAGAGATAGGATGAGGTAAATTCAAAACGAAAACTTAGGTCATGGCTATGTTGTTATTATCATTTCGCCATTGACATCGACTAAAATGGAATTGAGTCAAATAACAAGGAGGGAAAATTATATTAGTATTCGCAGTAGAAATTCAATATTATCGATATGCTATTTTCTATATGTATGTAACAAGATGTTACGTTTTCAAGACCGAAACAATTTTGATAAAAATTGGACTAGGGTTAGTTTGGATAACGGATCTAACAGAAAAAACGGGTGAAGCCGTAGGAGACAGCTAGTTGTATAAATAAACTTAGCTGATATGAATATACTATTTAGTCATCATCAATATGATGACTAAATAGTATACGCTACTCACATTTATGTTCTTAATTGATAGTTCGATTGTATGGGATGAAGAACTAACAAGTATATAAGACGCTCCCAGCATTTTATAGGGGCGTTATTTGACCCTTAGCAATTTATGTTAAAAATAACTCTATTACAAATGCAAAAACCGGTTACTCACGCTTATTATCACAATTTTCACATACATTTGTATCCGCAATGATAACCCCACCCCTTGTGGCTAACACGTTACCTACGTCGCCTACGCTACACGTAAAAACTGATTGTAGAGCTTCGAATATATTATTCCTAACATCACAATAGCAAATGTTGCCAGTACACACTATATTTAGAAAGCTGAATAATTGACTAGCTTTCCGCCCCGCGTTTCATCTACGATGTCTATTTTACCGTTCCCTTCCCTTTTGTTTGGGATAGAATTTTGAAAAGCCTTAAAGGGTCAAAAAAGACTTTATATTAGGATCTTGTGTGCAATATTTCAAGTTACAATACTCTTCGGTACGATCAAGTAATGAGTGCCTTTGGTTTGAGCTGCACGTGCATCTATCAACCAGTCAGTTTCTGTGTTCAGATGTTCATGTGCAGTTGAATTGAAGGAGTAAACGTTCCACGTTCAACTGCACTCAGATTCATCCATTCACTTTGCATTGTAAAAGTGTTTTGTCATTGCCTTTATTCACATCTCAAGTGATTGTAGTCTTTGAAATGTTCGGTTCAGACCCGCTGTTTCGCATACGCTTGAAGTCAAGGAGAAAGAAGTGAAACGAAGATAGAATCAGAATAATCCATTGCAAAAGTTGAAGTAGTAGTTTAAACTAAATTAGGACACGAACATGTGTTGGATATTTGGTCATTCACTTCGGAGTCTTCGTTATTATATTGTATTGTATTAGATAATTATTGGATTGTCGTGAAATTTGATGTCTATAGATTCCGGCTAGAATTCGTGCAGACTGGATACCACAGATCGCGTTGGCGGACCGCAAACATTAGCTTCAAACACGACGCGACGCCTAGATCTACGGTTACTTACAGCTAACATTTCGGTTTCCTAGAGAACCTTCGAGGCATAATTATAAACATTATGCGATGAAGTTATAAAATTATTGTATTTGTTTTTATGATTACTTGTTTTAATAATTTTATTTTGTTTTTGCCTTTGAACGGCCTATACGTTTTTGCAGGAATAAACAACCGTAGAACTATTAGCGATATTTTTTTAAATACCTAATCTAGTCCTTAACCTTGACATGCTTCATTATCATCAGTGGCGTGCATTCCATATAGGCAAATAAGCAATGCTTACCTCATGAGATAGATTCAATAAAATAATATTTTGATTCAATTAAACTATATAATCATTTTAAAAATTTAAATAAAATTTCTAACCTAGCATTCAATACGAAATTTCAAACATTGCCGCGCATGCACTCACGAGTTTGTGTATCAAATTCACGCACACTAAAACGATTTCGGCATATACATACACACACACACACTTCTTTAGGATAATACGACGAAAGCATAAATCACGTATTTGCTATGCGTAGCACACTGACATTTGACATTCGCGATTTACAGACCAAAAGTAACCATACCTACTCTGTTGTGACAATTGTAACCCATCCAAATTAAAAACACTACAGTTTAGCAACATCAGAGCAATTCAAATATAACTTCGCAATTTATTTGTATTGTTTTGTTTATGGTTTGTTTGGCTGGTATTGCATAGGGTTACCGTACTTTAATATCGATAGATTCAAATTGAAGTGTCCGATATCGATTAAAATAAATATATAAAAGAATTAATTGATCGATCCTTAGAAAATCATTATTTATATTATATTATGGCATAAATATATTTCTTAGTTAATTAGTAGCAAAAATCGTCCTACGTGACTGACTTTTTGGCGGGAACTTGCAGAGTGACGTAGCGTTTTAATTTTAATTTTCATAAATTCGTGTATTTTGAGTTTTATTGCATATTATTAGTGGTATTTTATCGAATAAAGATCAATCTTTGTGTACCAGTGACGTGAAATGAAATGAATATGTGTTTCGTGACTTTACAAGTTGTCTCAAAAAGTCCGTAAAAAGTTTTAGTACAATGACCACCATTTTACTAAAACATGACTGGACGGTGACTGATCATTCGGACTATGTGAAAGTGAATGTGCGGACTATATTAAAGTGATATTATAAATAAAATGTATGCGACTGAAGGACTTTGTATCCAAGGTCAAGAACAAATTATCAAAAAAAAAAACCTACGTGACTGACGTATATTGTGATTTGTTTTTGTTATTTTTTTTTTTGTATATGTTAGGAATTGCTGTGCTATGTGTATGTTCTGTGTGAACATGGATAAATTGAAGTGTAGTACGAGTGGTGAAGATGCAATATGCATCGAAAAATTACGTGCAAAATCACTCAGTCAGTTTTCCTTCGTTGAAAAAAAACCAAAATACCTAGTATCTTTCCCTAGACCACACCAAAACTTTACTACTACTACTACATTTATTATCATAAATATTCGTGTACAATTAACTTGCTCCATCTACCTAGTGCTTGATTGCCTACCTACTCCGAAAACCAATGCACGCCACTGATTATCATTATCATGATCATGTATCACATACAACTTAATGTAGTATTATCGTTGTTAGCTCAGCAACTAATATCAACGGCTATCATGGAACTGTTATCAACAATTTAGTATCAGGTTGAGAAATCAATCACAATATTCATAATATGCGATATTCACAGATAATTGAGTTTTTCTAATACATTAAAAGCACAACAATTTCATAAATGATTCATTCATGATACTTAGTTATACTTAATCGTCACCAACCAGTCAAAACTCACCTTTTACTAACAGAAGCCGAGAAGCAATCAATAAAACATTAAACACACGAGTACCTATTATTATTTTGTCGTATGTCTGTTTCTTTACTATCTCTAGTGGAGACTCGCTTTATTTCGCTCTTGTCGGCTTGCCAGATCGATGCCAATAGCTTTTGAAAGTACCTAGTTACAACGTTTTTTTCTTTTTTCGTGCGATTAAAAAGGTTAATTTAGAGGTGTTTAGACTAGAATTCTGTAAGATCTGTGTAGTGTAACGTAATGGAGTATTTATCAACAAACGTGTGAATGAGGTCACAAACAGATGAATTGTGTGATGATCAGCCATCGCAGACGTGGTAATAATTATAGACCTATAAGATTTTGTAATCACTTATCCTTTGGATCGCGGTTAAAAAAATAACAATGACATTAATTATTATCTTAGGACGCTCGTCCCTCGCGAGAACCAACGATAAATTTAATACAGATATTTCAGAAAATAATAATAATCGCCTTGCGTACTTCTTCATCAGTAGTGGAAGTCCTAGAATAAATGGCTATGACGTTGACTGAGGAAAATTAAAGCCGAATTGTATAGTACACACGACTAAAAATCCTTTTTACACATATAATCGTCTGACTACCGATTAAAAAAAAACGAATAATTACCCGAACAATGTGTACTATGCTTATAAGATTGACGTTCGTAGCGATTCAGGGTGCTAAAGAATTACTGAAAGCATTTTATTAATTCATTTACAGCTGGCCGTAGAATAGGGATGTTTCCTAGATAAAAAAAAATCTAATTAGTCCGTCAGTTAGATTATCAAAAAATATTGGTCACGTATTTTTTGCTTTACCAAATCATTAACAATTGACGAAGATAAAGCGCTACTAAGTTCGGGAGTGGGGGCTCATGACGTCACTTGTTACTAAAAATGTACCACATCGTGACGTCACGCGGAACTTCAACAAACCATATCCTCGATTTTTTTTTAATTGACAAAAGAAAAAATACGTGTCTAATATTTTTTGATGACGGACTAAATAGATTTTTTCAGGAAATATTGAGAAACTGTCAATTGTGTCAATGTCAAAGTATTTCTTTTTAATAATAAAAGGAGATCGGCGAATCATATTTATCATTCATAGTTACGTTTTCAATAAACAATAACCTAAATTGCAATATTACAACTTCATCACATGTGGGGTGAACAAACTTTACTCTGAGCGTCCCCCGAAGCTCAGTAGATGTAAACATCATTTGTTCAGTAAGCAGGGTTGACTATCCCCAGATTATTTTTAGCATTAATAAATCCACAGTTAACGCAGCGTTAGCAGCCAGTTTTATTTCTGGGTGCAATGAGTGTGCCACTAAGTGAACACATTATTGTTTTTTTTTATTATGTTATTGTTCCAGTAATGGACCAGTGAAGTGTTTGTTGGTACATTGGCGTTGCAATACTAGCTCAGCAACCGTTGTATTCGATCTTGTATTTAGTTTCACAATGGAAAATGCGCGAAGAATTCTATATCGAAATTAGTTTAGGATAGAAATCTGTCAACTAAAAAAATACTAGATAGTAGTTGATATGGTTAAAAATCAAGAAGGTCTGTTACCACCAAATTATATACAGCAAACTCGTCAAAAACATTATTTATAGCGAAATGTTATCCGTCTGAATTTCTTGTAGAGTCCCTAGAAGATCCACATGACACAACAAACAAAAACAGTATCGCCCACATAACTAGTAAGAGTAGGTAGTATTAATACCGAAATGCGAAACCAAATCCTATTCCCCAGACGCTATTTATATAACACAGCTCTAGAACCTTTTTCAGCAATGAATTTAATTAATGGGAACTTTAATAAAATTATAAAGCTAATAACAAGAAAACAAAAGACAACACGGAATCTGCAAACGCCCTTTGAAACTAAACGGAGCCAAGCGGAGCCATTATAAAATAAAATGACAACCTTATTAGTCAAACAAGCGAACAGTTGGCTGAAAGGGCAGATAGCGTTGTGCCGGTGACAGGCTGTCGTCCGTAGGCCGGCGTCACACGATACCTCGTCACTTCATTAACTCTAGATGACCTGTCGTTGTACGCAGACGTGCCGACGTGCTGCGGAATGCCATGCCAACAGTCAGGGTTGCTACTGCTAACAGAACTGTTGAATTGTATATTGTTGAGCAGCTAATTGATGGTAATGTCAGATGTGATTGTAATGAAGAAATTTCAGTGGATATTGTTGCAGATTTTTGTAGTGGGGAACTAAATAAAACAAAAACTTGTCTATAATTGTTTGACATTACAGATGATGCAGATGATGATATGGTTTGTGAGAATACAAATACTGGAAACGTATAATTACTTATCGATCGAGTTCGAGAGGCTTTCATTACACCGCAAATAGTCCAATTAATCTAAGATACAAGAGAAAACGACAACGAAACTTTATTTATCAATTTTGTCGTTTAATTAAGTCAATAATGTACCATTTATTGATACAACTATTATACTACCCAATCAAGAACATTCGTATTCGCAGAATACTTATCAATTACCAATGTTTAAATTAAAGTATACAAACTTATCAATTTCAACGCATTTGTTTTCAATTTACTTTTATAACCGCGTGCATCAGCTCCTGAATTGAGCCCTGTCAACGTTTAATTGACGGGGACTCCCCTTGATTCCAATAATCCTTGTCTCTAAAAGTTTATTTAAAACAGCTCGGAAAATGCAGATTAAAAAAAATAATTGCCTAATCGCTGTCGAATTTGTAATTGTAGTGTATCTTAAAGAAAATTTACCAGTAGATTTTTATTTTTAAATATTCGCCGAATAGCAGATTTAACTTTCGTATATTTTCATTAAGGTATTTAGGTGTAACTTGTTTCAAACTTATTTCAAATGAATATTAGAATTTGGAAGAAAAATGTATATGATATGCATGCATTGATGAACATAATGAGTCAAAATTAAGCATTAAATTAGACATAATTATGGAAAGAAATCACATCCCTAAACATGGCTGTCGTGAATGCTTTGTGTTGCAAATGGCATTCTATAGTTACACAGTTCAATCGAAGACGGTTAACAGACTAATTACTATGCGACAACGATCTGACGCATTGAATTCAAAGATCATAAGCGTAGATAAACTGTGACAATAGTAATTGCGGAGAAATTGCATGCAAAGGGATGTTAAGATGCCGTATCGATACGGAAGTGAGGATTGTATTATTTACAAGGCTTCTACATTATGTACAACTGTCGATACTACAAGATAATAAACTGTGACTTGCGTGTACTTCTAGAATTTGTATAGGAATAAATTAGATGTAATACGTGAGATTGCGCGTGGACAACGAAAAGAGGAAATGATTGACTCGATGCCCACGGCTACCTTCCGCTATGAACGGGGAGCACATCACACACATTGGAACCAAAATGGTTTCGGACTGTGCGGTTAACAAGGAGCTTCCTTCCGCGGAAACTGCTTAGGTTTGAAAGGGTGTGAAGGTAATTTCGATTGGTCGGTTAAAATATAGATTCTCGGCATCATTAATTTCTAATGCATGATAATAAAAGTTTCGGCTAAACGTTGATGTTATAATTTCGTTCGATGATTTCAAAGCTACAGCATAATATCTCTACAGAATATAGTTCAAAGTAATAAAATATGTTAAAGTAGAAGCGCTAAAATATGCGAAAGATATCTATCAGTCAGAACAGCGACGCTTCGCCTAACCGATCATATTACATTCAAAGGGAAACCTCAAGTTGTAATGCAAAACAGTTAGCTGCAGACGCTAAGAGAATATATTAGTTTCCACTCGTTCTATATGAGGACAATTACCTGCAGCTGATATCCCGAAAGGGACGGCGGGCGGTAGCTTTTGGTTGTTCAAAATGAAGGAATACATGTTACCGAATAACAATGTATATTCGATATCATTTTAAGAAATATAATCCAGATCTAAATTGTAAAGAAACAGAAATAAGAAAGGATTACTGTAAACTATACCAAGCAAGGCATTAGCTGGTCTACAAAGTAGCTTTTTACTACATCATACCAAAAACATAAACAGCCCATAGCAATTGCTATAACAGTAAAACAAACAGTTATTGGCACTATCTGTAAACTGGCAGCTATATCAAAATATTCTAGCAATAATAGCACGTTGACCCAACACAATCGAGGTTGTCATGTCATGTACAGTACACGCTAGAAACAAGCTGAACGCAGCTCGAACAACTGTCACCGCTGGTACTATGAATACTAATTGGATTATTTGACTGTGTACTTTTACACCACCAACAATAGCACTTACTCGCTAAGCACATAATCGTATTTTAGTGATTATATTTGATTGAAGTGATTGGAGAATTATCTTTGAAGGTGATTAGAAAAATAATAATTGGATTAATAAATAGCATCTAGCGGCAGAAGGCATTATAATAAGGGCTCGATAGATTTAATGCGGTAGAAATAATACTTATTAAATGCTTCACTCGATTTAATATTGAACAAACAAAAATCGCAGCATACCGAAGCGCAGAACAACAACAGCCCAATAAACATTAAAGTTATATTTCGGCACGTAGATGCCTCGTACTAAACTTAGGCCCAAGACGGCTTTAACAATTCATGTTAGAGAGCAATTCGATGTCCTATATTTGTCAGACCGTAATATCGTGACTAGGGACAACCTGAGACAGGGCTTTAAAACTAAGTGTGATGGCGTAAGCAAAGGACAGGACACATTAATTTAGAATGAAGTTCTAGTAAGATCAATTCATTCGAAAATAGTCGAGTTAAAAATAAAGAACCTGTTTCTGCAGCTACATCTTGATAGATATAACAATTCGGGTTTGATATTTCATTCGATGAAATTGCTTAGGGTTTTACAGGAATACTATGCAACTGAGAGCAAGGTCCTATCGATTTGTGCGCCTTATTACCTCCAGCCACTTCATCGTTGACCACTGTATAAAATTTTGTAAAAAGTGACGTTTTCATACAACCTGGAGAAAGTATACAAATAGTTAATTACTTACATCTACAAGACACCGCCGACACAGCGGAACCATTCCACACTGTTGGATAATTTCAACAATCCTATCACAGTGATGTTGATTATCTAACTGCACACACACATAACCTGCAACAATGGACACATTGTTCAATAAACATGAATTATAAAAACACGTCATACAAAGCATTTTTCAAATCGTCAATTAAAGCCATTAACGTTTTCAGATTCATTGGTGCCGATTATGTTGTAAATCGCACTAAACTAATTTTATTCACATCTCATCTCTTTCTTACGAACATTATTGAAAAAGGATAGAACATATTTTAAGTCGTCAAATTAATCTTTGCCGTCTTATTTTGCGTGTATTTAGGCGTAACCGCATAGATGGCGACTAAAATATTGAAAACAAGCATTGGACTAATTTGACAGGACTAAATTTCTTACATCCCACAGATATTAAAAAAAGTCGGATATATTCTCGCTAACAAAAAACTGTGTCACTCGAGTCGGCCACCACGCTGTACGTACAAGCCGGCACGCACACATTCACACATTAGTTGAGCGCGAGTAATCGACTCTGTGTAAACGGCGAAAGAGTCTAATTTCCCGCGGAATAGCCAACTAAGGTGTGCGTGAGAGGTGGCCGACTCCATAGACACAGTTTTTTGTTAGCGAGAATATGTCCTCCGAAGTCTGTGTTACATCCTTTTCTTATGTTCTTTTTTAGAAAGAGACATAGTGTCATTAAAATTAGTTTAGTCGTGAACAACAGAATCAGGGCCATTGCATTTTGGGGAATCGTAACGTTTTTAGAACAACACACAGGAATACAAGCGATTATAAAGTTATAGATAAAATCAAAATTTTGAGTGAATTTATGTAAGGTCTAATCAAATTGTGACGATCAGAAAAAGTTAACTCGTAATCAAAGAAAAGAAATCACAAGAACGTAGATTCTAATGAAATCCCAATTATAAATTTCGAAGAGCAATCTCTGGCAATAAATTTTAAGGAGTTTGGAAATTGGATTACTTCGAAATATTTGGTTGTGAATAAGGAAAACTTAAGACTTTCGTGACTTGTCTATTATATAACATAAATTAAGGTACGATTGAGATTTCGATAAGAATTCCAAGAAACTCAAAATCAAAAAGTCATTTATTCAGTTTAGGCCCTAGTAAGGCACTTATGAACGTTACATTGGTACATACAGTTGAATTTACCAAACTCTTTAGATTACAGAGTATACAATAAGTAAATGATAATTCACAAAGAGAATCTTTATATAAGTACTAGCAGCGAAACCCGGCGTTGCTCGGGTTAAAATACATCGCATGTTTAATGGTATAAAAAATATATAAGGATAATTTTTTTAACATATTATAGATTTCTATTTTCGATATTGAGAGACTTTCCAGAACATTCAAATAGTTTGTTCTTTTTTTTACTCGACTGCAATCACAACTGAACTGAAACTTCGGTATATGAATCGAAAAGTCCCTGAATTTCGATTCATATACCGAAATTTCCAGTACCAGATCACTCTAGAATATTTAGATGTACATCACTTCGATTTGGTTTTTATAGATCAATAATAACACTCGTACACATTTTGGAACTTTCCAGACCAAACCAAAAATTCTTGATCATAATAAATTGCACTCATTTATGAACTTCCCAGATAATTCGGATAATTCCCAGATAAATTTCTAGAACGTTCTCGAACATTCTAACTCGATAATAACAGTTTTGGGACATTTTGGAACTTTCTAGATGAAGCCAGAAATTTGTAGAACTTTCTCAAACATTCTATATCGATTATAATAGTTTGCAATCATTCTAGAATTTTCTAGATCATTCCAGATATTTGTTGAACTTTCTAGAACACTCCAGATAAATTATAACCGTTTTACTCATTTTGGAACTTTCTAGATGATTCAAGAAATTTCTCGAATATTCTAAATCGATCATAATCAATTGCACTAATTTTGTAACTTTCCAGATCATTCGGAAAATTTGTAGAACGTTCTTGAACATTCTAACTCGATAATAACAGTTTTGGACATTTTGGAACTTTCTAGATGAAGCCAGATCAATTATAACCGTTTTACTTATTTTGGAACTTTCTAGATCATTCCAGAAATTTCTCGAACATTCTAAATCGATCATAATCAATTGCACTCATTTTGGAACTTTCCAGATCATTCTGGAAATTTCTAGAACGTTCTCGAACATTCTAACTCGATAATAACAGTTTTGGACATTTTGGAACTTTCTAGATGAAGCCAGAAATTTGTAGAACTTTCTCAAAACATGCTATATCGATTATAATAGTTTGCATACACTCTAGAATTTTCTAGATTATTCCAGATATTTGTTGAACTTTCTAGAACCCTCCAGATCGATTATAACCGTTTTACACATATTGGAGCTTTCCATTCCAGAATTTTTTTGAATCTTTTCAGAAGTCCTCATGTGTTAGAAAAGGACAGCAATATATGTTTTAACATTTTCGCCACCCACAACCACCCCCTTCCACCCACCGCGACCAAACTCCCTTACTACCACCTGGAGACTAAGGGGTATTTACCACCCCAACGGGAAGTTGATTGGTGTTGGTGGTGATAGAGAAAATTGCGTATTTACGTACCCACAAAAGCATTTTATATATATTATTAGATTAGATTACTAATGTGGACAGCACATACTACACACAGGAGCCTTGACATTGAATATGTATGACAATACGTTAGAATGCCAAACATTCATAAAAATAAACATGCTGTACATATTTACAGACAAGCTTATCTCTGCCCTACAAGCAATATTATATTTCAGTGTCATGAGGAGTCGACTAGTCACTTGGAGGTAGGTTATAGGGTCCTTTCGCCGGTATCGCGACCACCTTCAGTAGGCGACCATTTGACGTACTACTTTTCTTTAAATCAAGATAATAGTATTTGTAGAGGTAACATAAATAAAAAATAAATCTAACGTGCTTTATAAATAATTATGAAATAAGAATTAACACAGTTTGAAACAAATGGGTTAACCCAGAGCCGAAAAAATATTGCTCAGTGCGCGTCTTGATTTAGTGGTGAGTGGATGTACCGCAAGTTGGAAAAAAAATAACACGGCGCGCGGTGCTCAAAGGTAAGTTTTATTACTTATTTCATGTTTTACACACAAGTTAGATGTTAAATTGTACAACCGATAAGTTTTGGTTATTATTTTGTTGTATTTTGCTATTTTTAAACTTATTATTAAGATAAAATCAAGTGGCCGGTAACCGAAATGCTTACTTATCAAAAACGTTAGATAGCGACCACGTGGTCGCCAATCGACGAGAATCGCATTATTTTGTTATGTTCAATATGATCCTAATACTTCATACAGGACTGCTACAATTTTGAATGTAGCATTGTAAAAGCTTTTCTTTGTAGTTCTTTGGTAAACGACCACCAGTTTCTTTGAAAGAACTTTGTTTAATTTACGTACGAAATTGGGTGCTAAACAGGTGGTCGTAAACCAAAATAATCGAAATAAAGACATTGGTTTCCGGCCACCATAATTTAGTATGAGAAAAATAACGGCCGCTAACAGAAATTGGTATGAAAGTTCATTGAGTATGCGACCAAGTCTGATTTTTAGGGTTCCGTAGTCAACATGGAACCTTTATAGTTTCGCCATGTTCGTCTGTCTGTCTGTCTGTCTGTCCGTCCGTCCGCACTATGTTTCAAAGACTCTTAGTACTAGAAATGTAATTGAGCGTGAATATGCAAATGAGTTAGAGGAAGAGGTGTGATACAATCGAGACAAAGGGACCAGATCCTGTAATGGGTATAGAAGCTGTTCCTTTGTGAAGTACCGTCTCACCTTGTTCAGGATACCAAGTTTTTTGGCAACAGTCTTAGCTTTGCCTCGATGGACCATCCGAAATTAAGGTCAGAGGATAAATTGAGACCCAAAAGATCTAGGTTTTTGGATATCGGTACAGATACATCACGAAATGCGGGAGTCAGCTTGAAGGAGCTCCTCTTGGCAGAAAAAAGACAGGCCTGTGTTTTAAAGGCATTGAACTCGACCCTATTGGCGGTACCCCACTCGGCAACAATTTGCAGAGCCGAGTTCAACCTCTTAACCATATCCTCTCTGAGAAACTGTTGTGGCGGATCGGATATATAACTCTCTGTGACGGTGCTGTCATCTGCGTACCCGTAAATTCCAGGTTTCAGGAAGTCGTTAATATGCAGCAAAAAAACGCCTAGCAGAGAGAACAGATCCCTGAGGAACACCAGCCTTGATCGCCTTTACTTCCGACGAGCAGCCATCGATTACCACTCGAATAGACCGTCCACTCAGGAAATCGGAGATCCAGGCGCATAAACTAGAGGGCAGTCCATATGAGGGAAGCTTGCTGAGCAGAATATCATGCCAGACCCTGTCGAAAGCCTTCGAGATGTCCAGTGAAACTGCTAGCGCTTCACCGTGTTTCTCAATGGCCTCGCTGCAGAGGTGGGTGGCTAGCACTAGGAGATCTCCTGTAGATCGATCAGGACGAAAGCCGAATTGTCGATCACTCAGGAGATCATTGTTTTCCAGGTAGCCAAGAAGTTTGGCGTTCAATACACGCTCCATAATCTTGAAGAGTATGGAGGTGATTGCGATAGGTCTATAGTTCGACGGATCTGTACGGCTACCCGTTTTGGGTATAGGTTGGACGTTTGCAAGTTTCCAGGATTTAGGGACACGTCTTGTTTTCAAAGAGTCTGAATAGGCGTGTGAGAATAGGAGACAACTCAGGGGCACAGGTCTTCAATACTACCGCCGGGATCTCGTCGGGGCCACTAGCCTTACTCACGTCTAGTCCACGCAGCACTTTGAGAACCTCTTTTTGGTGAATGCGGACATCCGACATTTCGGAGCCGCAGTGAGTAATACAAGGTGGAGGTTGGCTGGTGGTGTCTAGGAAAGCGTTGCTAGCGAAAAATATGGCAATGTTGGATACTGGGGCTTTCAGCAAACATTTGTTTATACCTGATCCACCACAACGAGCAAATATTGATGTTGATAATTTTTTAAATGTTATATTACTTAATATTTAGGATATTGTTTAATTCTATTACAACTATTACTAAGTTCCTACGAAATGTAAGATTTTTATTTTTTAATTAAAAGAAGACATTACACCAAATGATTACCATATTTGTTTTTATTAAGAGGCAAAAATTAAAATATTTTTAAAGCGATTATGATTGTTTTAATGGCAAATTTTTCATATTAAAATAGCGGTCGCAAACCAGGTCACTGGTGGTCACAAACTGA
Organism: Polyploca ridens; assembly: GCA_951394255.1. Lineage (NCBI taxonomy): Eukaryota > Metazoa > Arthropoda > Insecta > Lepidoptera > Drepanidae > Polyploca > Polyploca ridens. Next base: position 5,167,810 of record OX596245.1, on the reverse strand, counting down.
TAAAAATGGTCGTAAACCGACGTTTTCGCTATATTATCACTTTTTCAGCATTTTATACATATTTTTGTATGAATGTATTTTATTTTATGTTTTTGTATCCAAACTAGATTATATTTGGGACAAATTCACATTAACATATACTATTTTGCGTGTAGACAACATTTTTTTTTCCTCATCTTATGTGGGCAACCCAGCTAACTGGTCGCTAACCGGCGAAATGACCCTATAATCAATAAACTAGCCTCATTTTATGTGGCGTGAATAAATCCATTATTATTTAAGGGTATAAGGGCAACAACCAACCTAAATATAGAACTTTCCCACGTTTCATGTTTTCGTGTCATTGGTCGTTTCGAAATTTCGGCTATATCACTTATCTTTAGAAATTTATTTAGTTACAACAATCCACAGTTTTTGTTTTTTCGAAATATTCTTTGGCAGTTTGTTGAATCATCATATTCGTTTCTTCTCAAAATCACAACACTATGATAGTTTCGCAAATAAGACTAAAGAAATTATGAAAAAGAAACTTTTTGAATCCAAATATAAACAAATACATATTTCAATAACATTCTTCTATCTTCACGAAAAGCTTTCAAACAATCAAAGTTGGAATTATCATCTCCCGTAATATCGTTTTATGAACATTTCTACGTGGGTTCATTGCTTAAGTTAAATTGAATCCTTGTGCCTACTTAATTATTGTCACGCATTACATTTAATTCGGATCAAAACAATTTTCTCGAAACATTGCTCCTGTTTTCGACGAGGACTAATAACTAAAATGCTTTTTGTTTTGTCCTAGAAATTATCTTCGTCTCCTCAAAGTTCTTTGAGAAATGTTTGTGGTGTTGAGAACATTTTACGACGCGATTCGAGTTTAAATTCTTCCTATTATTATTAGATCTAAATAGTCTGTCTGTTTCGTTTTCTTTGATACAGTATCTTGGAACTTGATTCAAGATAACCAACAAGTATGTTGTTTATATGTAAACGCTTTTCTAGTTGAGTGGGCATTGCGTTCTAGGAATATTAAATAGCTTCCTGACTACGCATGGGCAAAGAGTATCGTGTAATTGAAGAATAAGACACGCAGTCTCACATCACCTGAATAAATCAGATGGTACTTGATGATCAGATTGTAACAAAAACTACCTTTGATCCAAGAGGCAATTTCCAAACATCACAATTACCACTGCACTATCCAAAATGAATTAAGCTCACAAAATTCGATTCACTGTTCTTCGTTCTCATAGGAAATAAAAACGCAACCGCGGAAACTATACTAAAATAATTCTCTGAGGCAACTGCAAACGTTATGTAGTGTCCCCTCTCCGATTGGCACTGGTCTGTGAGCGTTCGTAATCTGACTGCGCGAGAGCACGCGAGGCTTCCGTCCGTCCGTAACACCCACCACAACGCTACTGAACCAAGCCACAAGCAAATCGCGAAAATGCAGATGTAAATCAACAGTTAATACGGTGTAATAAATCCTCGATAAATGAAGTTTTTATTTGTTAGGATTCTTCTGACACCTTTGGGGTTTCTTCAGTATTCATAAATCAAATTAACTGTTCGTTGATTGATAGGGTAAATTGGTTTTCTTTAAAGTCTACGTATAATGAATGTCTTAGTTTACTTATGTTGTCGCTGTCGCCTTTTTAACAATTTACAGTTAGTAGGTACCTTGTTATTGCTTTGGTTTGGCGAGATGATTTTTTTGGTGAAGATTTATGATTCAAATTGAAAATGCGGTCACATTTCAGGAGCTTATTTATAATATTTATCATTTGAAAATGAAAAAATCTACCGCGTAAGCGCCTTTGCACATTGTTAAGACACAAGAAATTTTCTTATAGTGAGCAAAGGCGCTAAGGACTACAGTTGGCTGACAGGCCAGTTGGCGCAGTTGGTTAAGGTTCGCCTTACGTGCCGCAGGTCGTGGGTTCGATTCCCACACAGGACATGCATTTGTGTGCGTGAACATGTCTGTATGTCTGAGTCTGGGTGTAATTATGTATATTAAGTATGTATTTACAAACAAAAAGTAGTATATGTATTATATCAGTTATCTGGTTTCCATAGTACAAGCTCTGCTTAGTTTGGGATCAGGTGACCGTGTGTGAGGAATGTCCCAGGATATTTATTTATTGATTTATTTATTTATTCTCTGGAATTCTTGATATTTACTGCTTACGCGGGATACCAAATTTAAGTTCTGTTAAAAGTCTAATCCGTCATTGATGTCGAAAGCTCTCGCTTTGTCCCACATCTTTAATATATATAATAATGTTATCATATCTTCCCTCCCAGTCATCTCTCATAACTTACATCGCATTCCGTGGATCGGTTGCCATCCGCCGCAATACTAACGTCGCGCATGACAAACGAAACCCTGCGCGCACGCACGTATCAAAACTGACAATGATATGCTCATCGCACATGGATTTAGATTATTTTCTCAACTAACCAGCTATTATTGTAATAAATCTGAGAGTAAACAGCTAGCGTTACTTACTGTTTGGTATGTAGTGTTCTCCAAACTAACGACACGCTATGATAGCAGTATTGACAGCATATAGCTTTACCTGAGCCAAAAAGAGACACGCAAAGCGAGACAAGGAGAGTGCTGCTAGTTTAGTCTGTGAACAGTAGTAGTCTGTGAGCAGAATACTCTGTGAACGCGTGTTTTGAGAATGATCATTATGATCAATCATCTGTGAGCTGTATGCAATTATTCACCACATATTTATTAAAAATAAGTATAAGGCGCCGATCCCACGGCGAGCGGTTTAGACTTCTGCGGTCAAAGTTCTACGTGCGTTCTCCTTGACTGCCGCCGGCGCTGAAAGCAGAATTTTGACCGTACAACTCTAGACCGCTCGCTGTGGATCGGCGCCTACGTGTAAATTCTTACTGATTATGATTTATTTTGATCAGTGTAATGTCGTGATACACTTCTATTATTTTTTTATTCAAAATGTTATATTAACTGTTACTAGTTTACTAACTTTGACCTAGAAAACATGGCATTATCAGTGTTAACAAAGAACAGCTGATAAAAACTAAGTAAATAGGTACATACACACAATCTGTTCGTGAAAGGACAGATTGATAGGGTTGTCATCATAACTAACAAATTCTTATTAGAGAGCAAAGTACAGATGTTTTTCTACAAAATATTAGGACTTTGTCTTATTTCTTCGTTTTTATCCAGAATCGCTCATGGTGCATATAACTTGATATTCCTGCTATATATACATTAATTATACTTAATTTTCTTATTCTTATAAGTATACTGGGCGAATTTTTATTTCTAGCCAGTGTGGGCAACTTCTGAACTACAGGTCTTAGAGAAAAACGCTGAAAGGAACCCCGAGCTGAATTTTGAGAAAATTAAAATGCCATTAAAATTTATTTTAAAAAATTAGTGTTTTCGAAGATATTGAATTTTTTCAAATAAAAAACCTGTATATTAAACCTACTGATGTACTGACGAGGATCCAAATAGGTACATACTAATTTTATTTATTTTTAAGAAATTTAAATAAAACATAAGCAAATGCCTATTCCTAACTAGTTTGGTAAGTCTTTAGTTATCTCTTCTGGCCTCCTTATTGGAATAACTTTCAATAGTTTAGGTAGGCTTTGAATTAGGTTTATAATTTATAAGATAAATATAAAGTATAATATAATTATAATAATAGACGGGCCAGTTGGCGCAGTTGGTTAAAGTTCACCTTACGCGCCGCAGGTCGTGGGTTCGATTCCCACACAGGACATGCATTTGTGTGCATGAACATGTCTGTATGTCCTGAGTCTGGGTGTAATTATGTATATTAAGTATGTATTTACAAACAAAAAATAGTATATGTATTATATCAGTTATCTGGTTTCCATAGTACAAGCTCTGCTTAGTTTGGGATCAGATGACCGTGTGTGAGGAATGTCCCAGGATATTTATTTATTTATTTAATTATTTTACGGCTGTTTAACAGTTAATTTACAATCAATGCTATTTTTATAAAGCAGAAGAATTTCTAAAATGTGCAAATCTCTAGAACTATCAGTCCAATTGGTTTTTTATTTTTTATTTTATAACCAGTTTATTATGGAAGTTAATTTTATTTCTGCAGTCATATCATAATGATTAACATAACTATAATATACTAGAATGTGTTTTGAATTTACAGAAATAAGATGAAAAGAAGAAACTTTGAAAAATAAAAATCAATTACAAAAAGCTAACACAATTACATCACCTGATGCATTGTCAACTTCATGTGAAGGTCACTTCAGTAACACATGAAATATCTGGGTACTATAGGTACCTATATTTTTATTTCAATCAGAACATTCTCGGAAATGCCTAAATTTTATAAATCAAGGTAAATTAATATAATCAAATCCTAACTTACATAATTATATTTAATTCACTATCATCTCTTGACTTGACGTAATAGACAGTACTTGCATTTAAGAAAAAATAGGTCACCATTACACACGTGAGAACTTGAGGCAGACTAATTGGTACCAATTGGCACTACATTGACCCCAAGCAATGTGGTGTGTAAAATTATTACATACAGTACCAATATTGATTTATTTTGACTGTGTTAGTAGGGCTTAATATCATTGGAGATAGTAAATCCACGGAGCTTGCATTGGATAATGCCGAGTATCTGACAAAATGTAGCCAGGATATTTTGCGGACATGGCACACAATTTCCTAATTAGCAGATACCGCTTTGATGTGATTTTTGTCCTGACGTATAGAAAACAAGGAATCATCAAATAACAATACCACTTGTCTACAGTCGGCAAACAAACACAATAAACTTATAACGTTCCCCATTAAACCTACATGTAGTACAGATACTCACACTTTACGTATGGTAGATTCGCAGATTTACACTATCCCCGAAGATATGTAATTGTCAGTTATATGTTTTATTATGGTAACAATAGTAAAATGCCTGAGTAACTTGGTAATAAACAGTCTTACACAAAATTGTTTTAATTTAATTTAAACAAATCCAGTACAGTTGGTTGTATTAGTGACTAATTAAAAACTGGGACTGGGATTACCTTGTGTTATGCTTATTGCCTTATGAAGAGTACATACGAATATCATTTCAAATAGGTAATTGTCTACTGAAAAGTTATTTTGTATTCTAATTAGTGTGAATAAAGTAATAAACTAATCAAATTAGAATACTTATTACCACAAAGGACAACTTCTGTGGATCTTAAGCATCATAACAAATGTATTGGTAATTGTAATATTGAAATTGATGAGAAATTCTATAATGAATGTAATGACATCATACTTTTAAATGTTGTTTCGGTACATTGAAACTTAACAGTCATATATTACAATGGACTTTATTAGAAATGTTTAGGCAACTGGTAATATAAAACACTGGTTGAGAACTTGACTTACCTCCTTTAAATTGTAGTTTTAGAAGATAACAATTTATAAGCTCTGGGTATAGGTGTGAACTTTACTAGTAAATTATTAAAAATGCTTCTTTAGCTTATTTAACGTAGTCACAATAAATGTAGCTAGGATAAAAATATTCCATAAACCATTATGAATCACTACTTGCTGTTTGTAGGTATACACTCAGGATAATTTCCAACAAGGTTAGGTTATCTAAATAAATGTAAGTTTATGGTTTAGGTTTAACGGCAGGTTTAGGCGGTAATTTAATAAAGCGTAACTAACAGATATAGCCGTGGATGTCACGTTTTGCTCTGAAGGTGGAGCCGAACATTGCTAAGCTTGGTCGATGGCGGTCAAATAACGGCAGGCCGCGAACGTACTGACGGACATTCCATACCTTACAATTTATAGATTATATCGAAAATATTAATTGCAGTTTAGAAATCCGTATAAAATAACGATAACTTACCACATGACAACGTTAAATTACATCAATTTATAATATTCACTCACAACACAAAACACTCCACATCCACGAATCACGATTGAGTTTGACAATTGACAGCAAGTAAAGACAACCGACCGCCCGAACAACACTAGCGCCACGTGTTTGAAATTTTGAATTAAATCTTGAGTTGATGTGAAGTTGTCTACAGTTTGCATGAACACCAACATTGCAATAATTTAAATAGGTATTTATTGTAAAATCATTTGTAAAAAAAATAACTATCTTGTTATTATTAGTTTTTTGGGAAGTTACGTTGTGGTTACGTTAGAATAAATTTAGGTGTATTTTACTGAGATTTTAAGTTAGAATAAAAAACAATATTTGATCTGAGCAGAATCCATGTGCACAGAATGTGCCGGCCGGCCGTGGACACCTTTATTTCCGACGCGACGCTAGTTTGTGTTACACGACAGAATTTCTGTTTGAAATAAAATGTTATAGTAATCTAGCCGAAAAATTATCACCTTTTACTTTTGTAGACTTCTTAGGTGGGATTAAGCAGCGTGTATGAAACTAGCTTGAGTTGAAATAATCGACTAAACGTTGTAGTTCTGCGAGTTTATATACTGTGGTTGACTGGTTGAAAACTTGAAAGAAAAATACAAATAATCTATGGAAAATTGACAGCATTTGACATTTGATTGACAGTTCTCTGTTTTGATATTGATAAAAAATTAGGGAATTTTAAATTTTATTAGTTTTACAATGTTGTGTCGAAGATATCTTAATATTACAAATTCTGCCAGAATATTACTGTACAAGAAAATTCCAGTTAACAGAAAGATTTTTACCGTACCGTGTTTATGCCATATTAACAATTTTCAGTCGTATAGGTTAGGTGCATTGAGATTAAAATTATTTTCTACTTCATTAGAATTCAAATTAATAATAATATTCTTTGTATGCTAGATAATATAAATGGTATCCTTTTGATTGATATTTAATTTTCAGGTTTATTGCTACAAGTACACACATGAAAAATGCTGAAAGATTTATCAACAAGAAAAAATATCGAAATCCATCTGGACTATCGAAGGATCATATAGAAAAGCCTTTATTAAATTCTGAAGAATTACTTGAAAAACTGATCGCAGGTCTTTCTTCAGATATTCATCAGAAGAACAGAGTGTACAAGAATGATCTGATGAGAGTAATTAATAAAGTGAAGGAGTTTAACTTTTCGTCTAAAAAGCAGGGCTTGCTGTTAATACGTTGTTGTACTGAGCTACTACCTGATGAAACCACGTTATCTAGAATGAATCTAGTTGAAGAGGTGTGGAATACATTAAAGTAAGTTATGAGTTATCACTTAATTGTGGTAGTCATTAAGTTAGTTGGAGACCTGGGCAGCTTGAAAACTCCAACAATATGTTGAACACTAGTCTATCCACTCCACTTGTCCAGGGATTAGGCAAAACTCCACCATTCATGCCCACTGTGGGCATGAATGGTGGAGTTTTGCCTAATCCCTTCCAACCTTATTTGAAAGAGGAAGCCTGTGCTCTGCAGGGTGATATATTAGGGCCTATAGATCGCCGATAGCCTTTTGATCTCTGACAAGGATCAAAAGGCTCTATGGGGCCAAGATAGGTTAGGGTACTAGAAATGTCTCAAATGGAAAAAAAACCCATACATTTAAGGGTATGGTAGAAAATGCCACTGAGTGTAACAAGGAGTGTTTGTCTTGCAATTATCACCAGAACCAATTTGTTTTTTTTTTTTAAATTCTAATTTCAATTAATCCTTACTGGTACAGCTTGATTCTTATGGAGCATAATTAGTTTCTCATTATGTAATATCATAAAAATGTGACATTCAAAAAGTATTTTTGTAATTTGTTAATTCTAGACCTCATACAAAATTTGATGTGGAGCACTATAATGAACTCCTGAGAGTATATATAGCCAACAACAGGACCCTCACAGTCAGTACCTTCATCAGCCAGATGGCACCGGTCAAGCCTACAATTACCACCTATGAGTTGATATTGAGGGCACTTGGAGAGGCTAGTATCATTTTTATTAGTAACTAATTAGCAACCTGGAGTTATGTCAGCATTTTTTTGTTACTTTGTATATAGCCCATATTTATCCGAATTAAACCATGGTAAGTGATGATGTGGCTCAAGGTGATAAGCACACAAAGCCTAGAAGGGCTATTAATGACCATGCATTCGACAAGCACCCATAAGCTAGGTAGGCAACGTGCAAGTGATACCCCTGGTGTTGCAAGCGTCCATAGGCTATGGTAACTGCTTACCATCAGGCAGACCGTATGTTTGCTACCTTAGTGGTATAAAAAAAAGCTATTTATTGCATTTATAATATTACTTGCTGTTACCTTTGGTTCCACATGTGTTCCCTTTAATAGTAACAATTGTCACTCACTGGATTAAAATCACACATCCTTCTCTGACCTTACCACTCTTCTATATCTATTCTTTATTTATTATAGGATAAGCATAATTAGTGACATTACTCATAATTTCAGGCAGGTGATTTAAATCAAGCAACAGAAGTCATATCAAACATGAAGTCCCAAGGTCTTCCAGCCACTGAGAGTATTTTTAATTCACTTATCATCTGTCAAGGCAAAGCTGGGTAAGAGATAATGGGAAATATTAAGAAAACAATGGATTAGGCAGCATTACTGCAGCAGTCGTAATTATATGACACGAGGGTTTATTCTGTGACATTCCCAGAACACAATTTGACTTCACACTTTTAAACAGCAATAGGCCTAGCTCATTCTAAATTTTTCTGAGAGATAGAGATAGAGCTATGCAATAGAATAGAAAGAGAGACATTGTGGGTATCTTTTCACACCTAGACACAGATTTGATTGGGCAGTGAGACTTCTGTATGGTAGTAGTATTTCTAATGTTGTGACAGCAATTAAAATTATAGAAGCTGTATACAGTAAAGTCCAAATTCCTTTACAGGAATCTACAAAACATTCAAGAAGTTCTTATAATGATGAAGAGTTTGAAACTAGATGTGACTGTAGACACTTATACGGCGACTTCTCGCGCGCTAGCATGGAATAAAAAGGCTGACGTGGTTGTTGAAGAAATGTTAAATGCACAGAAAGCAGGGATTCAGTTTGGTGAAACACATGTCATGGAAATTGTTAAGACGCTGGCTGCGGCGGGAACGTATGGTCCTATACCGAGGGTTTGTTGTCTTATTACTAAAGGCATTGACAGACGACCGAACCACCCATCAGAGGGAGACAGCATTATATACTAGAACCAATTAGGTGTACAGTACAGAATTTTATTCTCTTTTTGACGACTAGCGCTGTCTCCCCCTGTTCGATGGTTCGGCCGCACCAGGTACGGTCGTCTGTCGATGCTTTTACATTGAACTTACGCCTTTTTCCAGTTATAAAATAAAACTAAAAAGCACGCTTTAAAAGGTCCTGAAAAGTATTATACAATAATTTTGTCACAGTGCTATAGGTATTACTTTAATTATGGCGGATAGGAAATTTTGCGAAAAGAAGACTTCATTTTTTTCTTAGATTGAGGAACCAAGCAGTACTCTAGGAGTTTTAATGTACTATGACAAAAATATCTTCATTTCAGGTCCTCCATTTCCTCCCTCAAGAAATTCTAAACACACCATCAATATCCCCATTCATGCAGAGTGTATCAACATTGTTAGTTTTTCAAAATCACCCAATAGCTGCATTGGAGATCTACAAATGTCTACCGTTGCCATCATTCGGCCCTAAAGATGACCAGGGATTGCACGGACGGAGTTTAGTCAGAGATTGTGTTAAAGCTTCTATGGTCAGTATTTAATAAGATTTTATTGAATGTCCCATCGTACATCATTATTGTGTAATTCGTATAATCGACCAAAATTCACCGGGTTGGGGGTATTGACGTACTAGAATTTTTTACAAGGGGTGTCTGGCCCCTAAAAGCCCGTGCAATGTACGCGAAAGTTATTTCAATTTGAGGTATAGTTACCACTCTGGGGTAGGTACGGCCCACTACTTTACGATGATAAGGAAGGCCCCACAAGACATTATTTTATTTTTATTGGCCCAAATTGTAGATATATTATAAATGATTAAAACCTAGAACTTAGGTATCCATGTAAAAACTGCTGATGAACCTTAAATAAATAAAAAGGACAGACTGGATTTTAACATATTTTGTATCGTCATAATTTTTTTAAAGTTTATACCATATGCCTTTTTGCCCAATACCTGCCCTGTCGTAAATTGAATGAGAGTAGTTAACTGGGCTAGATATTGCCGCTACATACCGCATGTCGTGGCGAAGATCAATATGTTTCTTCTTGAAAGTAATCCAGATTTTGTCATATTTTCAGCCATCAAGCATAATAGGGCTAATAACCCAAGAGCTGATGTCATCAGGGCGTAATCCCATAGCAATACAGAACGCGTCGGAAGCTGCCCTACAGTTAAGCAAGGTGCCTTTAGCCCTAGACTTGTTCACAAGAATGCGACAACTGGGCATGCCGTTACGTCCACATTACTTCTGGCCTATATTGATACAGGCTTCTAGGTCTAATGGGGAAAAGGGTATGTGTTATTGTCTATAGTATTGTAAACTTTATTGTTAGGAACATAATGATGATAATAGAAAAAGAAGGGGAAAGATTGGCTATTTTATATGATATGACCAAATTATTAAAAACGTCATAGGAGGGAGGTACAAGGAAAAGAAACAAGGCGAAGACCAAGTGATGGCAACAATAGACGCCTCATCTCGTGCCTTGGTTTTATAAAAATACTAGCTGACCCCCGCGGTTACACCCGCATTTCCGGGATAAAAAGTAGTCTATGTCCTTCTCCATACCATAGGCTATCTGCATGCCAAATTTCATGATGATGCGCTGAGGCGTGAAGGCGTAACAAACATACAAACAAACTTTCGCATTTATAATATTAGTTAGGATAAATATGTAGAAAGTTTATGCTAGGTAATGTCCAACCAGAAATATAAAATACTTCGCCATGTTGCGGCAAAATAAGGAACTAAAACTTGTTGACTTAACTATAAGCTGTCGTGCAAAATCTACTGGTAGCGTCCTCATTTCAGTTATCATATTTTTGTCGCGTCAACAATCGCTTAGAAAACCGTCTCAATTACGACCTTCAATAACACTCTTATAAAAGCCAGTTGATGGTGCCGATTCTGTTGTAAACCGCACTAAACTAAATTTAATCATATCACATCTCTTTCTTACAAAATTATTGAAAAAGAATGTATTTAAAGCTGTCAAATTAGTCTTTGCCGGTTTCATTGGCAGTTAGACGTAACCAATTTTTCTAACTGGCGACTAATGTTGAAAACAATAAAACTAATTTGACTTTTTCTTACATCCTTTTCTCATGTTCTTTGTTAGAAAGAGATATAGTGAGACTGAATAAGTTTTGTTGTAAATAACAGAATCAGCCCACTAGCATGTAACGGGCTATTTTGATCCACTTCATATGACATTTCAGGCATAATGAACACACTTACAATAATGGTGAATATGGACGTAAACCCAGACTACGATACTATAATGGATTACACCCTACCGTTTGTCAGCTTCACTTCACCGCAGAACTTGATGAAGAAATTCATTGAAGCCGGGCTGACTGTTACTACAGTGCTAACTCCTATGATGGAGACTTTGCTTAATACCGGACAAGTACGAGCTGCTAGTGAGATTTGTAAGTAGAATTTGTTTACTTCATCTAAAAAATAGCATATAAATAACTCATACGTGAGATGGCTTAAAGCAAATTTAGCAAAATCCAGGTTTTAAAATATATCAGTCACATTCGAAGTCATATTACAAAAAGAGTCGGGACTATCTTAATACCTGGGTTTTATTAGACTTGGCTTAAACCATCTCATGTAATAAGACAGATAATGCCTATGGAGGAGTAAGGTTACATTTAACAAGTAAGGTCTTCCGTCAGGTTGGACTTCGTGTCTGGGAACCATTGTCTAACTATAGCTGTTAGACGGTTGTATACAGAGCGGATATCCCTAACTTTTTCTATTGTTGCCATGGGAACTACGATTTTGAAAAAAAAAAAAAAACTTACTATACCATGCTATATCCATACTAATATCTGTCTCTCTGTCAGTAGCAGTTGAAATGTTCAAAATTTGGTGGCGCTGCTAAAAAAAACGTACTGTTATATGTATTGTGTATATTATTTTGATTTAGTACTAGCACGACATCAAATTGATGATTTCGGTGGGTGTTTGAACATCCAAATCACCCGCCCTTTATACGGGCCAAACTACTACGATACTTTCCCTTCGTTTTCCGTCTCTTCTAGCGGCGGTAAGCTAACCACAACGTGGCCGCTTCGTCCAACTCCATTCTACCTACTGAATTCGTCCCCAAATGCTCGCATATTGGTACGCTACTTCTGGACGCAACGTACGCACCTAATATGCGCGACAGATTTGCGAATTCACCCTTTTTGGACATAGTCTAACTGATAGATGTCGCTACATGTCTATTTTTAAGATAATCTATTCTACCACTGCTAGCGACTACTAGTACTAATTCAAGTATAAACTTTACTTTAACAGGTGAATTATTCCAAGGTAAAGTAGATACAATGAAATTATTAAAGCCTCTTCTAAAGGGATATCTAATTAGCTCGGATATAAAGTCAACTGTGCACACTTTGGAGGACATATCGGCTAAAGCGACGGATAAGAACAAGGACTGGGTCGGCAGGTTCCTATGCCTGTTTATGAGGCATATCAAAATAAACGAGGATCTGTCTGATTTTAATAATTTGGTCAAGGTAAGGGGCTATATTTAAATTTAACTCTAACACATTTATGTTCGAGAAAGATTTTTTTTTTTATTGGCCCCTTTAAATCATTCAAAGATGTTTTTTGACAGACGAATTCTCTGAATTATATAAATCGCCTAGGCATTGCTTTATTTTATGTCCTATTTTTTAACAACACAATATTTTTTCGATATATTTAATTATTAAACCCCTCACTATCTAATAGGTCCGTTTTGACAAAAGGGTGTCTCTTCTCCTCGCAGTATGTTTGTCTCTTTTTGGCATATGAATGATCTATGTTTTGACCATAGAGTAAGAATATCAATAGTCAAAGCCTTGTGCGAAGCGTGAGCAGTTTTCATATAGGTGCATTTATAGATATATCGGACACTAGTGATTTACTGCTACAAATGTCGATATGAGGTCCTTGTCACTTGTTCTCGGTAAAAGAATCGATAAAAAACAAGAAATTGGCAATGTTTATAAGTATTTAGTAGTTCTAATTGAATGCGCAGTTCGTTTCAAGGCAGCGTTGCACATATCCGTGCTCACGGCATATACTCTAGTATAATATCTCTATTCATATTCCATATCTATGGTTCTGTCAAAACGGACCTATTAGATTGTGAAGGGTTTTAATGGTACAAAAGGAAAGTCTTCATAAATATTCTACTTTTCAGGCATTAACCAAAGCGAACATAAATATATCGACATCAGCGGCAGACTACTGCATGTCCCGTTTACCTGAGAAGTACGGGACTAAGGCCACAGAGTCATTCCGAAATAATCTTATTGAAATAACAGATGAAAGACTTGTCGATGAGGGAGATATGTTCGTTCAACAAATACCACATCCTGTGAGTATGATTTTTATTGTCAAATGTCGTGTATAAGCTTTGTTGGCAGTAGAACTTTCGTAAAATGGCCTACTATTCAATATTTTATAGTATTTATTAATTGTCATCAATATCTGACAGTTCAAATCTCAACCGAATTAAAGAAGTTAGGTTGTACAGTCAGGGCGTTAAAAGTAGCTAATCACTTTAGTAACGTGGCAATTCAGCCATAAGTACACTACCGACGGAAAGTTTCCGGACAAGCTTCTTGTTTACTTTTTAATTGAAATATGATGCATAAACACGTTAACTTGATCTATAACAAAAATGCTATGTTAGCTTACAAAGTGTGTACGGTCGTGTCTTCGACTTTCCTCCCTGCCCCGCGCACTGTTTGTGAAAAACAAAATAAAATCGTCATCCGTAACATTTAGTATGCATCTGGCATGCAACGAATTGAACGCATTTGAATTTTTTTTTTCTATTTCTTATAAAAATTAGATTATTTTTTGCATTTTTTCGATTTCTAGTAGTGACTTTATTATTTTCACCTAATTATATTATTTTTAAGGTAAGTAAATTTTCTTATTTTGTGGCATTATTTCCAGTGATCTTGCAGTCAAAATATTTTTTTTTTTTTATTAATTTATTTAAGAAAATGGGAAGGCACCTTAATACAAGTATAGAACAACGTGCATCTATTGTTGCTCTTCACAATGAAGGTTTTACTATACGTTATATTGCGAAAAAATTAAAAATACCACGTTCTACTGTCGGAGATGCCATCACTCGTTTCGAAAAAACTGGTTCAAATCAGGACAGAAAACGCAGTGGGAGGCCCCGTGTAACTTCTAAATCAGAGGATAAGTCCCTAATCATCATGTCTAAAATGAATAGGAAGCTTACAGCACCGGAAATTCAAATGCGGTTCAATGAAAGTCATGATAAACAGATATCAGTAAGTGTAGTAAAGGAACGCTTACAAAGAGCTGGCCTAAATGGCAGAATTTCTATAAATAAACCACCCTTGCGACGCGGAAACAGAAGAAAAAGACTAGAGTGGGCCCTTGCACATAAAGATTGGACAGTAGAAAACTGGAAACAAGTCCTGTGGACTGATGAGTCCAAATTCGAAATGTTTGGGCAAAAGCGAAGAATTTATGTTCGTCGCAGATCTTCAGAAAAAATGCATCCCGATGCTATAACTCCAACTCCAAATGGCTCTGTGATGGTGTGGGGGTGTTTTTCATATGCTGGAGTAGGGAATCTCTACAAAATTAAAGGAACCCTGGACAGAAATGGTTACCATTATATATTAAAAACGCATGCTAACCCTTCTGGGATGCGCCTAATTGGCCGTGGGTATGTGTTTCAGCAAGATAATGACCCAAAGCACACATCTAAGCTTTGTCTCAACTATTTAAAAAATAAAGAAGATAGTGGTGAGTTAGAAATAATGAAATGGCCCCCACAATCTTCGGATTTAAATCCAATAGAATTGTTGTGGGATGAACTGGATCGGAAAGTTAGAAAATTGAATCCCACTTCTTCGGATGATCTTTGGAAGGCTCTTCAAGCGTCTTGGAATAATATACCAAAAAGTGTGTTAGAAAAACTTATAAAAAGAATGCCGCGTGTAGTTAAAAAATTAGTGGCGGTCAGAGGTGGTTTCTTTGATGAAAAGAAAGTGTAGCAGTATAAAATGAAAGAGATAAAAAATGTTGATGGTTTTAATCGTAGAATGTTATCTTTTAATATTTTTTCAATAAAACTTGTTTTAAATTGATTTATTTTACTTTTTAATAATTGTTTTAATAAATTTTCATCTTGTCCGGAAACTTTCTGTCGGCAGTGTACATATTCATACCATTCATAAGAGAGGTAGAGCGTAGCGTTTATTCGCTCGCTAGAGCAGCTCGACTGGGGAAGTACCTCCACCTTACAAAATACCGCAGCCAAATAACTTTATGTTGTGTAAAGTTGTGTTCCTGCGCGTGAGTAAGGCCGCCAGAGCTCATAATTGAAGGAGGAAAGGTAAAGGGTAAAGGTTGGTAACGCGTGAGCGATGCTTTGTGTGTTGCAAGCGTCCATATGGCTGCGGTAACCGCTTACCATCAGACGGGCCGTATACTTGTTTGCCGACTTGGTCGTATAAAAAAAACACTTCACTTACCATGGTGAGATTGCGGACAAACAGGCCATAAACATTAAAAAAATACCATCTTCTTATGATGCTGATCATTATCAAAAGGCGAAAAAGCTGCTAAACTATAGTTTGATTTTTCCAAAATAAAATCTTTTTACTGAAAATGCGTTTAAAATTATCAGAAAGAAATGAACGAAGAATCCCTTAAAGCTCACCTAACTGAGCTGGAAGCAAAGGGAATGAATACTAGAGGTGTGCTCAGAAGACTACTACAGCAGTACTGCAGAGAAGGTAACTTAAAAGCCGCCAGGGAGATTGCTGACAAATGTCAAAAAGAGGGGGTGAGCACTTAATCCTATATTAAAATTCTAAAGTAGTTCTTAGTAGTAATAAGGAGATCTCATTAATATTACAAATGCAGCATGCAACAAACAGACTTGCTGTATGTTTGTTACTCAATCACGACGGTATGGTTGATCGGTTCAGATGAAATTTGAAATTTTACAAAATATACCATACCGCTTAGTTAGCAGGATAAAAACAACGACAAAAAAACCGTGAATTAACCGATTTTTTTACCTGCGATACAAGTCTCTAGAAATTGGGCCAGCTTATAACCATATAAGCTGGCCAGCTTATAACCATATAAGCTGGCCCAACTACCAATACCAAATACCAATTTTGTGTGCCAAATCTTATAGCCGTAACACACGTTCCGACCGTAGGACTCCTAGGAGGCGGGGCGTCCTGCTTTCGGAGCGTGTGTAGCGCAGCAGGACCGACATAATTATTATTAGTACTGGTCGGCTCGCCCTCGGATTGGTCGGTATCGACGTAGGTATGTCGACGGTCGGAAGGTGTGTTACGGCTTTTAAGCCTGTATTGAACAAAAATCAGTTTAAGTCTCAAGAATAGCTCGTGTTAATCGAAAATAAACCTAATATCATTGGTGCAGGTTCCAAATTCAATTGTTTTAATTTCGACTAACCTACTGGCACCAGCTCTAATGATCCATCTATTCGTAAACCAGGTATTCCTCTCGGCTGGTATGAAAGCGGCCATCTTTGATTTACACGTGAAACTCGGTGAATTAGACCTCGCTGAGATAGCGCTAGCGGACTTGAACAAGACCTCGCCCAACTTCACGCTGGATGAGTTCAAAATTATAGACTTTGCCACTCTTATGGTGTATAGAAAGAAGATTGACCAAGCGTTTGAGTTGATCAGTGAGCAGTCAAAAAAGAGGTAAGAATAATAGAGGTTTCTATAATTTGAGTTCTACAGCTTCTTTCAGATGTAAATGTAAAGCGATTTGTATCCTCACTGTTGTATTGCAATATATTAATTGTTAAGTATTTTTTAACTATTAAAAAAATCTTGCATTTGGCGAGTCTGTGTCGCGCATGGAGGTAACGTTACGATATTGTACGGTACGATTACGTGCAATAATTATGAAACCAGCTAATTTTGCGGGTCTGTTACATTTCTTTTTTAAATAACCACGCTTGCTATAAAATAAGCATTTGATTTTTACATGTGCACTAGTGGTTTCATCATCTTTTAGTATCAAGCCAGTGTATATGAGTTCTATAAGTACACAATTTATTTGATTTTCTCAAGCTAATCTCTCTCAGAAGTTCTTATTCTGATATCCTGGTAACCAACTTAGGTAACGGGGCCGATGGCACTCATTTTCCCATCTGTTCCTTTACGGAGCAGACGCACTTGGGCTGATAGGAAAAAGAGTGCCATCGGCCCTTTTAAAGGCGCACATCAAAGCTACCAGAGCCGATGGCACTTTTTTCCATCTATGTCGAATTTTGTTACTTGGTCATAACTGTCTTATCACGAGGTTTGGAACGTATTTCAGACGTATAGTAGGCGGTCGGGGTGTAACAATGAACTGTTGGCGCTTACTTGACGCGACGGCAGCTCACGGCTCTCAAGATGAAGTCAAGATTATGTTCGAGTTACTCACCACACTGAAGTACTGTCAGCCCAGCAATGTGTTACTAGGACCACTTGTTAGAGCGCATTTGAAGATGTAAGTATGAAGACGTTTCTAGTTATATTTCCGTAAGTCTAAATGTATCCACACTAGCTGTCCCGTGCGGTTTCACCCGCGTTCCCGTGGGATCGTATGATTTTACGGGATAAAAAGTATCCTATATGTTTTTCCAAAGTATCCGTTCAGTAGTTTTTGCGTGAAAGAGTAACAAACATCTTCACATACATACATATACGCATGAATAAAGTTAGGCCCATTGGCTACGAATTGAGTAATTTTTGTATACTACTAAGGTAAGCGGTTATAGACGTTTGCAACACCAGTAAACATCTCTTCATACCTACCAAAAACGGGTTAATAGGAGTCGTTGTACTGCATCGGAAGGGACAAAGCGCAGTGTCATTTGGTTCTACACCGCTGGGCACATTGGTGCCGATTCTGTTGTAAATCGCACTAAACTAATTTTACTCACATCTCATCTCTTTCTTACGAACATTATTGAAAAAGGATAGAACATATTTAATGCTGTCAAATTAGTCTTTGCCGTCTTCATTTGCGGGTATGTAGACGTAACCGCGATAGATGGTGACTAAATTTATATTGAAAACAAGCATTGGACTAATTTGACAGGACTAAATTTCTTACATCCTTTTCTTATGTTCTTTGTTAGAAAGAGACATAGTGAGACTAAAATTAGTTTATTTGTAAACAACAGAATCAGCACCATTGTCAGCGTAGTGCCTTCTCATGGAGCTCGCCAGACCCTATTTTTGGCCTTGTTATTTGGCTGCGATATTCTGTAAGGTGGAAGTACAGTCTAGGTCCTAAAGTGTATACATATTTATGTCCTAGACTCTAGGACATAAATATGTATACACTTAGTGAAATTCAACTTCAAATTTTCTCATAAACTACTGATTGAATTTCAGACAAGATCGAAATCGCAAAGAAAATACAGCTTGCCATACAAAAGGTACATGATTCCTCGGCTAAAATGTATGAAAAGCTGTAATTTTTTTTATGCTATTTCGATGTTGGTCCCATAGTAAAATTTGATCGTAATTATGAGTACTTTACGTGGTTTCATTTATTGTCGTATCCGGGGTGGATTAACGGGATTTAAGTTACCTTTCTTAAATTTAGTCATTTCTTGTTAACTACAGTGGTAAAATAGAAGACGCGGTAGACGAATTCGTCCGGCTCGCTAATAAATACAACAAGACTCCATTGAAACACGAGCTGCTGTGCAAGATATTACTGACCATGAACGACGGACAGTCTGAGGACAATTTCCTCACCAACGAAAAATCCAATGGGCGGTTGAATAAGTTGGCACATACAATATTGACTATTGATAAGAAAATACACGGACAGGGCGATGTTCAGGTAAGTTTTTTTAAGGCTGATAAAAAGGCAAGTGTGTCTTCTGGTATTATTGCAATATCAAGGAGTTTGCTAATGTGTTTGCGACTTTTAAAAAGCTAGAAGGTATTTATTATTTATTAGGCCTAAAATATACAACTGCTAAGACACCGGCAAAGCTTGGCGACGTTTATCAGTTCTGCAACTGAGACTTCAACTACCTTCCACAGAGTTGCTAATTCAAGTTTTCTGTAGGTTGATAGATTTTAAAAGAAACTTCGATCAAATCAATTGTGAACCGTGCTGTTAAGAATCTAGTTTTTTTTATGGCCCACCTAGTGGTAAGCAGTTAACGTAGCCCTGTGAAAACTTGTATCACTCACGTGTTACCGACCCTTCTCCCTTCCCCCCTCCCCAATGAGCTCTGGCTACCTTACTCACGCGCAGGAACACAACTGCGGTATTCTTTAAGGTGGAGGTTCTACCTAAGTCGAGCTGATCTCGAGTAAAACAATGCTATACTTTTTTACTATGTTGATGAGGTTAACCCACCCTTTGACCAACATCTCGATTAATTGATGCGGCCGAATAAGCACGAATTGTAGAGAGGAACTGCCGGAACACACCGGTACAAAGAACAAAGTACCTTATTTCCCTTCACCGAAAGTTCAAATTCACATCAAAATATTCCAGCTAACAATAATATCAGCACTAGCAGAAGTGGGCTATAAGAAGACTCTCCGCAAGTTATTACTAGACCCATCGGTGAAAGTGCATCCGGACGCGTTGTTGAGGCGCTGCGAAAGATTCGCTGATGAGAAGAAAATCGCAGCATTAGAGACTATTGCTGAATGTGTTAAGGACTTGAGACATGTCGCTGCTAATGAGATATATGATCTCATATTGGATGTTTATCGTAAGTGTTTTTTTTTGCGTCAAATTGGTTTGAGTTTTAATGTTAGGTCCAGCGACTCGAAGACACAAAGCCTAGATGAGAGCTAACCATAGATGTATAGTATACTAGATACCGCTTGTAGCGTGTAATTTTTCTGATTGAAAGAAACATCCCCATTGGCTCTGCGTTCTAGTGCCGTAAAGTTATGTAAAGTTGCCAGTACTTACCCTTGGACGGAAGGCTTGAGGTATCTTGCCTGCACAAAATCCGTGTCAAAATAAGTTATAATCAGTAATAACCAAGCCATACTATAAACTATTAATGTATCTAAACAAGAACTTGAATCAATGAGAATGTATCGTCTTCCCCGTAGTTCATCTAGTTACCATTTTCAGTATTTTTAAAGTGATATTTTTTTTCAGAACGCGATGACCATTGTCCGGATGCTTTGGCATTATGGACGAGAATGCAAGAAAATGACATCACACCGTCAAAGAAATTCGTCAAAAATTTGTGCTCGCTCTTGAGATCCAATAATAAGGACGTACCGTCGGAACTTGCCATGTTACTTGACAAAAACGCCTCTAAACCGCAAACTAAAGTAACTTCAAAAAAAAGTAATTAAAATTCATTCGGCTAAAAATAAGTTTAGATTAGTGTACTGTTTTTCAGACTGCCGAGATTTGTCAAAGCCTGACCAAAAAAAAAGAGGGCGCTACTCTTTAATAGTAAAGTCTGTACCATAGACACGTATTTTTTTAAAAACTAACGACTTTGGCCTAAAATAGGTGTCAAATAAAATTATAATCTCTCACGCAAATATTATCTAGATGCGTATTTCACTTTGAGTAGCAGTGTCTCTTGAACTCAAGTTCTCTATTTGTTAATTTATCGTATGTAGAAAATTGTTGTATGTACAAATCCTTGTTTGGCCGCAATATGGCAGACTCATATTTTTCTGGTCAGACTTTACTTATTTTTAACTCTCCTGTAAATAAACTCCAATTGTTGTTAAGGTATGATTCCGATCTCTGCTGCACGCAGCAGTTCTGCCGGCCGCGCTGATTCCGAGCAAGGCGTCAGTGTTGCGCTGTTATGTATTCATTCAATTGCTTTGAGTTGACAATATGTCGAATGAGGACTAACTTTTATTTATATTGTTATTACCCGCCGGGTATTTCCAATATCCTCTATATTGGAATAAATAACCGGCAGAGCAGGGCGATACTGCCGCGCAGCATTGTTGCCGCTGCATTACTGCGGAGCTCGGAATGTAATCTCATGTAAACCTATACCGTCTTATTTAATAAATAAGGTGTAAGTCAAGAATAGTTAAGCCTAGGATTAAAATATATCCGTCACTTTCTAATGTCATATAAACAAAAAAGGATGAGACTATCTTAATACCTGGTTATTACAAGAAAAGACTGACTTACACCTTATTTATTGATAAGGGGGATAGAAAATATATGGGGACCAGTAGTGCTGCAGCAGCATTGCTGAATGCAGCGGAGTTCGGAATCATACCTTTTAAAAATTTATGCGTTTTGATATGAAGCTGTTAAATCAAAGATTTATCTGTTGTCTTGTTGTTTACCATTTACTATTATCTCAGAGTATATAAATACTACGTACAACAGAGAGACAGCGCCCATACTTCAAAAGTTACCACCATAACTCGCGCAAGTACAGCGCCGGTGGCGAGATTGGGGTACTAATTCCTATTCTGGGTTTGTAAGTGACTACAGCAATGTTTGTTTTTCAGTAAATGACAACAGATGACACTGTTGAAAGAATTTAATTTTAAAGAACAATGAGCACATTTGTATTTTTTTTTGTTTTTGTGTAAGAGAGGTAGAGCGTAGCATTTACTATATACTTTTGTTCAAAAAAGATAAGAATTCCATACATTAAGTCCTAAACTAATCCAAAGAATTATTATTATGTTATTGAATTCTAAAAATACTGATTTTAAGTTGCATCTTACCCCACGGTTAATTGAGACAATTCCCAAAATACTCTAGCTATTGTTCATCAACATTGAAGAATTTGACTAATTCTGAATGTTAGCTCATCGTATTTTCTGTAGAAAATAAAAAATATATGTGAAAGAATTATTTCAATATGACAATTACATTCCGAGATATACAATTTTTAAATGAGCGCGCGACGCGCGATTCAACCGCTCGGTACTCGATGCGTGTGACGTCATGTTCCAACGCTCGCGTCGCGCTCTTTTTCTCTTGAAAAATCTAATTCCTTGGGTTTATAAATTTGAAACTTAGCACCATTAATTATCGTTCAGCAAGTCCAATAAAAGTTGTTTCTTCTATTGGACCCACTGAAAAATAATCCTCGTCATCCAAAATAAATTTATCCGCTTTCTTTTCAGTTTCTTTTATTTATATCCATTCAACAAATGACTACGGAAAACAGACCTAATGCATTGCGTTACGGCTATAGAAGAAATTAAATAAAAGGCATTGGCGTGAAATCTTTAGAATAAGTGCAAATTGAGTTGGTGACCGTAATTTATTTTACAATAGTGAACATGTCATCATATAGTGAGAAGGAACATAATGTACAGATGGAAGAGAAAGAGAAAAAAAAAATTGTATTGGTTGATTTTATTTTCTCGCAATCGTAGTGAAAAATAGAATGTTACACACGGCGCTAAAATCCCATTATTACTCTGTTTCTATTTACTCCTCTCTAAAGCTCGGAAGTAGAACTACCTCGTGTATGATGGGTAATTTTAGCTCCTTAAATAACAATCTACTATTCTATCACATCCTGAGTGACTCTGTATGCCATGATAAACCTAATTTTCGTAATAAATTAATATGCCATCTCGAAATGTCTACCTGTTATAGGCATAATTATTAATTAGAATTGAGCCTTGAATTAACTGCCAAGGGAAGCAAGTGCAGACAGGCTACTTCAATACACCCTTGTCGTTAATGTAGTTGCTGGGTAAGCTCCCCAACTAGCAAACAGTCGAATAATGAATGAGTTATTCGGCTACAGATGGAATAAATGTTGAGTAGTTGCTACGTAGTACCCACAATGTAGTGTAAAAGCTTTTATTACGACTTTTTAGCATTTTTTGCTTTAAGTGCTTTAACCGTGTTGTGTAAACGTTTACTCGATATTCTTATAGTACATTTATTCAATAGCCGTATAGTAGCTACCATTTCTCGTTTATACCACACATGAGTGCAGTAATAGAGTTGTCGATTCCCAAGTTTCATGTTTAAGAAGCTACTACATAGCTGCTACTCGACATTACTATATTAGAGCAAATTCGCCGAGTAAAAGCTGTCTATTTACTGAAAAGTATCTTAATATCTGTAATTGTAATCTAAGCTATTTTGTTGAATAAATTAAACCACTATAACTTTTTCCTTGCACGCGATACATACTTAAATATGCCCATACTAACAAATGTAATACTCATGGAGACCTTTCATATGACATAGATTTCATTTGATATGATAAGGTTTACAACACAAAGTACGACACCGCCCATTATCCTTTAAAAAATTTCGTAAATTGACGCGCGACGCGTAGGCCATCTATGTAAGGTCGTAAGATTTAAGTAAAATTACATAAATTGCAAATATTTAAGATACGAGTTTTACATATGAATTTAATAAATTATTAAACCTCAAATTATATTCCCTTGCAACAAAGCTTCATCAAAAGTGATTTAGTAGCGTTTTGACTAAGAATTAATTCTCAATCAGTCCAAACGATGATCGTAGCGACATCTATACGTGTAAATTCTACACTAATTATAAAATGTATGTGATTGACCAGACATGCTATTATTAATAAAACTATTGGGCTATTTTTAGTAAGTATGAATAATGTGTAAATTCAAACGTAGGAATTACTAGAGTTAAGAATAAACTGTGATATTAAATTATTTTAGTGTTACAAATAAGTCTTTAATTTCTAGATCATCAATTCACCAATAAAACATGACAATTGTAAAATACCCGAGAAAATATTTAGTAAGACTTCGCACTATTCAGATCTTCAATAATCTTCTTATTCAAGGCAGCTAGCTCCTCCATGGCCTGTTTCTTTAGCGGCTCGTAATCAGCCTTGAGTGTTATAGAAGCGATGTCCTCTTCCAGTATCGTCTTCCTATTCTCAAGCTGAGCCAGTTGCTCCTCCAAACTGTTCAATTTAGCATACATTTCGTTGCCGTCAAGACTGACCTGTCAAAGAATTTTGAAACGGATATAACTTGTCGGATACAGATGAAAATATTTTTGACTAGGTACATTATAGATATGTT
This sequence comes from Polyploca ridens, assembly GCA_951394255.1. Lineage (NCBI taxonomy): Eukaryota > Metazoa > Arthropoda > Insecta > Lepidoptera > Drepanidae > Polyploca > Polyploca ridens. Next base: position 5,143,514 of record OX596245.1, on the reverse strand, counting down.
GCTACCTATTACAGTAGTACCCGATTAATATGGCGCGTCGTAAATCTTCGTTCGCACAGAAAAGAAAGTATGGCCCCGAAGATTAACGAAAAAATACTTAAACTTACAATCAACCTTCGATCACTACTATAAGGTTCATAATACACTGCAGCTGTTAGTTCCGTCTCACTCGCAAGTCACGCCCCTCCGCGCGCTAACATGGTGGCAGCTACCGACCAATAGCATTTCCCACGCTTTGAAAATGTATCTTACGGCTTATATCGGTAAGCCATATCAGTTGGGTACTACTGTACACACCTATTACTGGTTCATTTTAGTGGAGCCATACTAAATTTTAAGTGATTTTTTACTGAAGTAATAATATTCTACCTGTAATTTCTTCAATTTACTTGTGGCTTCAACTACAGCGCCTTCTGTTGGTGTCAGTTTTTCTCTGAGTTGGTGTAGTTCTGTTTCCAAAACCTTTTTCTGCCCTTCACCTGTAATATAAATTGTGATTATTATATGACACGAGTGGTTACCGTGCATAGTGAAGAGTCAGCATATACCTCTGAAACTATTATACATTTTTATTTTGCTGCATGAGATTCACAGATAAAATATTCCATAGACGCGCGCGCTTCTTTACTTACCATCATCCCTCAACTTCTCTAAATCTGACAATATTACGAGCTCTTCTTTCATCGCTCTCGTTTTTTCGGGAAGTGTCTGAAGCTCAGTTGCCAGACGCTCGCGTGTAGATTCTGCCTGCAAATAATCTGTTTTTTTACCATGCAAACCTACAGTAAGTAAGATATAGTTGTATAATTTCAATTACTTTCTTCAGATTAGTTGAAAACCTCTCATAGTCCTTTGTTAAAGTCTCAACAGATTTCTTGTTGTCGTCATAAACCGATGTGTATCCCTCTTTTAGTTTTAATGAATCGATTTCACTTAAATCCAGGTCAATATTTGAGCTGCTATGCTCCAAAGAAAATACTATATCCTTCTCCAATTGATCGATCTTATCTTGTTCTTTTTTGAGACTCTCTTCATATGTTGCCATAAAATTGTCCATAGTTTCTTCCCTTTTCTTTAAATCGCGATATTTCTGGTGACGTTCAGAGTTGCCTTCTTCAAGATCCTGTAAAATAAGACATTTTGCGGTGGTTTTTGTCGATTGAGCAGTACGCAGCCTTATTATAGGGAGATTGAGAAGAAATAAAACTAGGAAAATAGTCACACCTGCTCTGCTTGTTCAATCAATTCTTGAATTTTCTTTATTTGCTCTTTTAAGCTTGCAGCGTTGCTGTCCAATGATGAGATAGCAGCATTGTCTTCACGGACCTTGAAAATTGAATATTAACAAATTTCCATACAACCGGCAGTAAATTATTGTGCAAATTGTTTAATTTATGATGTTTTTTTCACCTGAAGCAATAGTTTCTCTCGTTCCTCTTGCGGATCCAAGCGATTGTTCATTTCATTTTTCAGATTGTCACGCTTTTCTTCAGCACCTGCAAGACGCCGATGAAGCTCCAAAAGATGCATTTTTATCTGTTGAAGAGTTGTGTTTAACCTTAAAAATACCTTATGGAACAAAAACGATTATCGTTCTACTTATCTCCTTTCGTTACACTTGAACGTGTAATACCTATTGCTCTTCGCCTGCAGCATATGGTACAATTTCAATTTTAATGCTGCATTTAATTAATATTTTCAATTTTCTGCGTCTTGATTCGCTTTCACAGCTCTCGCTTAGTATACCTAAACATTAACATCCAACTGACCTGCGATCCTGATATTTCCTTGCTAAATTCCTCCTTTTCCCTATTTAGATGATCAACCTGGGTCCTAGATTGTTCTACTTCTTCTCTCAATGCCGCAGCTGTCGCCTCCAGTTCATTGTACTGCTCTTTTTGTTCTGGCGTCATTTCCAAAAGCAGTTTTGTTATAGTTGATTGTTCCTAAAACAAGAAATCTTTAATTAGCTTCATCTTTCTTCTTTAATTGAGATGAATCTTTCTTATAGTCGTACATTTTACCTTGTCCATCTGTTCCCTCAATTGCCTCAACTGATTCTCCTTTCTCTGTTTTTCCATAAAGACCTGTTCGACTTCCTCTTGCATTTTTCGATTGCTTGCTTCTAGCTCTTTGGTCTGATCTTCTACCGATTGCTTGTTAGCTTCACCGTTAGCAATTCGAATTGCAGTATTGTAATCTGCTAGACGACCCTGTAGATCTGAATAAATTTATAGTGTTAGTGTCTTTTGTGAGAGACTAGTTGTCGTTCAAATGACCCTGCTGTTAAATACTCCGATTAAAAATAATATCCTTACCAGTCAACTCCAAAGCCAACTCCCTCACTCTCTTCTCATAATGTTTCTTAGCTGATCTCTCCCTCTCCCCTGCATCTGCTTGCTCATTCAGCCTGGCTATCTCAGCCTTCATCTCCCTAACTTTAACCTGCATCAGTTCTTCCCAGTACCGCTTATCTTGGAGCTGTCGAGTGCGGAACCCTCGAGCTGTACCGGTACGTAACCCTGATATGCCTTGTTGGGTGATTGGTCTGTCGATCTGGCAATAATAATTTAAAAAGATCAGTTATTTCTACTCGGTAGAATCGTTATGGGAATAAATAAGGCCAACGATGGATAATTAAGAAGCTAGCATTAATCACATCAACTTAAAAAAGTCAGCAGTTACTGTGCATCAAACAAGCTCGAAAACAATATTGTAAGAATAGCTCTGTGAATAGCGTACCATAGAAAACCCGGTCATAGCAGTTGGCTGACGGCTGGCAGTAGGAGGGGCTGGTCCAAACCCAGCGGTGGACAGCCGGGAAGCTGTGCTGCCCCGGTACGCTGATGCCGGTCTCATAGTGCCACTTCTAAAGATTGAATTTAATCAGCAGGTTGAATAGTGACGTCGTACGTGGTTTAAATTTAACATGGTTGTAGAATTTTAAGATTTTTTGGCCTCTATATTCAGATATAGCAGTAATTCCTGGTACCCAAAGATTGCCTGAAAGATCGCTTAATCGTTTATGCTATAAGACCGCCTTTATTATTCTCTTACTTTATTATACTCTTACTTATAACTTTTGCAGTATAAATAAATAAAATGTTATTCTTTTTATATTTTATATTATACAATATCCTCCTTACTCATAAAATGCTATTTAATAAACTCACACTTATCCGAGCCGAATGCATCGAACGAAACGAATTTTAGAATTCTGTATATGAAACTAACTGACATCCGCGGTTTCACCCGCGTTCCCGGGATAAAAAGTAGCCTACGTCCTCCATACCATAGGCTATCTGCATGCCAAATTTCATGATGATTGTTGAGTAGTTGAGGCGTGAAGGCGTAACAACAACAAACAAACTCACTTTCGCATTTATAATAGTTAGGATCTTATGAAAGCGCGCACACTCGCCCGCGTCGAATCGTCCGAAACTGGAGAAGATTTACTAAACAAATTCTTAAATTCGTTTCGTTCGACGCGTTCGGATAAGTGTGCGTTCACCCTTTAATGGTCACGTAAATAATGTCACTTTACTGACATTGTCAAATAATGTGACATTATTTACGTGACTATTTAATCAGTTTATTAGATAATAGCGTTTTATGAGTAAGGGGTATATCTTTAGTAAAATTTCAAAAGTAAGGTATCGACCATCATTGTAAGGTTACCTAATAACTAAAAACTTAATACCCTAACGGAGCAAAATATATCTACTAATACCGATATGCATTGAATAACTAATAAATAGTTTTTACACTACTAATAAAAACTATTTATTAGTTATTCAATGCATACCTATCTTATAATACAGATCTTAATAATAAATATAAGCTTACCTAGTACCTATAGCTGACCCGGTATTGGTAAAATCTTTATACCCCCTTCTAGACACTGGCCGGGGCGCCTCAGGGCGTCTAACCGCACTGGTTCGCTCCACACTAATGGCTTCGGAAAAATCCATAACGTTTTTTATGCAAACTAATTAATTCTCACCTACAAAGTGGTTCAAGTGGGAATAATCGCGGAGCGGCCAAGCGCAATGGCTTTGTTGTTACTAGGTTGTCATAGTAACATAGTGACAGCGATGAGGTCCGAAAAAAGCGGTATGTACCAAAGTATGTACGGTGTGGGCCACACACACGGGCCACAGGTGTGGGCCTTAGATGAAGAATAGAAAATTACTCCTACGGTAGTAGAAAATTCTAAATCTATGGTAGTACCTAAGTCATGTAGCAAGTAGGTTGGATAAGTTCGTTAACGAAAGACGAATGATAGAAGTGTTTCTGGTTATTTCTTTGTTTTCTTAATGGACATGCAAACAAAGCTAGATGAGTTGTAGTACCTGATAACAAAAAAATCAAGAAAGCTAAGCATTTTATAAAAGAAGATGTGAATTGGGTTCCGCTACCCAATAATACTCTGTGTAAAGAAGCACCTCCCGCGAATTCATCGTAGATCATGTTCCTACTAGTTCTCTTTATTGCCCTGTTTATAATAATAGTTCACTTTTATGAATTGCTGAGGGTGTTGAAAGTCACAATAAAGAACCGTTTATAAATAAATCGTGCCACATGACGTGTGATCTACCTTTAACTGTAGCTTATAAGATAACAAACATAGGTTAGTTTGATTAACATATTGTGAATAAAACTGAGAACCCGCATGTACCTGTCGGTATTTGCCACCATACCTATGTGAGATAACTCATGCCGAGTTACATTTATAAGCATCAAGTTCTCTGTATCCATTTCAGATTTTTAACGACCAAGGCAGACGCCATATTTCTCTTGATATGTATTTTGCAGAGCTCAATATTATATTATCAACATGTTTTTTTTCTGCCGAAGGATTTGGAGTATATTATTTTGGAAAAGGTTACAAGTTTTTAATGGATGAATACGTATCTTCAATCTCACCGTTAGATTCAAAATTGATCAAAACGCTTTGGATAGATCAACCATTAGACCATTTCGATGCAAATGAAAATAGAACCTGGAAAATGAAGTATTTTGAAAGATTGGATTATTGGAAACCAGATGGCCCGATATATCTCTTCATCAGTGGTGAATGGAAAGCTGATTCCGGATTTCTACAGACTGGAATATTATATGATTTGGCTAAAGAAACAAATGGCGCTATGTATCTATCCGAACATAGATATTACGGTGATAGTAAGCCTTTTGAAGATTTATCGTCGGAAAACTTAAAATTTTTGAGTTCCAGACAAGCCTTAGCCGATGTAGCTAAGCTATTGATCACCATTAAGTCAACACCTAAATTGATCTCGTCAAAAGTCGTCGTAGTAGGAGGCTCATATTCAGGTAACTTAGCTGCGTGGATGAAATTACTTTATCCTGATTTGATCGATGCAGCCATCGCGAGCAGCGCACCGGTCTTAGCGAAGAAAGACTTTTTTGAGTACCTTGAAAACGTTGGTGATGATTTTGAGCAACACGGTACCCCTGACTGTAGTGAAAATATTGCTGCAATATTTAGTAGATATGATGAACTATTAAAATCACCGGATGGTATTAAACAACTTCGAGAAGAAGAAAAAATTTGCAATAGCACGGATATGACTAATCCAGAAAATAAGCAATTATTTTTCCTCGATAAAACATCTGAATTGATGTATAAAGCACAGTATGGAACACCAGATAAAATAAAGGAACATTGCAAACAATTAAGTAAAACTTCACATGTTATGTCTTCAAAGGATGATGATACAAACATCTGGAACGAGAAGTATAATTGTTTCGAATATGATTTCACAAATATGATTAGTTATATGAAGGCCGTTGATTGGCTGGTATCTTGGACTTATCAAACGTGTACAGAATTTAGTTACTTTCCTAGTACTTCATCTAAAAAGCATCCATTTACAGATAACATTCATATGGATTTATTTTATATGATGTGTACGATGCTATATGGACCTGAGTTCGATGAAAAAAGAATTGATGATGGCGTCCAAAATACGAATAAACTGTATGGTGGTCTGAAACCAAATCTAACAAACGTTGTATTCGTCAATGGAGACTTAGACCCTTATCATATGCTTGGGATACTAGAGGATGTTTCATACGACGCACCCGCCAAAGTAATACCACTCTCATCGCATTGCAAAGATCTTTTTTCGGATCGAGAAGGTGATCCTGAAGAACTAATGGAAGCAAGAAAATACGTCAAATATTTAATAAAAACGTGGATTGGCGCAGGCGAATATAAAAAACCAAGTCAGTAGGTGTTTTAAATTCAAAGAATAAATTCATATTACATCTAGTTAATATCCTTTACACTTTTGGTGACTGTTAATTAGAATCATAGACGTTTAATGAAGTATTCATGAATCTGGTTATAAAGTTATTGATAGGTGTTAATGGTTGATTGAAAAAGATGAAAATAAATAACAGGTTATTAAAAAATTATTGTATATTTATTCATACACGTTTATTCTTAAAATAGGTTACTCGTTATCCAACACCCTATATTAAATACTTGGATGTTGTTTTTATTCTATTAATATAACTAGAATATTTTATAATATAAAAATACATATTCTTTCTATTGTAATATAGTACAGATTCATCTTGTTACACTGTAATTAAAAGAAAATGCTTTTATTTGTTTTATTCGGTTACAAAGTTTATGACACGGATATGTAGGATGCAACAGATTACGCATAGAGATACAGTTTTATGAAATTGAAAATATTAATTTAATTTCAGCCTGTGTTTTACAATATTTTGACAATCCAAAAACTATTCCTGAATGCGTGTCTAGGTTTATCTGTCATTTGTGTTTTTATTTCTATAAAATGTATTCAGTATATTATTTTATTTAGCGTATCTTAATAATTATCTATAATAACACGTAAGATACAAATGGTAACCTGAGTAGCACCTCCGAATAAAAATTTTGATTGTAGGTACGTATCAGTTTAGGTAATTTTATATAAAAAGCTTTAAATATTTTCCTCTAAAAAAACTATGCTGACGTAGTTCTTTTAAGAGTAATTACATTATACAACTAACTTGTATACACACATTAAAATTGTATACTAAAATATTGTATGCAAAATATCGTTTAAATATACACAACTATACTGTAGTATATTAATTAAATTGTGACAATAAATTATTATAAAATTGTCAACTTAATTGTACACATTGTAATGAGAAAATTATTGAGTATTGGTAAAAAGATAAAAAATAACAAATTAGGAATGAATATAAATCGAACAGGACCTAAGTTTCTTAATGAAGTAGGTAAAATATTTATTTACAAAACGTTTATATAACTAAAAGATTAGTACGTTGTTCTTTACTAAAACTTATTTTATATATTGAGAAATTGAATATACACATATACACTAGAACTAAATACAAAAAGGACAAGGAAGGACTATCTCAATAGACTCATAAAATCTTGAAAAACAAGAATTTTTAAATTAGTGAGCAGTACATTTTAGGATGATTAAATTCATCATTTAGATCAAAAATCATTTGTAAATACTTATCTCAATACAGCACCGTCAAGTCAAATGTTCAACGCACAAGAGGTTCATCAGATATCAGTGTTTCCTTGATAATTACAATATAGGTCCTAAACGCTTAAATTCCCAACCCTGTTTTGACTAGGATTGACACGTTAGCTAAATAATAAAGTGAAGAATATTTTAGCGACAAGATAACACGTTACGATGATATCGAACACGTCTATATCGTTAAGTATATTGGCAGTGATAGTTAACTAAGTTTCGTGTTGGCTTAAACTAAGTTTTTATACAATTGCGTCAATTAAATAACTAACTTGGTAAACTTCATCACTAAACTTAAAATAATCTTGATATTGCTAAATTATTTTAAAGATTACAAAAGTCCATTAAACAGTGTATAAATAATTTCTATTATTCGTATTTCGCGAGATATTTCAGCTATTCTAGCATTAAAAATCTAATTTGATGTTCGTTTAACCAATGTTTACAAGATCATCAAAAAGATTGATCCATTACAAATATAATTTACAAAATTGTAAATATTTACATCATATTATCTACTAATAAAATCTCAAGATATAGTCATATCGATTTGTCCACAGGTTTTAATTGAAATGTAGGTATCATTGACTTTATGTTCGTTTATGCAGCAAAAATAAATATTTGAATCTAGCAAATAACATGAAATACCCGAATCCAATGTATTTTGATGCCGGAACAAGAGTATCAGAAAAGACAATGCACAAAACCTCGATATGACGGTATCCTTGCCTTAAGCCTAAGACTAAACAGATCAGGGGCCCGATTCTCGTATCTTCGCCATCAATGTCTAATTCGACATTTGGCGAAAAACATGGCGGATATATTAAAATTCTATACATTTTGACGGAAGTCCGCCATGATTTTCGCCAAATTTAAATATCTATTCGACATCGATGTCGAAAGCGCGAGAATAGGGGGCCAGGGGGCCTACCACAAGCTCTTAAAACAAGGTTAAAATAACCTTATTTGTCTTTTGTGCCGTTTTGACGTCGGATGTCAAAGAAAGACAAAAGTCAAATAAGGTTATTTTAACCTTGTTTTAAGAGCTCGTGGTTCGCCCTCAGTTGCCAAGTAGTCAGTGCGTGCAGTTTAGTCCCACTCCCCGATGAACATGTGCCTGGCGTGCGGCGCGGGCGGCGGCGGGAACCCGCGGCCCGACATGGGCACGGGCAGCCGCCCGTACAGCGCGTACGGGTCATATGGGTGCTCTCCGTCTGTAACATACATACTGTGTAAAAGTCAGGTCTGATTTTATTGGATAGTAGCTCAGTAAATCGACATTAAAATCGCAAAGCTTGAGTAGTTCTGGTTTTTTAGTTGTATGAACCAGTTGGGTAGTGTTAATCCAAATTTGCAACTTGTGCTCGCTGCGCACCAAGCGAAAAACGTGGGATAGAGGGATGAGGCCGCAGGAGTTCATTTCCCAACCCCACGGTCCTTCTCTACCCCAGCCACTTTGGCAGTTAATGGTAGGAACACTTGGAAAGAGGAAGACTCGGTGGCTGGGTGGAAAATGTGCTAGTTTAACCTTTGCATTTGGTAAAAATGGATCATCTTCGAAGGGTCATAGCTTAGTCCCTTTAGGGTTTTGTAGAGCTGCGGTTGGGCTGAAATTATTGCATATTGAATGAAATTTCAAAAAGTACCGCATTTTGTCTGTCAAAACGCATTTATGACATTTAGAGCAAAAACTGAAATTGTAAAAATTTTGGGACATTTGGATTCGCACTATCCTAACATCCATACAACATACAGAAAATCAGAACTACATCATGTTTTGCAGCTTTCATCTTTTTTAATGTCGATTTCTACTGCGCATACATACGATGAGGTATTTACAATGTTTCCTGATTACCAAAGGTTACTTGAAGAGGATGATAATTTAGAAATTTTGAAAATAGTATTGCCAAAATGTGTAGACCCTTGATAATATAATCCAGAAAAATATTTATTTAGTAATTTCATAAATAATAATAACTCAGTAGGTGTTCCAAATGAATGATACACGATATTTTATAAAGATATCGAGTTTTCAGTTGATATAGACTACAAAATATAAATAATTGTAAATATGATATAACATTATGGTTATTTGAAAATACTTAGAGCGCTGTGACAAACAGACAACCGTTTCTTTTATTCATGAATAATAAGAGAAATATAGATATATTAATATGAAAATAAGAAGATTAGATGCTGCATTTAGAATAGAAGCAAGCTGCAATTCTTTTGACTGAGAAAAGTATCAATGACTAAAATAAGAAGAAGACGGAGTAGTATGGAGTAATGATTAGTCACCGGTGAAACTAAGGGTGAACACAAAACGTGTGAAAAGATAATAAAACGTGAGAAGTAAAGCTAGCAGGCAGATTGTGCTACCAAGCGAAGCCAACAAATAACAGAAAGTTTAAATACCAAGATTGGAGCGAAGATTCCGCGTTGAGGCGGTGGGATTAAAGTGCGGGGTTAGTCTGAATGTACACTAGCGCGGCTGCTGGATCACGAGGGGCCGCAGCCTGGGTTCCCTGCTAGGATAGAATTGGTACATGAGCTTCTCCTTTCTCGGGGGACGGTCGTACGCACCGATTCCACTCTCGTAGGAGCGAGCGTGCCACAACGCCGCCGGTGGCATGGGAGCGTGCGCGAACGGCGCCATATGCGGCGGGAATGGGCCAGGGTGAGCGTGTGCCACGCTGTAGCGCTTGCTCGGCACCGGAGCTTCTTTCAGAGTGAGACGCTCTGTCATCACCGGTAGAACGTGCTTTCCATTCGCCTTCACAAAGTTTGGGACGCGCGCTCGAAGACCGCAGTAGTAAGGATCATCTGAAAATAAAATGATCTCTCGTAAGGAAATATTTATCTAGATCAAAAGACTGTGGAGCAAAGTGTTCGAAACGACGCATTACATTACATGGTGAATTCACGTAAGTGTAGTTTGGAACTAAGATAATTTCGCCGATACACCGGCACGTATGCGCGTTCTGTACCATGTTCCGCATCCTACGCCTGACTCGTTCCAAATACCGCCAATTCAAATATCAAGGATACGCCGAAATGCCAGCTGCGGTTGCGCCACACCGGAGCATTGTCTCGCTTTAACCTCTGCACTGAGCTTCTCGTCTGATGAACGGAGCGCCACGACCGTCAAATTAGAACGTGCGAGTGAACTAAAAACGTCATATAAGATCACCCATGATTTTGCCCTATTCGTGACTTGAATGTGACGGCTTCAAATCCGCTATGACATACAGGACTTTGGTGCAAAAAAAAGGTGACTTAACAACACCACACACAGATTTCTTTGTCTTAACTATATCCGTTAATATTTTGATCCGTGAGTCCATGGAACTCGCACAATTGTCTCGTAGCGATATCTGACCATTTTAAATAGTATCTAGTGCCCTTATCTCCGTGCTTGTGTTTGGTGTCTGAGTAAGTGTCTCCGCATAATCTGTGATGTATGAGCATGCTCACGATGCATTTACTTACGGTGAATTTTATTTATTGTTGTTCTTAAAAAAAAGTCTGTTATTTTTAATGACGGCAATAACTAACGAGTCTTTATTTTTTTCTGATTAGAATACCATTATTATGTAATGTTTTTATTAAATAAGTATGTAGAAAACCACATAATATTAAACCTCGTTTCTTGAAAGTGAACATAAATATTTTCAAATCAGATCAGATTGACCTTGCTGCGTATTATTTTTATAGACAGCAAAGTACCCCATATTTTATAGAAATTGTCATAAATCTCTGCAACGTGCGTGGACAACGTGTATTTATAAATGATGATCCGCCGAGAGCGGTGATATTGATATAATGTTCACACTTGCATCTCGAGAATTGTATAAATTGCATCTTGGTGCTATAAATCTGGTGTGTTGTCAACTGCAACGTGTCTGAACGGACAGGCTCATGAAGAAAGCTCGTTCGTGATTGCTGCACTAATATTGTCACTGCTACATATATACATATTTATTCAGTGAGATATGTAATGTCTTAAATACCATATGATATTTTAAACTGAAAAATCAATGATATGCTATTGATGAATGATATTGTATTTGCTAGTTTTCGCTGTTGTAGATATTTATACGAATAAGAAAAACTTTACAGTTTATAAGGATCAGCAATAACTTCCAAGTTGACATAACAAGTCATGTCACATGAAACAATTTGTCCATTACCAACAAAATATGAGGTACATAATGCCCAAACAAGGAAAGTAATCCGCGGACCGTTCCCTGCGCAGGCGCCTTTAGTAACGCAGCCTTTAATATAGTGTTATGGCTCACGAGGCAAGACAGAACACCGCTGTACTACTCCCGATCTGGAGAATTTATTTTGTCCAAGTAATTAATGCTAGGATTGTCTGCCTCACTTTTTTTCCCAACGTCTTTGTTGCCGATACGTTTAAGACGCTAAAGCGGTCATTAATCGACCGGCTAACTTATGAATGAACTTATTCCACGTAATTAGGCCCATGTAATTGAGAGAGAGGTGAATAACTCACCGTACTTCTTGTTGTCTTTGCCTTTATCCGATTTACCCCTCGGGAACTGAGATGGAACGCGGCCTCCGTTGGCTTCTATGTCGTCGTAATCAGGCTGAAAAGAAATGGTCACATTTTTAACCACGAAGTCAATTTAAATATTTATATAGATATTTAAAAATAAATAATTTGCTTGCAAAACTGAATGAAAGGTTATTAATTCAAAATAAATAATAAAAACGTTTAGGCCGTGAATTAGATAGAATACAATCTTAATTAGTCTTCTAATGCAAACATTTAGCACCATTTAACATAAAAAGTAAAAATGTGGTTAAGAAGAACCCCCAGAATGCGATTACCATGTAATACATTCGCAGAATGACACGACCCGCGCCTAGAAACGTGTAAAAGCAAGCAATTCACGAATGAAACATGGCGAAAAATCAGCTAAAATAAAATATACACGTGGGCGCAATACAATCTTTTACGTTGTAACGAGTCAAAGACGGCATCAGAAAACAATAAATGTTCATGTAGAGAAAGAATCTTATCAAGTAGTTGGAAATTATGAAAGCCACCCTGAGCATAGCCATTTTTAGGTCAACTTGAAATAAGCAATAAATTTTATAAATAAGACAGTTTCGCTTGACAAAGTGAAGGTTAACTGCAAGTTAACTGACAAACAAAAGACATTGTTCATTTGTATAATGTCACACGAGGCTTTCGCGGCGAAAACACATTTAGGTAAACCAATAAAAGAGCAAAGGCCGACTATTCGAGAACTATCATTTATCTTGGATGATGTGATCCGAGATAAGTCGGCGGTACCTTCCCCGCTGGGCCCTACCATTGTCCACAGTTGTTCGGTTGCGATAGCACTTGTCTACAATTATCTGACAAGAACTCGAAACCGACAGGCGTTAATCGGATTGAACTTTCACCTTTTTTCGATGATGATAAGTTATTCCCAGTATACCGTTGATATAATGTAAAATATTATATACGTAATGAATGTTATTATCATGTTGACGGCACAGTTTGCTCAAAAAATATGATGTTACCTGTCTTAAATCAGTTATGCAAGATCGTTAAAGCTTAATTATATGTTAAACATTCAACTTTCTACTAATCTAGATAATATCTTACAAATTTAGCATATAAATGAGATGAAGAATTTTGCGGAGTTAAATGAGCAGAAAAACCAAAGAGCGATAAATTTTAAAACATAAAATTATTAAATATTTTTAAACATTAAGATCTTGAAGATGAAGATGTTACTATACTAGGAACAAAGCAACAGGAAAGAAAAGTTAATTTGGGAGTTAATGAACGAAAATTGACTGGTGATATTACAAAAGCAGCGAACTTGATACAACCAAATAAGGTGCAGTAGAAATACGTCTGTCAAGCCCACGCTGTCATCATCTCGTACCTGACTGGGAAGCTAAATTAAACGCATGAATACTAATGTAACTCACAACTAAAAGATTTTAGGATTCTCTTGATGTAAATCCCGCAAATTTTAATAAAATTGAAGGAATTAGCTGCCACACCGCAAACATTCTTCAATTAGCAATTTGACAACGTCACATCAGATGCAATATGCATTGTACAGATGACTTAGTAAAAGATTAAAAGGGTCGTTCGTTGTTCGTGTAAGGACGTTTTGGATTCAAATTTGCATAAATTGAGCCTTTATCACCAATGCTTTTAAAATGTTTTTTTATTCATTGAGATTTTGGACTTAGGCCTGCATTAAAAAGCTCCTGTGATTCATGATATCAGGTTTAGTTTACATCTTTATCTGAAGCTCGTTTTTTGGGATTATATTTGAGACTTTGGCTGCCAAAAGTAACCATAAATTTAATTATTACTGCATAATTCGAAATTTATTGCTTGCTAATGGAATCGGTATTCCAAGAGATAAAATGAAAATGGAGATTTGGGTAATGCTTTACCAAAATTGCTGATAAAATTATTATGAGGAGATAGAGATCTTATACAATTCTGTATTAGCGAAACCTTACTACATAATTAGAGAAGAATTGCAAAACGACGACCCGACGCGTAAGGTTCATTATAAAATGAGTTGAAATAAAAAAATGTAGTAAATTATTGTAATATAACTAGCTATCCATGCTATAGCTGCAGCACCTTAATGTGAAAACTTAACAATGTAAAAATAATTTGTAATGCAATTTTCACTTCGAAAATTACTTCGCCAATTCAAAACCACATCTTATATTATGTATCAAGATAGACTTTCGAGCACGTAGACGAGTTTATTTTTCAATCACATAGCGGTGGGATTGTAAATCAGGTACTATTAGCACGAAGAGATGGTTTCGAAAATAAGTTACTATAAATTGATATTCCAAATAAAGCGATTGGTATTGTGCGGTCAAAACATGGGATTAACTATCTGCCATGCATAAAAGAAAAAAATGCTAAACTTGCTAAAGGAGCTTCATACATTGCGGAGTAATTAACAAACTTTTTTGAATAGAGTGCCTAAGTAGAAGTAGAGTATGTATACAACATTCATTGGTTTTAGAAATTAGTGGTTGGTCACATCAGTTGGTTATATTTTAGTAGGTATTTAAATTCTCACTTTGGGTATATCAGCAGGCCCATAACCATTTTCCCTGGGTGGAAGTTTCGGTGGCTTCTCTCCTTTCCTTTGTCCCATCTGCATCATCAGCTGTTCTCTCGTGGCCGCCACCAAGCCGTGACCGTTGATATTATGGCCGTTGTTATTGTGGCCGTACCCTCCGGAACTACCGCTAGATCCTGAGCCGTTGGCGTTAGAGCTGGCGATGCTGTAAGGGTCTTCGTCAGGGATCGGGATGCGTGGGCGGTTCTTGATGTCCATCGGTCTTTGAACTGTTGACAAAATTGTTATGGTGAGATTGTGGTCAGAGAAACAATATGCGAGATTTGCAATGTAAAATATATTTTAACATAAAAGATAAATTGATAAAATTTTCATGTTAAAATATGATTCAAATTCGATTCGCCTTTCTTAGATAAAGTTTGTGGAATGACACATCGTTCACAAAATCAATTTAGACGTATCAATGTTAGATGATGTTAATTTGAGTATTTCTGGTGAAACCCACGATGCCAATTTAGCTTTTAATAAGGCAATATGAATTCCATACCAGTAAGCCGTCTGAGATAAATACTAATCTTCATATCTACGTTGTTTCCATAGACGTTTTGAATTCGAAGATACAACAATTGGAAACATTTAGCGACGCTTGCACAACTGACGGTTATACTACATGAATGTTGCGTCGTGATGTTCAGATCGGATGGCAATCACTCCTCTTCACGACTTCGAACAACCTACGGTTATTAACCAAGCGGTGTTAAAGGTTGGGGGTTCCATTACACCTCCGCAGCCATTACCCGTGCATTTGATAGTATTGTAAAAATGAACTTATCTTAAACGATGTTTAAATAGCGGATATTCTAACTTTAAGTGCTGCAATATTTATACCATGGGCATGGAGCAGATAGTCAAAAACCTAAAATGTTCGTTTACATACAGGGCTTGCATTATTATATCGAATGATCGAGCGGAAACTATTCAAAATAACAACTAAGTGCTCGCCTCAATAGGCAATTACAATAAATGTTATTCCTAATTACGATTCGAGTCCCTTCAATTCTGATTACAGTGGTTGCATTTGGTGGCAATTACTATAATTCGTCTACAAATTACTAGGATACAATTTAAACAATTGTTTTAAAGTGGTTTATACACCTACAACTGACATTAATGCATTTTAAAACTCTTATGTTTTATTCACTCCGATGTAATTTTATATAGATCGCAGACATGATCTTGTGAAAAAGATAAACATTTATTTCGCACATAATCTTAGTTGAAAAAAGATATACCTATGTCTGGAAATACCGTAGACGCCATGTCGCAACGGGATTAGAATCCAGATTAGTTCAGCCAATGACCTGAATGCTAATAAAGTAAATACATACACCGACTGTTTTTAAAAGCCAAGAAAATTACGTGTGTCTATTTGCAAAAGAGATTCATATTCTGGACACCATTCTAAATAGAGAATTGCAAGACTACCTTCAGCCTTAACCAAAAAGCTTGGCCCTTTGTCCCTGCTCCAGTTACGCCCTGCAGCAGTTTAAGCAATAATCAGATATTCAGATCACTTTCGTATTTCGATCGCAGCATGCTTCCTATTGTCATCGACTCGTGCTATTTTGCATAACATCAGTCACGATCTGAACCTGCCCAAGTCTTTAATGCTTCAATTGCCGATCGATTCAAATTCAAAGTGAATTCCACTCTAATGGAGTATAGGTAAATGGTGTCATTTCGACCCGGTAATCTAGTTATGCCATAGTCAGTCACGAATTCCTTGTTCGACCTTCATTATGAAATCGAAATTCATTAGTGTGATGAAAATCACGCATGTGAACAATGCATCGATTTGAGATTGTTTTGATACAGATTCTAAAACGCATTATAAGGAATGAAAGATACTCATTTGATTCGTAGCACACATTTAAAGATCTTATCTTTGATTAATAATAGCCAGAAGCAATGTATTTCGATATTTCAATCAAACGCACTCAAGGTGTGCAATATATTAAAGTGAGCAAATCGGTTCGGGCTGAGTTTGTAGAGCAGAGGTATATAAATCAAAGAAAGGATAAACCAGGTCGATGACACAAAGTTGGAGCACTTCAGGTGGTATCTATAAAAGGGTTTGGTCCCCACGGTAAAATGTCACGACTTCCATATAGAAAACATTAGCCACGTTACCCAATAGATTTATTTGAGTTCCCCAACCGATAAACAGTGGCTAGACCGCGAAACCTCTGTAGAAAATCTATGAACGAATCTTATCCGGTTCGGAAAATCACGGGAATCTAGCAATGCGGTTTCTTTCCCATAGATTCAGCATGATTTGAACAAAACCAATATTAGATGTTGAATTGTTGTTAAGTTGGCAATATGGACGGGATTCGTTAGAAATTTGCAGTATGGTTTGAGTGAAATGAGGTGCAATACATCATGAGATCGAAGGAAGATTGCATTGTTGCACAACAATAAAGGAGACTACTGAGAAGTGAGGCTCTGCATAGTTGATGCGGTTGCGTGCTATGGGAACTAAATCAGATTCGTAATTTGTTATAAAATTATATTTATATGTCTACATTATACCTTACTTTCTGTAATTTATATCAACACCTTTAATTTTCACATGCTGTTTATTATAAATTTTCTTCTTACTGTCAGATGTACATACATACATATCTTTTTTAATTACTTATAGCATAATTAGCAACATCTGTTCTCAGCAGTTGTGTACTAGTACCATAAGTTCCGGAAGTTTTTCGAATAGTAAATGTTCATTACTAGCTGATCACCTTGCAACAATAAAAACCAGTCCACTTTTGAGCGGGTCTGCATTGATGATCCTGGTTTTAAGGTCGCCGTAAATGCCCACCTTTGCCTTATAGTCAATTCTTATTCAGAAACTGGACTTTCTGCACTATTTAAACAATACTTTTTAACAATCTTTATTAATTTCAAGGTTTACGATGACTTTGATTAAAAGGTACGTTCGCAGTTTCGCGTGAGAACTTTACTGTGCATTTTAATAATTTCGTATATTCCTCAGTTCGTTAATGATAAGTTGGAGGTCGATTCATTGTTGTTCTTTAATGCTGGGGCAGTATTCTCCGGAGGTCTACGACAAGGTAACTGTAACATTGTACTATATTTTAGTGTTTTAGTCAGAAGCCTCGTATTGTATGTACAAATTCTATTCAATGATAATTACCGCTGACGTTGATGACGCGTGACTGATGTACCTCGGAGTCCTTGTAACTGATGATATGGAGAGGCTCAAAATAAACATTGAATTAAATGTAGATATTCCCGCGTACATTGCCCATGTTAACGATGACGTTATCGATAAAGGAGTGAGCATCACAGACATTTAACCACTAAAAGCGGCGTCATATATTAAAGTTCTCACGTAGGCGTCATTTGATAAATATTGTTCGCTGTGCAATATTATAATGGAATATTTTTTTTGATAAAGGAGCGCAGTTAACTCTTCAGTTGAGCCATATGTCATTGTCTCGGGTATCGGTGTTAGGCAATTTATTCACTATGACACGAATTGTGCGTTTGTGTCGTTTAAACGTTGCTTTAGCGATTTTTCAGTAGATTTTGCTCGTTTTCTCTCTGCTATTGTGCTACAAGCGCTGTGAAATCGTTTTGCTGCCTCTGTCAAGCTTAATGATGCTGAATCATGGACACAAATAGATTTAGATTCGGATGCAACTGTACACATAAATAAAATAGTCTTGCCTTTTTCCTTTTCTATGTAAAAATTTAATGATTTGATGATAATTTTTGAAGCATCATCTCTCTTTATATTAGATGACATTTCAATCAGGTATTCGCTCACATGTTAAATCCAATTTAGATTGACGTTAAACTAACTTGATTTTTGGTGGGCGTAACTTAAGGCTATATTAAAACTAGTAATTTTTTTGCTCTAATTGGATATGATATGACAGCCAAGTACGAGAAGGTAATTATCAAAATACGCGGAACAGATACGTTTAGTATGTATCTATAACATTTTACATTTAATTTATATTCTGTATCGAGTGGCCCAAAGTATAATGGTTGGACAAAATCATTTCCTGGTTTTCGTTTTTTGCAGTGTGTAATAAAGATCTTGTGTATTTAGGTATGGTTTCTAGTTTTTATATGATGGTAAATTACCAGTTATTTTTTTTCCATTTTAGATAATCTAAAAATTCTTTAATTCGAAAATATGAGTGAACGAATGCGTTTTTTCTCTACATAGTACTAGCAATATTACCATTTATCACTTGTTATATATTATAGCTCAGTTAGGTAGTGGTGTCGAATGCAGAGGCAAATGAGGGCGATTCGAATCATACAAAGTTTGAGCTTTCGGCGAAGGAAAACATTACGAGTAAACCAAGCAGGCACTTTGCAGTTTAAACTGGCTGGCTAGTATCGCTGAAGATTTACCAGTATATTCCATCCCCGAAGTTGAGAATCCGTTCCCTCCTATCCAAATCATCACTAATGATGTTGAGATACTGATCAAACACAAGGTTATACAGTATAATAAGAAAATTGACTACAAATTCTATGAGGTGCTCTTCAAAATTTTATGCTAATCTTGACCACGATTTGATTAATCGACATAAAAACATAACATAAATATAAAAACTAAAGTGCTATATCGGTCTACCTATCCTACGTTAGTTATACTCGCTTCACTTGTTCACACTGAACTTGAGAAGATATCAAGCATCAAGTTTTTAGGGCGGAAGTAGTTTTTATCAAAATTATGAAGAAACATTTATAGCATATAAAATTGTGCGGACTATATTGTTCTAACGCAGGCTTTATGGTATTAAAGAGGATGTAAACTTTGGACTCCTTTGTTTCATTCGTCACACAATAAAATGTTTTCGAACATGCTGTAGGTGAAATTATTGTCAAAATGCTTTTTATTTCATGGCATTAAATTATTAACCCAAACTTAGAAAATAGGATTGGGCTCATAAAATTATTATATTTACAACTGTTCTCATAACAATAGACTTATCATCCTTAACATACTAATATTTTACTGAACATGATTTCATTATGAAACCATAACCCGAATGCAATTAAAACAACAAAGAGATTCAATACGACAAAGTCCCTCGATGGAAGATAAAATCAGCGAATAGAACTCTGGCTAAGCAACTACTTGGTAGAAAGCAACAGTGAGCAACCGACCAAGGTCGGCTGGTGACGTCACAGCCGGATACAAACCCTTGGCACTGTCAAGTTAACTGATAAAGCACAGCTGTTCGTTGCCATAATGATTGATAAGACAAAATGAATGAGTAAGGCTAAGGATTGATAGTTGTTGTACCCCTATCGATCATTGTTTACAAAATAATATATTTATAGGGATAAGGAATAAATTATGCTAAATCTGTTTTGCATTATTCATTGAATGAGGCGATATGTCGCCGTAGTATAGGGTTATTGTTTTTCGTGAAAAAATGCGATGTTTCGGGAAAAATTACAATATGGCGTAAAAACGAGAATAGTAATTTTTATGATATCAAAGGAGCTTAGATATTGTTCAAATGTCTATTAACATTTACTTTACATGAATTTGAATGAATTTTATTTTGATTTGTTGCATTAAGTAGTTGTAGTAGTCCCTTAACTCTACTTAAATGTAAAATAACTAATACTATACACCAAACAAAGAAATTAAAATTTAAAAGCACACGTTTCAAATGATTGATGCACATTTAGGCTTGCCTATAATTAAAATACCGGAAACTTAAACATTGAACTTACCAGGTGGCAATTTAGATTTCAACATGTCCATAGCGACGACGTTGATGATCAACACCCAGATGGGGCATTCTAAGAGGTCTCCCTCAGACTTGACGAAGGCGATGGCGCTGAGGCACTGTGTCTCTAGCCTCCTGCGATCAGGGTATGAGCGCCGGAGCTCACGGTTCACGTTTGACTGGAATTTTTTCATGTCGAATAGCTGAAATAGAAGAAGATGTATTAGGAATTATGGAAACTGAAGTATCTTTTGGACTTGATGATCTCAATGATAATAAACCCGTTGGTTCTCGTGAGAGACACGCGTCTATAATAACAATAGGTATGATTCCTGGGTAATAAAGAAAAATGTAATTAGTCCGCCAGTCAGATTATCAAAAAATATTGGACATGTATTTTTTACTTTACCAATTCATAAAAAATTTACAAAGATAAAGCGCAAAAAGTTAGTAGTAGTAGTTAAAAAGATAAAGTTCGGTAGTGGGGCTCGTGACGACACTTTAGATTATAAACTGTACCATAACGTGACGTCACGCGGAACTTCAACACAATATATCTTACTGATTAGGTATTAAAATAAAATAATAATGTTGGCTTTTTAACATATACCTCTTTATCAATAAGGTAGTTAAAGATGAACACGAATCAAAATAATTATATTTAAAGTGACTAACAATCAAATGATTGTCAAAGTCTAATCTTAATTAAAGATACACGAGATGAGATAAGCTAACCAAATAAATTGTTCTAACTGCATACGAACAAATCAATGTACAAGAATTAAGAGATCGTATCGAATTAATATTACATAACAAGGCATCAGTCGATAATGAAAAGACAAACGTTCGATCAAACAAAAGTAGAGCCGACGTCACGTCGAATGCACGGCTATTTAATTAAAAAAAGTGAAGAGTAGCGCTCGCCCATTTTTTTATTAATAATACCTTCGGGAAGATAATAATAGTTTTTATTCTAATAGTATTTTTTCATCCTTTTACCATCGCTTTTAACGGAGCTACTGATTAGGTATTATTAAGGAATACGAAACTAATATAAATACCAAAAGACAGAAAACTATTACATCTTCTGGACGTACGAAACGATTTACAAAAGTGCTCGTCATAAAATGAGTTTGAAGGTACAAAATATGGAACCTTAGAAGACAAAAAGTAAAAACGCCGAGTCAGATGCACCGACGAAATTGAATGAGGCTTATGAAGCTGTTACACAACCGGTGCACTTTTAAGACGTCACTGTGGTCTTGCATCAAGATGTCCGTCTAAACGCCAGTAGACATCCAACAAGAGATGTTGATGGTATCTACAAAAAGTCGCCGCCTACGTCACTCCTAGCTCATCGACCGACAACTACATACGATAATATATTGATGCGTTTTTGAGAATTTTAATTATTGCTGGAATGTTTGTTGTGGCACCATTGTTGTATTACGAAACTGACAGATACATTTCTGGTTAATTAGTAACGTTCCCGGAACTAAGATGAATTGGGTTTGCGTAAGTTTGATAATAGGACGTAATCATAATGACTCCATATCAATTCATTAAATGGCGTTGGTTTGTTCGGTTACTTAGTGCTGCTTGACAGGGGCGATAACATTGTTACTTATTAATTTAGTCTCGAGGGAATTCGGTGTGGGAAAAGCAACGGATCGCACAGAAAAATCCCAGAGATCAACTACTTGCAACACTTGCGGGTATTGTTTCGATGAAAATTGTATATTTTTAATGATAAATTTAACAAGATTTTACAATCAATAACTACATCCTTTATTGTTCAAGTTTAGGCTAATCGTGACCAACTATTTTAAGCAAAATACTTGTCTGATCATAAACACACTACTGTTATAAATGTAAAGGGTTCTACAGCTCGGTGGATTCACTTTCATTACTACAAAGGAAATGAAATAACACCCAAACAAATAAGTGAGGCAATGACCATTATTTTACTTGCTTAATGGTACTATCATTGCATTGTTCGTTACAAGCCAACTTACGTAAAACTCTGCAGGTAATGGTGTATGAATAACTAATTAATCTTTTGACTCGTTCTCTAGGAAGTGTAGATTCCATTGTTTGATAAATAGTTATTGCCTTTAATCAAGTGTCTAATATGAACGAAGGTAAAAGAAAACAAAAATTGTACTGGTGATAATTTTGAGGAGAATATTTGGATGATTGTGGAAATCAACTTACCTCATTTAATAGCTCAAATGTTACGTATCAACAATTACGCTAATGGAGCCTATATTTTTCCAAATCTAAAATTTCGTAACAAATGCAACTAAAAAGAAATGATGTGGCAATGTCATGGCCAAAGTGAATCATGGCCGTACACGATCTATTCAGTCGTGATGCACTACAAATGACCACTGCGCTGCAATGCAATGCAACGCACATTAAGAGTAATGTACGGCCTTTTAATATTCTTTTTCTTCAATTTATTGTCTTAATGATGAATATAGGGAAATTATAGCTTTGGGGGAGTAAAGTGATGCAATAGCTAGAGAAGCAGAATTTGAAGTTATGAAGACGGGGACTATTTTCAGAGAGTGTAATTGTGTTTAACGATATAGAAAGAATGATTCTGATTAGACCATTTCTATACAAAATTACTATTGCCAGTAACCAAGCTTGGTCATTATGTAGGCAACCATGAAATTTATAGACAAAAATTTCGACATCTAATTTCATAAACATCTACCATCTTGACGGAAATTATAACTGGTGTACACCCATTTGGTGGTGTTGGAACAAACTCGTTTACCTTGTGTAATACAGAACTCACGTACACTGCAGTTCTTATTACTAAATATATAAAGCCTAAAATTGATTGCAATATAATTATGATAGATGATTACATTAACGTTATAAATTATACGTTAGATGCGAAAGGAAGGATAAATGCAGAGCATAATAATTAAATGCATTATAAATACACTGACTACCATTTGACTAATAATGATTCTGAGAACAATTATAATACATTATAATTATTTTCTTAAATATTATGTCATACGCTACCGCAAAAATATTTGACTAATACAAAAAAAGACCAGCAGAGAATAGTGTGTTTGAAGTCAGTTTTCTGGATAATATATATACATACTTGTTTTACAACCTCCCACTTTTTATTATTACAGTTTTATGTAAAGGTCATCAAAAATATTTATCATCAAAATAAAGACTAATCCAATTAGTTTTAGTAATTTCCATAAGGTCAAATCAATCAGCCTCAATTTTATTCTTACCTTAAATATTTTTTCCTGTTCTAATGAATATCCGGGTAGTTTGACTATGTCTTGCCCAATAGCCGTCTCTTCAGTGCTTGTGGCCGCGGTACTCTTCGCAAATACGCTACTCTTGGAATAGCGTCTGATGAGTATGTTACCGGCGTCATCCATCTTTATTTTGACACCCTGTTAACAAACATAAAAACAATATTTGTGAATATTTTTAATCGTAACTTTGAAAATGTTTTTTTTTGGGATTTGTAGTCTAAGACTATTATTTAGAAAAGATTGATCAAGTCATCATTGTATTTGGAAATGTCTTGTTTATTTGTTTGTCTAGAGGCTTGGTGTGATTGTCTATGCAGTTTGTCCCTGAAAATATGGATCAAATTGAATAATTGCTGGTGCGATTGGATGCATATTTCCTGGGACACTTATATAAGTTTATATTTAAAAGTTGTGTAGTATATTAGTTATTTAGTTTCCATAGTACGAGTTCTGCTTAGTTTGGGGTGCGATGACCGTGTGTGAAGAATGTTCCAAGATATTACAAAGGCAGAAATGTGACCCATAATCTCAAAGCATAACGTTCATAAGTGCCTTACTAAGGCCTAAACTGAATAAATGACTTTTTGATTTTGATTTTGAAAGTTCTTACATTGATTTGGGAACGCAATCTTGGTTAACAATACCGGAATGTTAAATCACACCCTATATAGTTAGCTTGTAGTGGTTATTACGTTTGATTTATATTCTCCAAACAGTTACATAACTTACACAATGAAAGATTAAATGGATTATTTTAAATTTACAAATATCAATTGGCCATTCATCTTTACACAAAATCTTTGGCACGTCAACATTGTCTTCATTGCAAAAAAACCGTTTGACAACACAATCTCATATCCTAATCTTCACATCAACAAATACAAGGTCATTGCCTCAGGTCGGCACAGATCTTATTATTTTAACACCATCCATCTCATTATGATTTATGACATGACAAACGTGTTCAACAATGGAATGGGTTCCAATAATCGTCTGACCTATGACATCAGCGGCCTTAGCTCGTTTGTTAGAGCATGTCAAACTATTGTTAGGAATATTTAAATTTGGGAACTCAAATTTGATGGAATACACGGAAGAAGATTTTTATTAATTGATATCGAGGATAAAATAAGAGTGCAAAAAATTCATCAATAGCAAAGATACATAAATAGATGATGAGGTCAATGGTGCAATTATACATATGAAGAATGGTACAATCATCAATATATTGATATGAAATCAAATAAAGTGATACCTAGATTGATTCACTAAAGATTTATTGATGTTCTGATTGGCCAATATTATTAAAATCGAATAGAGATTGATAAACAAATATGATTTACAGAAAGTATAATAGTTTAATAGATAATGGCTAGTGGATATGAAGTGCATGTTAACTTTCAGACAATATTATTAATGTTTTGGCAGGTAACCTTTGGCAGTATAGCGACCTTGTCATTTAGAAAGAAACAGAAAGCAAATGTTCCATACACGAACATAGCGAAGCGTTTGATGTGATAACATCTCGATGAATATGTAATGCGCTTGAAGCTTCCTTGTCTGTTTTGTTTCATAATGAATTATTAGTGTTTTTACCTAGATTTTCTTATCTTGGAACTTAATCTAGATGTTTGAGTACTTTGTTTAAAGATTTAGTACAATTTTGAAAGTTTTGTTGTTATGTTAATTATTTTATCTGGTGTATTGCCAATTTTATATTCATATCTTTATTTTTGTAATTTTCTCAGGTTCATCCATCTTTTTAAATTTTCTGGAAATGTTCGTTTCCGTATATTAAGCTAATATTTTGATCTTGGTAGCTTTATTATTTAGTTAAACCTCTTCCAATATAATGGTTTAGGGAATTTTAATAATATCTCAATTTAAAATTGGTCTTGTTTACAAGTTGTTAGTAAAATTGCCGACATCAGGAAGTGTAGTAACGTAGTTGGATCGTGGTTTGATGAAACACGTTTTTAATTGTCGCACGTCAGTACAAATACCTCAGGCCCGCTAGTCCGTGGATAATGAATTCATAGCCAAAGCAGTAGTTTAATGCACTATGGTATCCATATTTTGAAATCCGTATCAAATTACGCTCCTCCTTAAGGTAATTTAAAATGGAATAAGGCCGAATAGACGTACGGATCATAAAATGCCGACCTCAAGAGTTCATAAAGTTATTTCATACGGCGATTTATTTCAAGAACACAAAAATTAGATACGGGTAATAAAAGCTTTTGATCATTTTTCTCATTAAGCTGCTGGCTTTATTTATATTTATTGTGATTTAAAACAAAGTGATTAGAATTATTATTAGAATTAGATCGAAATTCTTGTGTTCAAGGCGTTTAAAAGTAGTTCCGATTATTTATTACTTAAGAAAATTGCAGCTTTTTTTATTGAAATTAATGGTTTTTATGTCCGAATCAATTTGAAAATAAACAAACGTTAAAAGGTTTAGATAAATATATAATTATATTATTTGCTTATATACAAACAGTGTTGACCTTGCGTTAGACAGCTCGTTGCCGCATCTCATTAGAATATCAAAATTTACTAGATTCTATTGTTCGTTATTTATGTTGCGTTTATTTTCTGCGACCACAGAGGCTATGCATGTACATTTTTGAAACAAGATCTTTGAAATGTTATGCCCCATTGCTTCCTTGTAAGCCTGGTTTGGTAACAAGTAGGTATTGCATTTCCTAGCATACAATATCGGTGATTGGTTTAGCTTTTTTTTGCTGCTTAGAATACCTTCTTGTATTTCAATTAAAAGATATGTATCGTCACAGGATATATTATTATGATTACGTAATGCTCTTTTATTATATTGAACATCATTGATAATTGCTTCAAATTCTTACTCATCATCAAATCATGTTCGCGCGTCATTGTTAGCATGTGTTACAAAGATTGGAACAAAAAATTCTACGGTCAATTCTATTAAGGTATATGTTAAACATTTGATTGCTGTTGTTCATGTCGTGAACTCATCAATGTTTTTAGTGTAGGTGTCATCAGTCAATGGTATAGCACGAGTACTCGTATCTGATGGCTGATATCATTAGTGTTAATTATCTATGGAAAAAATACCTGTCCTATGTGTCTTTTTAGTTCATCCGTCTTCTGATCTCTGTGTGGGTTATCAAATCCGCAAAGGCCAATTCTGAAAAGATAGAAACAAAACGTTAGTTAAATATTCATATCACGCGGGCAATAATTTTGTTGCGATGATTTCTGCATAGCTTGGCACACCGCCAAACCAATTTAGAATAGGAGGGAATGTGAAGAATAACCTTTTTCATCGCATTGTTTACAAACATTGGCAGCCGCAGAGTATAATTTGCATGTTCTTATACCATTCATATCGATGCTTGTATTTGCGTTGAATGTATACAGTTTGTGATCGCCAGCTTCTTTTTTTGTAGATTCCATTATTTTACAATAATATATTGAAGCGTTATGTTGTCTCTTTATGCTCGTGTATTTAAAATCAATAGGTACAGTCGGCGCCGGTCGGTTCTCATGTAACAAATTGAATAATGACGACATAGGAATTCGTTTAAACATTTGTATTTCGTCAACGTGTACGTATCGTATCGGAATATTGTTTTCTCAAAACCGTTCCTTGGCATTGTCCTGAGAATGTCCACATTTGTTACTTATTGGTATTCATGTAGGGAACGGAGTTGTGCATGTGCTTACTGATTGAAAATTTCTATTTGACTCTATCGGTACCGTTCATATATTGTACGTAGTTATATATTCTAACAGTGAAACTATTAACTATGGTGGTTTGAATGATGAATAACGAAAGTTAATACGCAGCTGTGGCTTTATTCGCACTTTGAATTTGAATACGGCATTTTCTATGAGAAAGTGAAATTACTAGCAATTATATTAAAGAAAATCTCTCACTCATGTATGATAAGTCCGTAAAGGGCATTTGTGAAAACCGCAATGGACTAAAAACGGGGAGACTTTGTATTTTTACGGCAGAAGTAATTATTTATGAATATCTATATTAAGTTAGGTTTTGATATTAAACCTAAAAGAGAGTAGGAGAAGGGAAGAGAAAAAACAGGAATATAGTGGAAATTGCTAATAGAAACAACTGAAGTAGGTGTTTTCATGAAAGCTTAGGCAGTCGTGTATAATTATTTTGAATTTAATTCGATTTTCGAATATCGGTAGTCAAACCAATCGAGCAATCGTAAGAGAGGTGTGATCGCGAGCGGCCAGTGAGCGGCGACCTTGGCGTGCGTCGCGCTGCGCGTGCGCTGCGCCGCCAGCGTGCCCGTGCCCACTCACCGGCTACTGTGTCGTTTGATCATTTCTTATATGTCCATACATTCATCTCTCATATCTATTTTATAATCTTTGCTGAAATTTGGGAAACGTGGCAGAAGTATGCTGATAGTTGGTGAACAACTGTATTTTTAGGTATCACTTTAGATAATAAGTTACAATGGAGCCCTCACATTTGTAAATTGGTGGATAGACTTAGTTCTGCAGCTTATGCAGTGAGAAAAATTCGCGCTCTCACTGACGAATCTACGGCAAAATTAGTTTATTTCAGTTATTTTCACAGTTTGATGTCTTACGGTATCCTCCTCTGGGGTAGTGGTGCCGAAATCAATAGAATTTTTATACTGCAGAAGAAG
The DNA here is from genome assembly GCA_951394255.1 of Polyploca ridens. NCBI lineage: Eukaryota > Metazoa > Arthropoda > Insecta > Lepidoptera > Drepanidae > Polyploca > Polyploca ridens. The sequence goes on along the minus strand of OX596245.1, from coordinate 5,115,100 downwards.
GCTGTCCGCGCAATATATAAAATAAGGCCTAGAGATTCTTTGAGAGACAAGTTTAAATCTATTAATATAATGACAGTGTCGTCACAGTACATATATGAAAATCTTATTCATGTGAGGAAAAACTTAAATAACTTTCCTAAGAATAGTGACACTCATAGTCTGAACACTAGAAATAAGCACAAACTTGCTGTACCTTTAACTCGGCTCAGCAAAGTCCTTAACTCTTTCAAGGGGCAATGTATACGTTTCTATAATAAAGTACCCAAAGAAATCCAAGAGCTACCTATACATAGATTCAAAAGAATTGTTAAACAGAAGTTATGCACGAAAGGGTACTATAAAGTTTCTGATTTTGTAGATGACAAGAATGCATTTGAATGAATTGTTAGCTTCGCAGGCTATTATTATATATATTTTGTAATTGTAATACTTCTATTTACATATTTAAAAAAAAAAAAAACACTTGCTGAGTTTCTTGCCGGAGTCTTCTCAGTTCAAGTTGTATTTGGAACCGGTGTAGAGCCATTTGTTAACGTTCATAAGTGCCTTATCAGGGCCTAAATTGAATAAATGCTTTTGAATTTGAATAGGGACTACAATCCCTTCATATTATCTGTATTGATTTTCACACCAACGAGCAAACAGGTTGATATATTTGCGATTAACTCTGTAACTATTAATCAATACATGTTCTACCGAACAACTTTATCGATAACAATCGTTCCCAATACTCGATCGAATAATGTCTTCATAATTACATACAGAGTTATTGTAGGTGTGCCTACCTCACATTACTTCGCGCTGCTCTAACCCTGTACATGCGTGACTCAAGTCAAGGATATGTCAATTGTCTTAATGCAATGTTATCTACGGAACAGTTATCAACGAAACAACAGACTCCGGTATCGTTAATTCGATATCTAATTCAATTATATGTTATTTCGTTATCTATAAAGTCGATTCGATTAATGAAATGTGGTTGCGTTGCGGTATGTAAATTATATGGTGGTCTGATTAGGACGCCTTATTTACTATAATTTTGTATGAAGGATGAATGTTGACGTGTTTTTTATAATATCTGTTGGCGGCGACCCAAATTATAGTGCCATTAAGGAAAAAGGGTGTGTATTAAAAACAGTGCCTTTTCATTTGTTAGCTTTTTGTCAAGTAATAACCATGTCGCTTTAAATTAAGTAATTTTAAAGTTAAACTTTATGCATAAACAAAAAATACGAGAAGAACATTTTTTTTAATCTTGCAAAGCAACTGACATTCATCACGACGATATGTTCTTGATGGCGTTACTATAATTAATTATAGAAATTCGTTCTGGAATCAGTAATCTTTTGTTTCATTAAAAAAAAATGTTCTGTTTTAGAAATAACTAATTCAAATGTGTGAGATTATATTTTATTTTTATACCCAGGGTGTGGGTGACTCATGGTGGGTGATTTAACTCACTAATTAATAATCTATTCTATATAAAATAAGATTATTGTAATATCAAATGATTAAACGTAATATTTGTTAGACTTAGAGTGATATTTTACAAGATATAAGTAGATGAACTGATGCATTGCCATGCCAAATTCATAAGCACGGGTACGAACAAAATGCCTTGAAACGAACTGCGCGTTCATAGTTTGAACGACTAAATACATATAATGAATGCCAAATTCTCGTTTATTATCGATACTTTTACCGAGAAAAAGTGACAAGGAATCCATATCGACATTTTGTCTGACTGTAAATCAACTAGAGTACGACATATCTGTGAATGCATCTATATGGAAACTGCTTACGCTTCGCACAAGGTACAGTCCCACAAACTTATCAGGCCCGGTGAGAGAGGCGCTTTCATCGCATTTGGTGGAGCAAACAACCAATGGCGAATGGCAGGCAGACTGAGGCTTCAAACTGGCGTCGTTAGTTTCTCTTTTGGCCACCGGGCCAGATAAGTTTGTTGAGCTATAACGTTGTTAACGCTATCACTCTATAATAATATTCTTACTCTATGAATCTAGAATACGGACCGTAATCTGTGTTCCTATTATTCGGTAACAAAAGTTACTTATAGTTATATAACCAACTATTGTTTCTATAACATATAGTTATTAATACAGACAAATTCAAATGTTAATGTACTGAAACGAACATTTTACTAGTAATATATGCTTTTAAACGGCTATATTATACTAAATACTTTAATTGAGTAGCTATTATGTATATCAGCTTCCTCGTATCTTTCCAAGCAATAATACTTATGTGTACATATATTTATTTTCAGTCCTACGTAGTATAATCGAGAGCTTTTTTTTTTTTTTTTTTTGTACCACTAAGGTGGCATACAAGCATACGGCCCGCCTGATGGTAAGCGGTTACCGTAGCCTATGGACGCTTGCAACACCAGGGGTATCACTCGCGCGTTGCCGACCCTGGAGAAACCTCTTCACACCCTTCTTGAAGAACCCCATGCTGTACTCCTCCATTCCACAATCTGAGCGTCCGCGGAAGAAAACTCCTTTGAGCCCGCACAGTTCGAAACAATTCTGGTTTCAATGTGTGAGGATGGATTCCCCGTCAATGGCGAGAGTTGCGATGGTAGAAGGTAGCCGTGGGCATCAAGTCGAACAATTCCTTGGAACACTCCCCGTTATACAAGCGGTAGAACACACATAAAGAGGCAAAGTCTCTCCTCAGACTGAGGGGCTCTAAACCGTTTGTGAGCTCGGGATCGTCGACAATTCTAGGACAAGATTTGTATGAAAGTTTTTTTTTTTGGAACAGCCTCCAATTTTCCGAAATTCAACCCTAAGGAGATAAGGGAACTCCGGGTGAAACTTGAGTGAGACGATTCGGATGAGTTTCTTGCCTGTTCTTCTCAGTTGAAGGCCGACATACGAACTGGAGGTAACTTCAGTAGCTTTGACCTTCATAAGTGCCCTACTAGAGCCTAAATTGAATAAATGGCTTTAACTTTGAAACGGCTAGACGAAAAGCTAGTAGATACTATAAAATAATCTTTTTTACAGCAATTTACCAGGACACGTGTTTAGAATCAATCAGTACAAGATATATGATCAGATCAGTGATAACATACATAATGTATCTTTTGTGTTCGACAGATCGATGGCAAATGCACTAGATAACTTCACATTAAATACAGAGGTAGCTGGCTGAATAGCAATTTGACCGATTATACCTTATAAGAAAAATAAATGTGTTTTTAAAATCAGAAATAGTTCTCAGGGAGATATAGGAGTTGTTTTTTTACTTTTTTTTTTCACTTTTTTTATAGGCCTGTGTTTGACCGCAATCTCACCATGGTAAGTGATGATGCGGCCGAAGGTGGTAAGCACACAAAGCCTAGAAGGAACTGGCTCTCAAGTGCAGCTATCGGAACACACCGAAAGGTGTTTGGCGACAGGTTTTCAACATGAGGGTGGTAGCCAGCCAGGCGGGTACCTACTACAAAGTACCCTACCACCGCGCTATGGTTTCCACACGATGTTTTCCTTCACCGAAAGCTCCAAGCTCATTGTAGGATTCGAACCCAGGACCTTCGTCTCGGTATCCTACGTCACTACCACCGTAGTTAGATATACCTCGGATACGCTATTTCTCTGATAAGTCTAAACAAAATTCATTAAAAATCAACCCTTAAAAAACTTTGGGACAATTGCTATTCTTGCCATAAACAACAGTGTACCAAATGGACATTGAACTTTTCACACGAAACAATGGTTTTTCCGGGAAAGTTCCACACCATGGTCAAGCGCAAGTTCATGGTACAAGGTGTGGTAGCTGGAACCATGGTTCGTTTGCCATGAAATCAGAAAGATCAACTATTGTTTAGTTTACCCTATTGAAATTAATGTAACGCTTGATTAATTTCAAAGATAAATGTAAACGTTGGAAAATCGGTTGAATTGTAAATGTATGTAGAGAAACACCATGTAGGTATAGTTAACAGGCGATAATTGGTTACAGAAGAAAGTGTGTGCTGTCATTGATCTGCAAAACCTGATGATAAACTACTAGTTGTGGACTTCCACTGCAAAACTTTTTATCGATAAAATATAATGAATATTCGCAAACATTATAACAGGTGGAGATTTCGAAATGGCATATTTTCGAAACCTGTGTTGGTTTAGTCATGCTGAACAACTTTTACTATGGGACCAACACTGAAATCTCAACAAAAAAAAAAAATACTTTTCATACATTATGATCGAGCAAGGTTGACATTTTGTAAGAAAAGTGAAAAAAAAATTTGAGATTTCAGTGTTTTTTTTGTTTGTGTATTTTTTTTTATTGTTTTTACTCTTAAAAACTATGTTCAAATATGGTAAAAACAAAGTATAGAATCACCATAAATAAATTGTGTATGTACAGTATCGTAGAAGATTGTTTTTTACTTCAATTTATTTTTGTAGTTCTACGGCACAAACGCGGAACTAGATTGGGTTTCAGTAAAAAATATCGTGATCAATTATTTATAGAAATATTCAATTGCGACTATTCAGTTTGAGTCAAAGCTTGTGTCAATTTAGCATTATAGTGTAGCTATGTTTTGTTATGTAAAATACAAGAAACTCTATTTTTTTTAATTCATAATGGAATAAAGCGTTTAATATTTAAGGGCGTAAAATATCATTGTTTTAAAATCTATGTACATAATTATGCGATACAGGAGATTTCTTAAATTTAAATAAGCAACAAAAATGTCGGTAAAAAATAATCGATGTCGATAATATTCCGTGGCTAACACGCGGAAAGCACTTTCGTTCGCGGAAGCAACCGGCGCGGGCGCAGCCTCATCGAAAGTAAAAGCTGATTGGTCGGTACCGGATTTACCTACTTATACATAGTTTTTATTTCACATTGTTGTGTGGCTGTTATGAATCGCGGTTATGAACACTTTCTTGTATTGTTGATAATTATAATGTATACGGAAGATTTTCCATTTTATTTTTTTAGAGAAAGCTGTATTATGGTATAGTTGACAAACCTGCACAATATATTCGGCTATATTTGTACGTAGTATTTATATACTCTGAGGCTATATCCTCAAGACCTACTTTCATAAAGAAACGAAGTCTTTATAAAAGTACAAACAGATTTAATCTTACGTGGGCAGATGGTTATCTACCCAGTATAAAATGTATAAGAAGATCCTAGTTGTAACCTTGCTGAGTTTCTTGCCGGATTCTTCTCAGCTGAAGGCCAAGTTTTGAACCGGTGGTAACTTCAGTAAATGTGACCTTCATAAGTGCCCTTCTGTGGCCTAAATTGAATTTGAGGCTTTGACTTAGAGTTACTAAGACCTAGAAGTAAATGAGCCGATCTAGTTGGTAACATCCAAATTAAATTGTTAACTAAGAGAGTCATGTTAAAATATACCTCAATGATTAGAATAATAGGAATAATATTCAAAAGAGACTTTCACTTGCCTTTTACTCTTATGGAGTTAATTATAAGACTATTTTTTATTACTGTCTATAGGCCTGTGTTTAACCACAATCTCACCATGGTAAGTGATGATGTGGCCGAAGGTGGTAAGCACACAAAGCCTAGAAGGAACTGGCTGTCAAGTGCAGCTATCGGAACACACCGATAGGTGCTTGGCGACAGATATTCAACTTGAGGGTGGTAGTCAGCCAGATGTGTACTACAAAGTACCCACCGTGCTATAGCTTCCTCACGATGTTTTGCTTTACCGAAAGATCAAGCTCATTGTAGGATTCGAACCCGGGACCTTCGTTTCGGTATCCGACGTCACTATATACCACTGAGCTATCATCGCCTTAAACGTATGACATTTTTTTAAACCTGTTAGTTAAGTACACTGTGAATATATAACGAATTTGAATGTTATCGACAAGAGATATGTATTATGGATCCTAAAATTGTCAGCAGCTGATGGAAGATTGCCCTATTGTCCATCCTTGACATTTAAATAAAAATATTTACTACATAATTAACATTTAGTTTATTAATAATACTTGACATGTAATTGTTGTTAATAAGTTTGTTTACAGTTACAAAAGGTTAAATTAAATAATTTTGCAGTTGTCAAAACTCTGAATAAAGTATTCTCTTTCGGCCCGGAAAAAGAAACTTTTATTTTAGGGGTGTCATGTATCCCCTAGAAATGCGAGGCAGTAGTCGCGTATAAGTAAAATTTATCATGAGGTTTTAATAGTCCATTATCGAGGATAAAAGTGTAAAATATAATAGAATAGAAGACATTTAGCTGTCAAATATACGTCATTCTATTTCAAAATGAGATGTTTGAAATGTACAAAATACTTTTCAATATCAGCAAAAATCCTAAGTATTAAATGATATCACTAAAGATAATTTAAGTCTTGGCTAAAATTACTTGTTAGGAACAAACAGTCGGTAAGTAAACTGACTACCAAAGTGAAACAGTGGTGCCGATTCTGTTGTAAATCGCACTAAACTAATTTTAGTCACATCTCATCTCTCTCTTACAAACATGATTGAAAAAGGATAGAACATATTTTAAGTTGTCAAATTAATCTTTGCCGTCTATTTTGCGTGTATTTAGGCGTAACCGCGATAGATGGCGACTAAAATTATATTGAAAACAAGCATTGGACTAATTTGACAGGACTAAATTTCTTACATCCTTTTCTTATGTTCTTTGTTAGAAAGAGACATAGTGACATTAAAATTAGTTTAGTTGTGAACAACAGAATCAGGGCCAGTAACGACGTATGTAAAGCGACTCTGAGGGCGTATTTTATTTTCTGTTTACTGACATCCAGTAGTCCTTGTTCGGTAGACACATACAACTTGTGTGTATACATAAGGTCTTGTTAGCGTCACAGTACATGGTTGACCATGATTCGACACCTTTAGTTATTTGGCTGTCAGTGTGAATATCAAATGTACATTTCCAATTTGACATGGTAGGATTGTTTCTGTCCTACGTTGATCGTGCTACTAAAATTCGTAGATTGGTACATTGTAGAGACCGTGATTCAGTTATCAAAAGACTAGGTGTCCTCCTTGGTTGCACCCGTGTTCTCGTTTGTGATAAAAAGTAATTTTATGTCAATCTCCGGTCCATAAACTGTATCTATGCAAAAATCACATCGATTCGTTGCTCCGTTGTGCTGCGTCAAAGAAGGACAAACCAACAATTTTCGTATTAATAATATTAAAAAACCGGCCAAAAAAGCAAGTCTGAATCGCACACGAAGCTTAGGTTTCAGTAAAGACGTTCCACATATATGGTTCTTAATTTTTATTTGGTTTTTTATTATTTGACGGGCCAGTTGGCGCAGTTGGTTAAGATTCCACCTTCCCTGCAGTTCGTGGGTTCGATTCCCACACAGGACATGCATTTGTGTGCACGAACATGTCTGTATGTCCTGAGTCTGGGTGTAATTATGTATTTACAAACATAAAGATATGTATTATATCAGTTATCTGGTTTCCATAGTACAAGCTCTGCTTAGTTTGGGATCAGATGACTGTGTGTGAGGAATGTCCCAGGATATTTATTTATTTGTTGTTATAGCGGCAATAGAGACACATTCTGTGAAAATTGCAACTGTACTAGGGCATGAATCTCGGAATCTCGGAATCTCGTAATATCGGAATCTCGGACCTTTTTTTCCGATATTACAATATCGGAATTGAGTGATCCAATATCGTTATATCGGAATCAGATATTTTTATCTATTTAAGTTTTTAAATAAAGCATTTAAGCGCGCCACAAGGTATGGTCGCCTAGAGCTATAAAATTAACGTATCGTACTTCAATGTTGTCTACCAGTGTTCAAAATGAGCGTATTTTTTCAACAAAATACGAAGTACATTATCCATAAAAATGCTTGACTCTTTGTTTTTAGGAAAATATTAGCAAGAAAAACGAGCGTTTAAAAAACAAACTTACAATGGTGCTGATTCTGTTGTTTACAACAAAACTAATTTAGTCTTACTATATCTCTTTCTTCTGGCATGCAAGCCACTTCGTCAGAGCGGTCAGACCTGAACAAGTAGATTGCGAAGATGGTACGTCATGACCTTCGGAGCTCCAATACGCGCCAAATTGAACAGGCAATAGAGCGAAACCGAGGGTCCAAAGTATTCACTCAGCAGCATGGAAAGAGCCACCTGACGAAGCTGACGACGTATCATGGCAATACCGCATTTTCAAAGCCGGAGATTTTCGCTGAGATTGAAGACTTCTATAGCCAGCTGTACGCTTCACATACCTCTCAGACCACCCTGACTTGACAATATACCGACCTACCAGACATCAGCCAGGACGAGATTGTGTTGGCTCTAAAACAGCTTAAAAATGGAATAGCCCCGGGTGAAGACGGAGTTACTTCAGAACTTCTGAAGGCAGGAGGAATTCCTGTACTGAAGAAGAAGAAGAAGAAGAAGAACTGCAGAGCCTCTTTAACTCGGTCATTAACTGCGGGAGAACTCCAAAGGCGTGGAACGGGAGTATTGTGGTTCTGTTTTTTAAGAAGGGAGATAAAACCCTTCTTAAAAACTATTGGCCCATCTCACTCCTGAGCCACCTCTACAAGCTGTTTTCTAGAGTCATCACGAACCGTCTTGCCAGAAGACTCGACGAATTTCAGCCACCGGAGCAGGCCGGGTTTCGAAGAGGATTTGGTACCATAGACCACATCCACACAGTGAGGCAGATTATAAAGAAGTCTTAGGAGTATAATCGGCCCCTGTATCTAGCCTTTGTGGACTATGAGAAGGCCGTTGACTCCGTCGAAACCTGGGCTGTTTTGGAATCCTTTCAGCGATGCCAAGTAGACTATCATTATATCGAAGTGCTGAGATGTCTTTATGATGCCGCAACCATGAGTGCCCAAGTACAGGACCAGCAGTCTAAACCCATCCAACTACGCAGAGGAGTGAGACAGGGAGATGTCATATCCCCGAAATTGTTCACAAACGTATTGGAGGATATGTTTAAGACGCTGGACTGGAAAAGGATGGGCATAAACATAAACAGCGAATACATCTCACACTTACGATTTGCAGATGACATAGTCTTGATGGCGTAGTCGCTGCAGGAGCTATAACAGATGCTGGACGGCCTAGAATCAGTCTCGCGACGGCATGAACTATAAACCAAAGTCATGATTAAGATCACATTGATCCGGGATCAATCGTCGTAAATGGCCACCATCTCGAAGTTGTTCAGGAATATACCTACCTCGGGCAGATTCTGCAATTAGGTAGAAACAACTTTGAGAGGGAAGCCAAGAGAAGGATCCAGCTGAGTTGGGCTAGGCAGAGTTTGGGAAACTTCGTAGGGTCTTCTCGTCACCCAAACTTTATAACGAACTAGTTGTCCCCCGAGGTTTCACCCGCGTTACTGTGATCAAAAGTAGCCTATAATACTCGGGGATAAAGTAGCTTCCTATAAGTGAAAAAGAAAACTAATCCGACCGGTAGTTCCACAGATTAGCCAGTTTAAGCAAACAAAAAACTCTTCCACTTTATAATATTAGTATAGATAGATAATTAGTGCAGTTTATAAGGAATATGTGCAATTTATAAGGAATATGTGCAATTTATAAAAAATGTCTAATTCCGATATTAATATCGGAATTCCGATATTAAGATCCAATATCGGAAATCAATATCGGAATTGAAAAACCTTCCGATATTACATGCCCTAAACTGTACTTATTACGGTTCATGAGATACATACAGCCCACTGACAGACTCACGGACGGACATTGGAGGCTTAGTAATAGGATCCCATTGGTACCCTTTGGGTATGGAATCCAAAATACTAGAGTACAAAATGTTGATAATACCAGGAGTTTCTTTATCTTTCCACTAGCTTTATAGCCCGCGACTTCGTCCGCGTAGATTATTTCTTTTTTCTAGATATTAATCATTGTAACAATATAGAGCTTTGTTCATGGCTATTGTCCGCCACTACGTGTGATATTGACAAAAGTTCAGGTAGATTAAGAGCTCATATGCGAGGATGCCACATAAAACTGAAACAGTCCTGCCGCAAATCAACTCTAGCAAATTTCAGAGTTTTTCCCTGTGACTACAAACCTTAATTAGGAACTGTTATCTTTTAAATTCAAACGGAAGGTGATTTGGGATCAATGATATACGCGACAAGAAGACTGTTTCTCCTCTGGCAGAACCAGTAAATATTTTGGCCTCAATAACATTGCGGCGGAGAGCTGTTACTTGTAGTCTCGTTCCACAGCACAATTTTGGAGGCCTTATCTCTCTTTCCCTCATGTCTGAGGATCGTGGTCAACATCGGGTTTGCTTCTAGAGCGAATGATCTGCCTCCACTGGTTTCTGTCTTCTGGTTTCTGTAATACTTGGAGGACGATGAGTCTTTTACTTGATCGGACCATCTTGTTGGTGAACGACCACGTAGTCGTTTTCCTTCCGTGTTCCCAACTATGATCAGATTTCCAAACTTTCATCGCCTTTGCGCACCATGTGGCCGAAATACGAAAAAATAAGTTGGTGGCATATGGTGGACAATCGTGTTTTAATTTTGAGCTGCGATAGGATTGATGCATTGTTGCGTTTAGCGGTCCAAGGTATTTCCAACATCCGTCTCCAGCACCACATCTCGAATGCATCAATCCTTTTTCTTTCTCGGGCCAGTATAGTCCACGCTTCCACTCCATACATGAAAATGAGGAATACCAATGCTCGTATTAACCGGATCTTTGTTTTAATACCGATTCCTCTCTTTTTCTTGATGTTGTTTAGGCGAGTCATTTCAATACGCCAATACCATAAGCCGAAATAATAAATTTTGAAATTTTCACTCCGAAAATAAAGAACTTCATATACTAAATTTAATCCCCCTTTTCACTCCTTAAGGGTTCAAATTCCAACAACACCGATATTCGTTGCGTTAGTTTATAATGATAAGCTTAAATAATAAATTTAGTGTACTTCCATACACAAATTCATCCCCCTTTTTACCCTTTCGGGATCGGAATTATCAAAAACGTTGAGGCACATATAAATTAAGTTTCAATTGTCAACCTAAACACAAAATTTGAAGGTCCTAACTTGAAACTGATGGACTTTCATATAAACTTGCATCCCCTATTTTACCCCCTTAAGGATGGAATATCCAAAAATCCTTAGTGGTTGCCTACACTGTGTAATAATATATTAAGTGACGTTTACTTTGAAACTGAATGACTTACATACATCCCATACCTTTTCACCCTGTCGGGGGTGGAATTGTCAAAAAAGCTGAAACATGTATAAATTAATTTTCAATCGTTAGCCTAAATACAAAATTTGAAGATCCTAACTTCAAAACTGACGAACTTTCATACAAACTTTCATCCCCTATTTTACCCCCTAGGAGTGGAATTTCCAAAAATCCTTCCTTACTGAATACCTACACTGTATAATATTAAATTTAGTGAAGTTTACTTTGAAATTGAAGGACTTGCATACGCAACTTCATCCCCCTTTTCCTCCCTTCGGTGGTGGAATAATCACAAACGCTGAGATAACTATACATTAATTTTCAATCATCAGCCTAAAAACAAAATTTGAAGATCCAAACTTCAAAACTGACGGACTTGCATACAAACTTTCATCCCTTATTTTACCCTGTTAAGGGTGGAGTTTCCAAAAATCCTTCCTTAGTGGATGCCTACACCATATAATAATACATGTAGTGAAGTTTACTTTGATATTGAAGGACTTGCATACACAACTTCATCCCCCTTTTGCTCCCTTCGGTGGTGGAATTATTACAAACACTGAGATAACTATATATTAATTTTCAATCGTCAGCCTAAACACAAAATTTGAAGATCCTAACTTCAAAACTGACGGACTTGCATACAAACTTTCATCCCTTATTTTACCCTGTTAGGGGTGGAGTTTGCAAAAATCCTTCCTTGGTGGATGCCTACACCGTATAATAATACATTTAGTGAAGTTTACTTTGAAATTGATGGACTTGCATACACAACTTCATCCCCCTTTTCCTCCCTTCGGTGGTGGAATTATTAGAAACGCTGAGATAACTATTTATTAATTTTCAATCGTCAGCCTAAACACAAAATTTGAAGATCCTAACTTCAAAACTGACGGACTTGCATACAAACTTTCATCCCTCATTTTACCCTGTTAGGGGTGGAATTTCCAAAAATCCTTCCTTAGTGGATACCTACACCGTATAATAATACATTTAGTGAAGTTTACTTTGAAATTGAAGGACTTGCATACCCAACTTCATCCCCCTTTTCCTCCCTTCGGTGGTGGAATTATCACAAACGCTGAGATAACTACACATTAATTTTCAATCGTCAGCCTAAACACAAAATTTGAAGATCCTAACTTCAAAACTGACGGACTTGCATACAAACTGTCATCCCCTATTTTACCCTCTTAGGGGTGGAATTTCCAAAAATCCTTCCTTAGTGGATGCCTCCACTGTATAAGGTATCTTTGTGCAAAATTTCAAATCTCTAGGTCCAGCGGTTTGGGCTGTGGGCTGATATATCAACAATCAGTTTATCATTTTATATATTAAGATTATCATAGCGCATATTTTGACAAAAAAGTATAGGTACAAAGCTGAATTTATTGTAAATTAATTCCTATTCTCCTTATTTCTAAAGGAAATAATTTATAAGACAAAACAATATCTACTAAATTGATATATTTTTGCCTTTCCTTATACCGAGTTGGCAGCACAAGCAGTACCAAGAATCCATTGCATAACCACAGTCAAGCAGTAAATATAGTTTTATATGCTCGAGGGCTGCCGCGAATGGTATCAATGGGGAGCAAGTCTCGATTCTTGTGTAAACTACTAGTTTTAGACTGTCTTCAATAGAAATGGTTTGTTCCTTTCACGGTGTAGGATTATATGCTTCCTTCTATTCATTGAATATATTGATCTCCACATGCGATGAAATTAAACACGCTTCAAGAGATTTAGTGCTCTCAATGTTGCTAGGTGCGGCTACATTGTCAAGTTTTTTGGGCAGGTTATTTTTTTTAGTTTGGTCACATGGTCTTAAATACTTTTGATCTAAATTGATTTCAATAGGTACTTGTTTTTCTAAACCATTACTCATATGTACCTAGTATTAATAATAATAAAATTTAAATTATTAGTCAACGCAGAACTCATTATTGTTAGTCTGATCCTATACTAAGACTCTCTTTCGTCTACCTGGGTTATCCCTGGGTTTGACACTGACATTAGTTATAACATATATTTACCCCAGGTGAGGTAATAACTCTGGGTTATTAAAATATAAGTATATTTGGTAGGTGATATAACCGAGAATAACCTACGTACTTACAGTGATTATTGAGATGTTCAAAACATTTAGATTATTTTCCTAATTAGCAAAACTAGAATCTATATAAGTGGTGAGCATCTCGATCTCGTCTCGATCGACCCGATTCCATACGCAAGGTGACAGAGCGGCGCAGGCGCATCCGTGGCCAATCACCGCGGTCCTTGGCACATAACATATTTTTTTTTTTTTTTTTTATTTTATTTATTTACTTAATAAAAAATACACTTTTACATTTAAAATATCTGCCAAACTGCATTGCAGTTTGTCGGCAAGTGTGTTCTCATGTTACATTTATCTATATAAGTGTATGTTAGAGATAATCTAAGTACATAATAATATAAATCCCAGAGATATCCCTATATATGATACATTTTAATGGCAATCTATCATTTAAGGACATAGTGACAGGTAGTGTTTTCTGAGGACCTTTTTTAATTGAGTCTTTGTAATTACATTATTTGTTAAGTTTTTCGGCAACTCATTAATGAGTGTTGGTGTTATCCATTTCCTTGCGCGTTTACCAAAATAGTTATGAATTCTAGGTACACATAGTTTCTTTTGTTTTGACAGTCGGGTTGGATACTTATGTTCTCTTTCTTTTTTGTTTTCATACACCTCAAATTGTTCCAATATTATCATCATTTTTACTTTTAAATCCACGGGTAATATGTTACATGTTTTGAATAACTTTTCATAGTCTCCATTTAGCGACTTCTTTTTATTTTGACTAATTAATAATTTTAAAATTCTTATTTGCAATGTTTTAATTTTGTTTAGGTATGTAGTGAACGTGAGACCATACGTAGCCAACCCGTAATTAATCGTTGAATCGACAAGTGCATAGTACAATATATACATTAATCCTCTACTAAGTGCTGGTTTTAGAGTATATAATCTACCCAACATCGAGCGTAGTTTTTTACATACTGTATCTATATGTGTGATCCATGAAAATTTGGTATCAACCGTAAGCCCTAGGTACTTATACGATGTTACTTGTTCTAGGTTGTTACATTTACAATTATTTTTATTAGTGTGGAGACATTCGTAGTTATGGCCCTTTAGGGTTAGGTTCAAAACTTTGGTGTGTTTATATGGTGAAGAAATTGTCATACATTTTGTTTTGCTTATGTTAATTATTATTCCATTATCATGGGCCCATTGTATAATATTGTCGAGATCATCTTGCATTTTTTCCTGTATCACTTTTTGGTCTTTGCCACTATATAAAAGACAAGTGTCATCAGCGTACATATATGTTTGGCAATTTCTTATTACATTACACATACTATTCACATGGATAATATATCCCACAGGACCGAATATAGAACCAGTTGGCACACCGTATTTGATTTCACCGTACTTACTGGTGACTCCGCCTATGCAAACTTTGAGAGTTCTTTTGTTTAGATATTGTTGAAACCATTTCTGTATTGGTCCCCGAATTCCACATTCACTCATTGACTGCAATAAGCCGTCATGGTCCAGGGTATCAAAGGCCTTCTTAAAGTCAATAAATATCGCAACTACGAATTTTTGATCATTTAGATAGTTATTAACGTCGTCTGTAAATTTCCCCAGTACCGAAGCTGTATTTCTTTTTGGCCTAAATCCATGCTGTGCGTCCGAAAGTATGCTATTATTTTCTAAAAATTGTACTATCTTTGTCACTATTATTTTTTCTACGATTTTGTTTATTGTGTTTAGTATGGCTATTGGCCTATAGTTTGTGTAGTCAGTGTGCGAACCCTGTTTGTAGATAGGCCTTATTACTGCTACTTTTAGTTCTTGTGGGTACAGGCCTTGTTGCACGCATAGATTTATGAAATGGGCTATGATCTGACTTATTTGCATTTTAATATATTTTAAATCCCTTACCCTGATCCCATCAGACCCTGGCGACTTACTGCAAGCCATGTTATCAATTACCTTTGTTACTTCTGACGGAGTAACTTTTCTAAATCTAAAACTAATGTCACAATTCTTAACGTAATTATTCCTGTCTAAGAACTGCTGATCACATTTGTGCTTTATGTTATCAATTTCTTGAGTAAAGGTTTCACAAAAATTATTGCAAATTGTACTAAGTGGTTCTTTTCTTTGTAAATGTTTTTCTATTACTCTATCCACATCCATTTTCTTCCTACCTAGCCATTTGTTTATAGTACCCCATATCTTACGCATGTCACCATTACATTGCTCAACTGTCTTACGTTTATTCCTATCCTTGGCCATATTTATTAATTTATTTGTTTTATTTCTTAGTTTTGTATATTTTAGTCTTAAACTGTTATTATTTGGATTTGTTTTCCATTCTCTAAATAAATTATCTCTTTTTTCCATCATATTTTTTAATTTATCACTGACCCAACTTTGGCTTTCTCTTTTTGCAATTGAATATTTTGATAGTTTTTCTGCGGATTTATAAATATTGCCAAAGATCTCACGGATAGTATCGTACAATTGAATAGGATCCTGAATATTTAAAAGTATTAACCAGTCTACATTTTTTATTTGGTTGCTTATTAGTTTGTTATCGAGTACTATTCTATCCATAAATTTACGTGCCTGGTTTACGCATTTACCTATATCAGCCGATAGTCCCGTTAGATAGTGATCTGCGATCTTACTTGTTAGTGTATACGCGTAGATTTCACTCGCCCGTTCAGTCCGGAAGAAGATGTGGTCGAGGCAGGTCGCTACTCTGCGTCCACCCATCACAACCTCTCGCGTTGTATCCTGTATTCCGCATTGTAAACCCATCTCCGATAATAAGTTTAAATATATCGTGGCAGTTGGACTTAATCCATCTTCTAGTATGTTTATATTGATATCCCCGATTAAAATTGTGTCATTCCTTCGAGGAATGCTTCTTAAAATTCTATCAATCTCTGTTATAAACTCTTGCTTGTTTGTGTGCGGTGGTCTATAGATAACGATTAAGTCAGTGGTGTAGTTACTCAAAGTTATCCTTCCGTGTATTAGCTCACATGTTGACGTTATGTGCCTACGCAATGGATTGAATTGTATATTATTCTTTATATATATAATAACACCTCCTCCCCTCTTCTCTTCTCTAGTTAAGGTATGTATATGAAATCCTTCTATTTTATAATTGTATACTTCTTCCTCCCTTATATTTATTTCCGTTAGGCATATAAGATCTATATTACACAGACACGACTTTAGCAATACCTGCAGCTCATTAAAATGTTTACGCAAAGAGCATACATTCATATGTATTACATGAAATAATGATTTTTGTTCATTTATGTAATCAGACCAGGAACTAATATCCGTGAACTTCGTATAATCTATGTCCAGTAAGTGTGGTTGGATATCGTTGTCTAGTGGCATAATCTTATTTGAACTAAACTAATTAAGTTTTTAGGTATATGATGTTGTTATGCTATGCAGTATTGAGAAACTACTCTTGGTTATTTTCTAGTAACGATTCAATGTCGCTCTCATAGCGAATATTATAGACTTTTTTAAGTTCATCATTTTTTCTTACCAATATCTTACTGCTTTGAATCCATATGTATTTATATGTTTCTTTAAGCTTAGTTTTTGTAATCCAAAAGAGCTGACGCATTTGGCGTGTAATGTGTTCGTTTATAAAGATACGTGTTTTATCTTCATTCCCAAATACTTCTTGATTAGTTAATGATGCAGTTTTCCTGCATTTTAACCAATCTGAACGAGCACTGCTCGAGCGTAATTTTATTATTACGGGGCGTGGACCTGTACTTTCACCTTTCACCCTCCACGCTTTTTCAATATCATCAGGATTTAATTTTAGTTTTTGGGCAATCTTTTGTACCTTTTCAATTATGTTTTCTTCTTCTTGTTTGTTCACGTTAACTATTTCAATATTTAATTCTAATTCTTTTTGTTCCAAAGCTCCAATCCTTTCTTCCAAAGACTTATTATATTTTTCTAAATATACATTCTTTTGTATTAACCCTTTTATTTTATTTTCTTGGTTTTTTGATGTCTCTGTAAAATTGCTTTGAGAAGTTTCTAGCTCTTCAAATTTTTGGTTCAGTTCGTTCATATATTTTTCAGTTTCCCTATTATTTTTCTTTATCTCCATAATTTCACTCTTTATATCAGATACATCTGCCTGCATGCGTATGAAGCGCGAGTCCTGTTCCTCCTTCATACAGCTAAGAAGACTATGGATCGCCTCCATTTGTTCTTTGAAAGCACTCATAGTTTGATTCAATGAATTTGGTGAATACGAAGACTTCATCCGTCTTTTCTCCTGGGAAATCGAAGAATCACTATCGGAATCAGCAGTTTCGCGCTTCTTTTTGAGTTGTCTGGCATTGCTTCGGTTTTTAGGCGATACCTCAGCCGTCTTCATCACGTCTATGTTTGAATCTGACCCGTATAGGGGTGATTTTGTAGGTGAAGGTGGCATATTCGGTTGTTCTAGGCCTAGATAAATAGGCCTACACAGAAGCCGTCGGGTTCGTAAGCTCAACAGTTCGTTGTCGCAGTGGCGGGAACTGGAGGGGGTTCTCCGTTGGCCCGCCAATGATGTGCAAGCGCGATTTTAAGTAACTTTGAGGCTAATTCACACATTCATAGCTATCTCGCTTTAATATATGGGTAACTCTCTTTCTAATACTCTAACGATCACTTAAGTACACGGTACACGTCCACGCACTAGCGCGATCCACGAGAATATTCGTACATCGAGTCAGTTTCACGGATCACATCACTTGCCCTATTGTTGTCTTAATAGACAATGTTGACCTACAACATACGTGTTTATTATGCGTTTGTGTTGACTTGCGAAGGGCATTTAGAAATGTAGACGTTGAGATGTTTTTAATTATTTTAAAGCGACAAGCGTAATGTAATTTATAGAAAATTTATTGATTTCCTCATTGGCCCAAACTAGTTTGCCCGATTTAGCTCTTTTCTGAATGCTGCGTACTACTCTAGAAACTTCCAGAACCTACCAAAAAAATGTATGTATCTTTAACTTCTTTTTATCATTGCATTCAAATTTTAATATCTCTACATTCTTACCGCTTAGTCATATTCACGCACCTTTCTTTCTTGATCTGAATATAATTCGATTTCAACTACAGCTTCTCAGACTACCTCAGCTGTCTATCCTACGCCTCGGGCACTCATTAAGTCAATTACAAATGTAGATAACACAACATTAGCGTCGCTTTCACTTTGCAAACAAAGCTGCTTGATTACTTCTTTAATTTCTGTGGCCAGACCAAAGTTTACTTTGAAGCCGGCTCAAGCAAAGAAAGTTAGCATCGGCACTTACTGCTAAATACTTTTCGGAAATCAGCATTAAAAATTTCCTGTCACACATGGCTATCTGCACTTTTCTTTTGACGAATTAAAACTATTTGACTACAATTATAATAAAAAAGTAATTATGTCAAGGTAACAAAGCAAAGAAAGTAAGAAAGGTAAATTAAACAAAGCTAACTAACCATACCATGACTGTGACACCATTAGAGAAATATTGTTTATCTTATTCTATAGTGAAAATCGTGGTTACATTTCCCGATCTTTGAATTAGTATAATCAACTTTATGTGAATGATATAAGGTCGGTAATCATATAAGTTGTAGAGGGATTATAGTAGTTAGTTTACAAATAAAACGTTTCCGCTGTGTGACTACTTTCCGTATTGTGGTTGAATGGATTATACGATGCGTAAAATCAATTGATTATACCACGCTTCTATTGCTTTCTTTTCAAGAACGCTCAATTTTTTTACGATGGCAACTTTATTATCATTAATACTTTCTTTATCTTTATTTCATTCGTTCTTTAGATATTGGTACTAAGAAGGCCTCCTTAAAAAAACGCAAACAAATGAGAGTAGTCGTATTGAAGATTAGGGAATGAATGACCGAACAAAAAGTATTATGTAATTTTGCTATTTGACGTCATCGGGTTTAATATTGAGATTGGTAAGCGTGACACATACTGTAAATCACAATTTCCGTAACACAAAACAAATATATACCGCATTTACAGAAACATGACATTTGGTTCATTATAACCCACTGTGTTTCTTAACGTGATCATTATTGCACGTACAGATTTCGTGGCACAGTTTTGAAAGCAGACATTACTAGACTGGTACCAAGACTTAAATGCCTGGCTGCGGGCTGGCATGCCACGCCACGGGCAACGATTGCCAATGTATTATTACCTAGAGTTTATGTTAAAGGTACAAGTCTTCCTGCTTCTAGGACGTGAAATTTATGGCTTGATTTAGTTTAGATTGGTGGTGTTTATTGCGTTATATAAGGTGTAGAGACACGATCAATTAAATTGTTGAAGGTGATATTATTTCGCTAAGAGTAGAATGGCGAAGGCAGTTTTTTTTTATTTATAGGCACAGTCAATAGACGCTAAAAATTCTACCTAGAAAAATGAATTTAATAGAGTTAAGCGGTTATACCTCTTAATAATTAGTAGAATTTGAAGTCACAACAAACAATACAGAAGAGGATGTATAAAATATGCTCGAATATTCGACATCACATTTGGTTTTACCAAGGAATGTCTGAATAATAACAACAATAAGTCTTTGTTTCATACCTTTAGTAGTTATCGATCTAACATTTCGAGTGCTAAAACATTTGAACAAAGTTCAGGATAGGCATAAATTACTATAGCAACAAGTCATTTCGAAATTTTGCAAGTAACACTTAAGTTCTATGGCTGTTGAATATGGCATTCATAACTGCTAACAATCAAGCTTATATTGATTATGGTAATTAGATAATATATAAGGTAGTATGGGAAGTGAGTTAAGATGATCGATGTCTTTTGACGTCACATATTCTAAGATAATTTCTCTCGGTTTATTTAGAAGCTGTTTCCCAAATTCTATCTTTTGAGGCATCTATATGTTTTAAGTTTTCAGATTATCTGTCCTGTGTATTGTTTCACCAGTCAGTAGCCTTTGAGTGCTTACCACCTTCACTTTCCATGCGTGTGGTGAGATTGTGGTCAAACCTAAGTCTATGTATAGTAATATAATCATTTTCTCTTTTGTATTCATAAATAAAAAATTGCCCTTATAGAAACTCTTATTCACTAGTTGTTATAAAGAAATAAACGTTTTCGTTATTTTGGAGAATAAATTCAGCAAAAAGTCTGAAAGCCCAGTCTCCGATACAGTCAACGATGAAAAATATGCGCCACTATGGAATATGGCCAGCGTCGTAAAATTTTTCTTATTCACAATAAGAACTTACTTTACTCGACTATCATAAACGTTAATTGTATGACTAACAACATCGTTTGTCTGTTTTTAAAAGGGTAAATATCTGAATTTATTAATCTAACGCCACATAAATGAGCACTAACGTTATTGACTGCACAAAGTTGTTTAGCTTTACAAAATCTTTAAATATTCTTTCATAATTCAAGAATATAGTAAATTACGCAAATACTTGAGTATTTATGGTTTGTTTTAATGTAAGTACAAAAATTACTTATGTACTTTATTATTTAAAAATAGCATGAAATAATAATGAAGAAGTTACTTTTCGCTTGGCTCGCGGTAATAAATATAACAATGACATAAATTGTTATAATAGGACGCGCGTCCCTCGCGAGAACCATCGAGTTAATACATCATATTGTATATTTAGCACTTACCTAACTTACTTTGTTTTCTTGAAAAATATAGATCCATATACAACTTTAATAAATTACAGTTTAAAAAAACTAAAAAAACACGCTTTAAATAGCCCTGCACTAAAAAGTGTTAAATAATTATAAAATTGAACCTAAATATATTCTCTGTCTATCCCGTAAGGGCCTAAATGTAAGCAATTTTTGTAATTAAGTTCAATATTTGAATGAAAAGTGTGTGGCGCTCCAAAAAGCCCAAACACGGCTAGGAAACGTTGCTCCGTTATGGAGTTCCAGTGCCTACCTTCCGGATCCATCATCAGATCAGCTCGATGGTACCAAATTATTGTATTGTCATCGGTACTTGATAAGTGTGCAAAATTTCAGTTTAATCTGACGTCTGGAAGTCGATGAAAATTACGTTCGAAGATTCCTTTACATACATTCATACATACATAGATACATACATACAGGTGAAGCTAATAAAAGCGTGTTAAAAAAGCATATTTTTTTATCTCAAAATCATCATCTGTCGTTGTTCGTTCATTTCTTTCCAAAAGGCCCACAGCATTTTCTAAAGAAACTGTGCTCCTGCATTAGCCAAATGATTTCTACCATTTAATAAATATTGTCTATGGAATTGGAAATCAAACTTTTTTTTTATTCAGATCCGTCTTCTTTTAATTTACTCAATTCTTATAAATGGACAATAAACAAATAGTCAATGATATTTTCTCTGCAAAGAGACATTGCTTGCCAGAACAATGTGACTAGAGCTCAATTCGAACCCGTCGGCCTTCGTCACACCTACTGAACCATTGGCACCTCGAGAGCAGGATGTGGTCGTCACGACATTTTTGACTTGCATTTGCATGATTCTGAGATGTTTTGAATACCAGGGACAGGATCTAGTGAGTTGTCAAATGTTTTTTTGTAGACGTCTTTGTTATTAAAGTATTAGAACTAAAGTTGAATGGTAAACGGTAAGTCAGTACTCTGATGGCCGGTTTCTAGAAACTTTATCAATGTTAATCTCTTGTTGAAAATATACCTCAATGACGCCTGAAATGACAAAGATGGCAACAGTTTTGATTGTAGATTGATTTGGCTTTTAGAAACTGGCAGTGCATAAAAGAAAACAATTGATTTCGAATCATAAAAATAATGGTATTCTGAGCAAATTTCAAAGGTCCGCTATATTTCTTGAAAAAGAAAACACGATCCAAAGCTATCGTATTTTTTCTTTGCCCTGATTCGCATTTTATTGTAGAAATATATCAAAAATAGTAAATATGGGAATTCAAAACCACAAGCTGTGCAATTTCATGAATAGCTTTATTTTGTGCAGCCTTTATTCAATCATTATAATCACTAATTTTGTAATTGTCTACACTATAAAGTTATGCCTTATATTTATCGATATAATTCGGTGAAGGGGCAACTCCATTTTAACGATACCGATGATTATGTTTTACTTTAGTACCTAATTCTTAGGTTCAGTTTCGATACTACCAATCTAAATCCGGCCTTCGTTCTCAATTTGTATGATACAATCTATATTTAGTTTTTTATAACAGCCTATAATTGAGCCATCGCTGTCGTACTTATTTCAATAGTTAAATTAGCAAAAAACACATTAGGTTTGTAGATTCAATATAATCTGATAATTCTTCAATGGTTATCAAGATGTTTGGAAGATTTCCTTAGAAGAAGCAGGTTTTTTAGATTTGGTAAGCGGATTATCTATAGGATCAATTTGTGGTATTGATTGTAGTAACAATAGGGTTTATTTTATGGGATCGCACTGGTAAGAGATATAAATTAGTCCTACGTTCTACGTATGGGCACACACATACTTTGTAATTACATCCTTCAATTTAAATCATTTCAAGTCTTAACTGAAGTCTTTTCACACTAGTTATCCTTTCATTGGACGAACTTGTAAGTTCATATTACAAAGAAGAACTTGGCTGGATGAAAAGACTAATAAAAGCATCATTATTACATTACATAATATCACTGTTAATTTGGTAGGTACTCTTTTCTGAAATGAGGTCATAAAATGATTTATGCTATCGTTTATTTGTTTGTTTATCTCAAGGTTTTTCTCACGATCAATATTATCCGTAGAGTTACATATTTCAACGAGTACGGCAATTATATTTGTGTTTGTACTTTCAATAATTACATTCTTTCGAAAACTCGACCTTTTCGTTTCGGCTAATGCTATGTTTGGATAGAGCTCCGAGGTCCACTATGTTGGTAGTTAAGGTTGACGAGGTTGTATTTAATTATCTGTATCGTTAGTACCTTAAGATCTGTAGCATTATATTCTGTGTATTTTGCTCTCATTTATGTTTTATTTGGAGCAGAACCAAATAGATTTTGGTTGCGTTTATGGTTGATAAGCTTTCCGCCCGCGGTCTCTTATTTTGAACCCTTTGGAGTTGAATTTAGAAATAACATCTTTTCCGTAGTCTGTGTAAGAAACTGCGTGGACAATTTTAAGTTTCTAAACCTTGCGAACCTTGTTTCTACAGCGAACCTTTAGAACCTACAAAACACATCTGAAATTGCCTCAGAAGAGTGTTTCTTAAGAAGGTAACATTAAAATACAAATTCGAAAACTCTATGGAACCTTATTGACGTCTTCATATAAAACTATAATTATAAAATAATGTTCATCCTGTGTATCAACAAATTAATGTCATCGACCTCAAAATCACTTGTATACTAAGAGACGAGTAAAAGGTCACTTGACCAATTTGACTAGTCCAAATACGGTGTTGCCACATCAGAGTGCATCTATGTTTAACTTCAGGTTTGTGAGGTCAGTTCGGTAATATATGTTCAGATTAGAATTGCGTGTAGTTAAATGATTTACTAACATAATACTTGTTAGATGGTAACCTTTAAATATATATATGAAAATCGATGTTTGTTTGTCTGTAATGTATGAGTTCCTATACGATTCGCCTCTTTGGTCATTTGTATACAGGCTGAGAAAAGTTTCAGACACAGAAAAAAAACAATCTCAAAACTTCAATTATATATTTTACAATACAGTACTCTACACTAAGAAGATTGCAGTAAAAAAACTCAGCAACTCGGCCATTTTTAAATTATCTTAAATAAGTTTTACAAATATAATTTAAAAGTAATAAAAATGAGTTACAATTTAAATTTCATTCAGTTCTATTAATTGATTGTTTAAACTACCAATTTAATACCAATCCGTTGGAGAACATAAATCTAATAGTTTAATTAACTATACTAATGGAAACATTGTAACAGGTATATGATACGAACAAACCGACCGCAGGGTCGTTAAAACTTCTAAATTATATTTAATTTGCTTCGAGACAATAAATAAACCTGCAACCATATTAGCGTGAGCCAGAGATTATTAAAAATATCAAAAACTTTAATTAATTGGCAACATTTGAATTAAATTGATTTATTAGAATTGTGTTGATTTGATTGCAAATTAATTATGTTCAGACATTGTAAATTCTGAGATTTGCTATAGAACAGACCAATGGAACTAGTTTTATCAATATTCTACTATGCAAAATTGCAAATATCACGAAATGGTGAAATTCGAAATGTCGCTGGGAGCTAAACTGCCTACTTTTGGATCCTTAACATTTAAATCTGGTTGGTATTTAAGCATAAGGTACCTATCACATTTTCTATTTAAAATGCTATAAAGTAACGTTGGATTAAGACAACTATCATATTTTCCGCAACTTTTACTAAATACTTACTGCTGCTGACAGACGTATATTTCATTTTGTATGGCGCTCTAGGCTATCCATTAAGTTTTATACAGCGAGTGGCATGCAGCTCGAGTGAAAATAAAAAAAAAAAAGTAAAAGACCATAGATGTTACTTAAAAAAATATGGGACCTACTTCGTCGCTGGCACAAACTGAAAAGATTTTGCAAAAGTAATGACGTAAGAAGTTGATTTGGCTGCTACCAGCACTAGTTGAATTGAAAGATGACCCTACGGTATCTACATTTTAGTGCTTATCTGTATAGCAGTGTCAAATCGCTGATCGCTCCGCTCGAGCATTGCATCCTGACCCCCAAGGCCGTCCAAGGTCTTTAAACACTGCTGTTAGGAAAAGTTTACGTCTAGCCTGAGGGTAACCCTAGCGTGATGTGGCGTAGCTTTAAATATCTGCTCATTTTGTATTATAAAACAAATTGCTATCCCATTAGAGTTTATATTCCACTAATTGCTCTTTAACGAAATATTTTGTAACGACCTCTTTTGTGATACTGGCATTTTTAATGTCCACAGATTGCAACAAAGTTAGAATTTTGTAAATGGACTTGAATAGAGAGTACCTAAGTATTATTAATTTAATAATATTTAACTTCATTGTTTACTCAAACATTAATCAAATTAATTGCATTGTTTGAAATTCATAAGATAACATATAAACGTTAAGTTTTTTGAATAATTAAACTTGTTTAATTGCAATTTATAGTTAAATCTAAAATGTATACTGTTCTGCAGAATCCCTCTATTATTAATGCGAAAGTTTGTATGGTTGTGAGGATGTGATTTTTGAACATTTTTGTAACTCTTTCACGCAAAATCTACCGAACGGATTTGGATGAAATTTGGCACACATGTAGAATATGATCTGGATTAAAACATAGGTTACTTTTTATAGAGAGTCTATACTTGATGTAATCTTCACCCCTTTCGGATAGATGATACCCTTTCCGTTAAACGTTGAATAACAAAATAATAATATGGTTATTCTAATTTTTCACCTTCATATCATTAATCCGTTATGTGAGCTGCAGAGCTTTCACCATGACTGAACAACTGTTCCCACGTAACAAGGAAAATAGTTCAAAGCTACAGTGATCACACGAGGAAACTTGTTAAAACTATTGCAAATATTCTAAGAAGAGTCGAATTGACCTTCGAAATGAAGGAAACAACGAAAACAAAAATAGATAATGAACCCCAATTACGTAAAGAAGTAGCTTACACAATCCATGATTGATTGCAATCCATAACAATAAACTTTCTGCCCATACAAAGAACAAGGTCGCAAGTATCTAAGTATCGATTCGGTAATCGATCTCTACAATCGATATATCGATACTGCATTAAAAAATAGTTCAGTTGATGCTCTTAATTGATGTAGGTCAGAATCGAATGTTTTTGACGTGATCATTTATAATTATTTCGTTATTGATAGCTCTTTTTATTTTAATGAGAAAGGAATACGAAATCTATCTTACAGCTTATTGTACTAATTGATAATGAGATAAATATTGTTGTGTGAAATCAAAAAGTTTATCTAAAATTCATACCATCAACTTTTAAAAAACCGTTGCTTTTTATTTAATGTCACGTCTTTCTTTACATACTGTCCTTAAATATGGTGGTTAGTACAACTTTCGGCACGTAAGTTTACCACGTTTTGGCTTTCAATTTTCAGAATTTTGCTATATTTCAGTTGTTATTTTCACTCTAATTGCTTGTCATTATTCTATGGTTATTGAAATAGTTTGTTTTTAAACTTGTCTGTTTAGGACTAACTGAAGAAAAATTACTTATTTTTTTCATTTACAAATTTATCATGATAAACAAATGACGAAAGATGTTTTTTTTTTAATAGCAAAACGGAGAAAAACTGCGCACTCACTCAGAGCGAACTCTATCCTTTAAAAATCCTATCAGCGCTCTTCAAGCGTAATTTTTTAGTGATGCGGCGTCGCGTGCACGAATCACTTGCGCGTGAGATTCTTAGATTACATTGTCACTTACGTAGGGCCCACTTTCACTTGTAACGTCAGATTTTCACACAATCTTAGTATTTGAGACATGATGTTTTTTATTGCCCGTGAAACACGTAACAAAGTGGCTTGAAATGGTTCATGTTACATTTTGTAGACGTTCACATAGTCTTCACAACTCACATAATAATATGACGTAACTTAATTCACGTTTGATGGTAAAGCCGATATATTTGTAACACAATGAGATCTTATTTGAAAACAAATGAATTGACAAGTATAAAGTTGAATCAATGGCCCAAATTGTCTACAGCTCCTTTATTATACAAAATATTTGCCGCCATAATGCGAATATTGTCAATGCGACTATGAGTGAATAAATATTTTAATTAATGAACTAAAATTAAAAAAAAAATTGATTTTATGGCCGGTTCTCCAAACGTCCCACTAATAATGTCCCACTGCTGAGCACAGGCCTCCTTTCACAAATGTGGGTGAAAGAGAATGGGCAATAAAGCCACCACGCGTGCCCACTGCGGTTCGGTGGAGGTAAGCTAGTGGTCAACCTACTGTTGGAATTTTTCAAGCCGCTTAGGAGGCATCCACCTAGCTTAACGACTATCACAATTAAGTGATAACCGGGACTAACGGCTTTACGTGCCTTCCGAAGCACGAAAACGCTCGATTTGAAATACCACTAGGCGGTCACCCATTCAGACCACGACGGTGGTAGCTTAACTTTGCCGATCGATTAAGAACGGCTAATCATGCTACACTACGAGCGCTTCAGTCATGAGGCAGTGTGGAAATGTAGATAGTTAAAGCACCAGTAGGTGCTTCATCTCAGCATTTACAGTAGTAAATGCTGAGATGAAAACGTATTGTGAACTATTGACCTATAAAATACCTACATTCTAAGAAACTGACTACAACCATCACCCAGGAATTTGTAATATACAAACCAACAGCCAAACAAAAATCAAACGTTACATTTACACTACAAAATAAAGGGCCTTATTTAAATTTTATCTAACCACGGGGTCTCATGTCAAATTCATGACGTTGCCACCAGAACTAAGCGCGAAATTCACTTCACATACCTTCCACAAGTGACATTCATCTCTAAGCAACAAGTATTTCTCAACAAGAAATACTACATGTATTAAGGAGTTACTACACGCGGTTAAAGTCGGTGCGGTTTATTTAAAACATTAAACGCTGGCTGTGTTGCGACAGGTGGCCATATAAACGGTGCTATTGTTATAGGCACAAATATTAATAAACATGTTTTTGTGAAAACAGAGTGATTTATGTTTGTCGGTGTAGTATGCAAATAAAGAGACGAAGTTAAGTTCTAAATTGACGAAATGAATTTGCTCAATATAGCTTTTTGTAAAAGATCAGAAGAGCTACGACGATTTTGGCACCAAACAAATTGAAACAGAACGTTCTCCTGGTGACAGACTTTTCTTTGTGTTTGAAAGTTCAAGAATTATTGTTGTTTAGTGGAATTATTATGCTTGCTATGAGCTGCATCATATTTATCTTGTAAAGAAAATTTATTATTCTCAAATATAGTTTTATTAAATCAGCGAAATACAGTTTCACTTTTCATTCCACCTATTGAGTCCAATTTATGGGGAACGTTCTGTACTACTGATACATTTAATCCAAAATATTTTTGGTGTTGGATGGTTTTAAACTTGCAATTTTCGAAGCCAATGTGTGACCACTACTAGACGAATAGAAATACGGAACACGCTCCCGTGGGTCGAATCAACTCCACTAATCTTTTATTAAACGACAGAAGCAACTTAAACTAGCCCACGTGCACTCTGCCATCAGATTACAAACATTTGCATATATTGACAGTTTAGATCTAAATACGTACAAAAGTACACTTATCTAATTGATTTGTCATTTGAAATTGCTCGTTAAGTCGTTGCAATAGAGATTGTTTAATCTATTCTACGATGTTAAATTATTGGTTTGTTTTGCGTATTTTTAGACGGGATGAGAGCAATCGGCTTTAGGCGTCACGAAAGCGTCGCACGCGCAAATTGTGTGTTTAATCTTAATTGAGTTCTTACGAGTTGTTAGAATTGGAATTGGTTCGTGGTCATTTTTATAAATTAGATCTTGCACGCAAATGCGTTTGCCGCTTAAGTGCCAATAAAGCGGTTAATTTAATGGTTAAAGGCCGTCGAAAGCGAGGTTTTAAGTAAAACTACGGGTTTTAAGCCATTTAAATTGCTTGGTATTTTACAGAAAATAGTTAACTTGTTTATATCAAAGAACTGTATCATTGTTCACAGAATTCCACAAGATTCTCAAGAAAATCTAAAGAGCCATGTACATTAGTACCCAAGTAATATGGCTTACCGATGTACCTGCGCAGAAGATACATTTACAAAGCGCGGGAAACGCTATTGATCGGCAGCTGCCGCCATGTTAGCGCGCGCCGTGCGGAGGAGCGTGACTTGCGAGTGAGACGGAACTAACAGCTGCAGTGTATTATGAACCTTATAGTAGGATAGTGTAGTAGGATATAGGATAGGACAGTGTATTATGAACCTAAGGTTGATTGGGTTGATTGTAAGTTTAAGCATTCTTTCGTTAATCTTCGTGGCCATACTTTCTTTTCTGAGCGAACGAAGATTCACGACGCGCCATATCAGTTGGGTACTACTTTACACTGTTGCTGATTTTAAGTGGTCCACAATCGTAACCGAATCGGATATCTTGCATAATATCTGAGACAAATTCATTGACACTGACCAACGCGATCGGTTACAAAAGCCTACCTCAATGCCGCCCTACTTTCCAAACGTATACAATACACTTACAATTATGTGGACAATATAGCAAACAAATAATTATATCACACTGCATACAATATCAATAATGCAGTTTCATAATCCAATCGGCTTAGGACTAAAGTTCACTATAGTTGATGCTGCCATTTTGCGAACAGCAAATGATAAAGTTGCATACGTCCAAGACAATAGAAAACCGAGGACATTAAATACGCACCAAATGACTTATACGCTATGATTTCGAGTCACTAGGAATTGTGTCGTACGTATATACCATAAAGTATATTTTCGTTGGTAAGGCATAAGATTCAGGATATGGGACCAGTCGGCGCCAAGTCATGCTAAGGTAGTTGATATTATGAGAATAATTACGAAACTAAATTTGTGGGCGTCGAATCAGCGAGCCAGATCTATGTTACAGCAATTGAGATAAATGTTAGTGAACTGTACTAAATTTGCAGTTTGTCATTAGATAGGTAGTTTTGAAATTTAAGTACACATTACAAACCATAATAGGCCAAAAACAAAGCCAGGAGGAAGTCGTGACAACGGTAAATCTGTAGGCAGTAGCTATACCAATGCAAAACCTGTTTGTTTTATCGAGATTTTTGTGTATAAAAGTTATTTCTAGTGCTAAGACCGTTGTCTCACACAATAAAGCTACTTGTAAGTAGGAATTAAAAGATTCATCGAAAAAGTAACTAGCATTCGAATTAGTAGGTTATGACGAAGATATTATTTTAAACAGCAATATCGATTGGTTAAATTATTGTGATTTTTGTAGGAAAATTTATCATAATCAAAGTATGCATACAGAAACTTCTTTAATGTATTTTGACCTACTTTCAAATCCAACAGAACAGGCTAGCAGAATATCTAAACATATCTAAAATGCTTATCCTGTAAGAATGACTCAACTTGCAACTTCCTCTCTATCTGACAAAAGAGACAAGATCTAAGAACCCGAGACAGTTAGTGTAAAATTCAGTTTTATTTTCAAAAATGTTTTAAGATTTGTCCCTTATCTTCTTCTGTCATAGTGTACTGGGCAGATACTTTAAGATGTCATCTTTTCGTGGAGATTTTCATAAAAGCAAAGCCGAATTTTGTATGAGCCTTTTTTGATATAAGTTGTTTAGCATGACAAAGTATAGATTTCGGAAAAAAAAACATAAAGGATCCACATGTTTCATTTCGCTGCTGAACTAAAAAACTGACTTTACATGCTATGGTAATGAGTCTTATAAGTAGCACAAGCCTTTGTAAGATGTAGAACAAAATGCAAGGATGACCATCCCTTTACAAGGTTTGCTATGCATCAGTAATCTCATCAAGGTTGGTTACATCCATGGACTACTTCGACGTTTGAACCTAATTCTCAAAAAGTATTGTAGCTTGAAACAAAAGATGATGAAAATTTTAAGCAGGTTAAATATTGTATCAAAGTCAAGGGCAACAAAATGAAAATAGTGAAAAAGAACTCACTTTAAAAGGAAGTACACGACATGAATGAGATATACATCAAGAAAAAGATTCTGCGATGGACGTGACCAATGAACATCCGTGATAGATGCATTATCTGAAATACAGTAGGCAATTACCTGGATTATTTTTAAATCTTGGAAAACCATCTTGACATTTTAACGGCTTCAAGTGTTGTTTCTAAAGTAGCAGAACATTTAGGTATAATATTATTGTAAAAACGATAACAAGCGAAGACGACGAAAGCTTAGCTTAGAATACGTAAAAAAAATTGGACGAGGATCTCATAATATACAAAATCTTTTAAAAACCATTTTATTTTCAGAACACTATATTAAGCATGTTACGTAGTTACATGCGTAAGCCCTCCCGCCATATTACACTTTGATTCTACAAAAAGCAAGGTTGTATGAAACGAGCTATTGTGCTAACATTGACTAGCACACACTGGGTTCCGCACAAAATAACAAAGCCACTCAGATATCGATAAGAAGACAATAAACAATAACATTCAAGTATTGCTGTTGCAACACACTGCAGTTATGTGACCGCTGAATGCTGGATTGTTTATATCCTACAAATTGTCTGGATATCTCGAATACTTGAAGGAGCCTGAAGGTAATGGATGATTTAATATTATGTCTACTCTTGCAGTCTTTATTTAGGCATTTGTAAACATTATATCTTTTACTTTTATACTTTTTACGGTTCTATCTACCAAACTGGAGGTGGAAAGGAGGAGGCGAAAAGCAGAAGGCGGTGGAAGCGTGTAGCCGGAATCAACCTACGTAATTTAGAGAATGACTAAGCTTTGATGGTTATGTTGTTTAATTAGCATTAGTACACGTATTTCTAAGAAGCAGGGTCCAACTTATTGACTTTAATTCAGCAAAATCGGTATTAATTATATTTGCAAAGCCGAAATTAGCTGGTAATAACTAAGTTGGAGTGAAAAGCTTGTGGAATTTATTAAATTCAATTTCCAAGATATAAAGACAATGTTGAGTTTTATTGAATAGGATAGAAAATTTACTTGATTATGATTCATTTGGACTTACAAAATGGTCCCAACATATCTTTAATTTTATTTATTCTGTAGCACAGAAGTAAAGATGTATGTATGTCAAGAGTTCACAATAGAAATTACTTCAAAAAATACTTGACATTGAATTGGTCGCGGTTTGGTACAAAGACAAAAGTTGCGTGGCTTACAAATAAAGACATGCGTTGGTTTGATTTGCAACGCTTTAATCTATGTATTATCAACAGACCACGTCCAGGGAATTAGGCCAGCTGACATCAACCACCAGGTGGTCTCATAGTGCAATAGTGCGCTTAACTTGTTCAATTGTACGCCTAAATTGATATATGCTTTGTTTAAAGGAATGCGTCGTGATTTGTTGTTGAAGCAAGTCTGTCATGTCGCGGCGAATTGCTAGATATGCGTCGGTCTTTTTAGGGAAACAGAAATCTACCGTGCTGTTTTTGATCAGATGAGGACATAATTATATCATCGAACTAAATGTACATAAATATTATATCAATTTCTGGATAGATATTATTTTGCGATAGAAATGGTTCAAAGAATAACGACGGCCAATGGTGTTATCGTGTTATAGATCTTGTATTCCTAGTTTCACTATCTCCTTTACCAGCCATCTCACGGCTGACAAGCCTAGTTCACAGCTTTTGCCCTATTTTTATGTGGAGCAATTCGACAAGGGGAGCCATTCTCTCGCCTTGTAAATACTACGATTGTTAACCTTAAACAGTGGCATTGATTTTATTTATCGCCTGCACTTTTCTATATGTTCTTCTGACAGTAGACCAATTCGATGTCCAACTCTAGATTTATTAGGTTAGAAAACTCACATTCAATTGAACGCTTTGAAGCTTGAACTGTTTTTTTTTTTAAACTCACCACCATCTGTGTCTTTACGGCTTCAGCCGTATTCATAAAAATATAGAAGTGAAAAGTGGAACCCATCCCAGAATACAAATTCCCCAAGATATCCAATTAATTCGCATAAAATTACCTCTGAACCAACCACGAGAACGCTATCAGGACTCTCATGTACAAGTCCTAATTATTGTTAGAGGGAATGTTCGATCTTTATTGTTCGCTGTTAGGCCGGGAGGACATTAGATCTAGACTAATTAAATTCAGGTATAAGAGCTCGGTTTCATTAAAATGGCGGTTTTTGTGTGGATCTGATAGCGCGCGCGCGCCAGGTCTAGGCGACATTTCCTGGTACGGCGCGCGTTGAAAAACGACGTAAGTGGGAGTTACTTGCAAATGTGTCTTTTATTTTTATTTTTCGCGGCTTACAATTTAAATGTCAGGGAAGTAAAATAAGATTGAGCTGTTTTTATGGGATTTTTTGCTCTTAGGTGTCTGGAAACTACATAAGAATTAGCATGCTTGCGCTTGATCGTGCCATTGCATATATTATGATTTCAAAGAATTATAAGACTTAATTTTACATGACTTCTTTTATCTGCAGTAGTTGCGGATAATGCTGCAGATGAAAATCAAGAAAGTAGATCACCAAATAAAAACAGCGAGTATTTCTCATAGCATGACACGAAGAGCATGGTGTGATCTATCAGCGCGTGCGCATGCGACAGTGCTACTTCCGTGTCATTATGCGCTGTTGGCAGGTAGAGGCAGCGCAGTATCGCGGGAGCGGCGATGTGATCGGCACGCCCTCGTCGCCTATTGTCTGATCGCCACCTAATATACCTTGTTTATTCTCTTCGCCTTCTATGGATATCGGCGCGCTTGATTATTCATGAGCTTTCAATATGCCTTTATTACATTTTCGGATAAGAGTTTCTTGAAAGTTAGTAACAACCTTCAGTATGTATTGGTAATGTAATTCTGTGATTTACGAAGATAATTTAATTTATAAATTGACAAATATCATACAAATTCATGGCAGTATTATTACAACATATATTTTCACAATACACAGTCAATTAAATACAAAATTGATATCGACAGACACGAATCAGCTTTGAATTTTTACAATGGCACAATTTAATAGGGGGTCACTATGATCAAAAACCATCGATAAAAACTAGCCTATCGATCACGTTTGTGTCAATAAACATTACAAGATTGTTAACGTGTCAATTTTCTGCGTAACCTCAATTCGCGTTAGCTTCGCTGGCTTTGGATTGACCGCGTGCGTGAAGTTAAGCAACTAACCATAATCGAATCAGTTATCGATGTATTCGCACGCAAGCTTGCCTAACGTACGCTAAGCTAAGTTTGACAGTAAGAATGAAAACTCTCACTATCACACGTACTGGCACAAATTAAGATCATGTTAATATTCATAATTCACTATTAAAACAGGTGAAACTACAGTTACGGCCGCTGTTCGGTAACCTTGTTCGGTGCACGCTTCGCTGGACCTGTGCCGTTTGTTAACGCTTACTTTGTTATCTTATGAACACCACGTTTTACACTCTTAGGCTAATGGAAATTCTTTCTACGGTACCTATTTGTGCTTCACTAATGATTAGCTGTTCCAAGACAACGCTACATTTGTAATTCACAAGTGTATAGATACAATGGATTCACCGATTGCCCTTGAATTTAAAGCCTTCAGCAATTATTCAGTGTGAATAATTATGTATGCAAAAATGTATCAATTATCTTCCGCGTAGGATTGCAAATTTAAATCCTCATGCAAATTCCATCTCCATGCATGATTTCAAAGTATCAAAAGTCATCGCGATAAAATATTGCAAGGGTTATCAAAATAATGGTGCAGATTAATGTTACACTATTAAAGAGATAAAGATACTTAGCGAAGAAAATTAAGCTTTGTTCTATTTAATCGATAAGCAAAATATATCACGACAACGTGACTCCAACAGGTCATAAACTGGCACAACCTGAACTTATCTGGCCCACTCATGAACTGAGTTGCCTAATAGCAATTATGAGAGAGTTGAGTAATAATTAAAAAGACTTGCTACAATTATATCCGTACTTAAAAATGAAGTAGCTGTAGCTAATCTTTACGTCAATGAGACAAACGACCAGAATTAAGAAGTTAATTAGAAAATATTAGAAATATACGACAAGGTCATTGTAAATAAAGAATTTGTATGATAAATGAGCAGGCCGATTGTCAAGAGTTAAAATTTTATCTGTCGGTAGTTAAAGCTAATAAATGAGATCAACGAATGTAGGGCAGCCACGTGCCACAATAGACATAGTAACTTGTACATATCTTAAAGCAAAATACATTTGTAAAGTGGTTACACTCCACAGTCTATTTAGCAATGTAGCCATTTTGCAATCCGATAGGATTAGTTTGCAGCTGTATAATAATTAATACTTATATAGGTGTGTTTGTATATTTTAAGATTACGCAATGTGTGTTATTTCGTCTTTAGTTGGTTCCAAGTACAATTTATACATCTGGTTTTTTACATGATTTATATAAAAGCGTATCCTTACCTCATGCCGTCGAATCCATCGTCGGATCCATTGATAGTAAGCACTGGTGCACGCGCATATGCTTTCGCAACGCGTCGATTCCTCTCGAACACTATCACCTTCGCCCAGATCTCATCATCGATCTGTGTCCATTTGTCCAATACTTCCTGTATGTGTTCCTGTTGATAGAAGAAATAAAATATTAGAGCTTTCATTAATATTACCTACTACAAATCTTCCTCTACGAATTCGCACATATATTTGATGTGTTTTGTGATAACACGCGCTTTTTTAAAGTAATGTTCTCAAAGATTATTAAAATCAACCTGGGGTCGCAATATGAAAGTCTATATTTATCGGTGTTAGTTTTATAGTTATGGTACCCATCTAATGTATATTTAAATTGTTTTCTATTGCAGAGCGACTTACAAATTACGAAGTGAATGTAAGGCATAAATATTTCATCGCCTTGAGCAAAACAAACATAAATGTGAGTTAGAAAACTAATATTTTTACTCACAAAATTGTAAACAAGAAAGAACGTAAAGCTTGTATGTCCGTGTACAAATAAAAGTTGTTACAATATTAAGAAAATTTACACACAAATATGTATAATAATTGTCTCTTTATACGCAGGTCGTTATAACTACCCACCTTTCCGCTTTACAAAACATTTCAACCTAATATTTCCATCGAAATTGTTGTAAATTGAATGCTCCAGCAATTACTTTAATGCCTCTAAAATTGTGTTTCATTCACAATTATAAGAAATCTTACAAAAGTGACCTTGCCGCCGAGCGAGGCGTTATTGTAGAGATTACCAAAGTTTTAGATATTAATCCTACTGTGGCAACATTGTCGCAATCAGATGACATCGGACTCTGCGCCGGCGCACCGCAACCGAGTTCTGCTCTACTAACTAACTTGGTGTTACTCCTAGCATGTGTTAGATGTTAATAGACCTTATTTAGGGTGAGCAACCATCTTCAAGGATGTTGATGAGAATTTACTTGTGAGAAGTGTGCTAAATTATACTTAAATGGTAGCAACTTTAATCTTAACATCTTTATGAATTGTTTTATCAAAAATATTACCATGGTAAGTAATTTTATTATGGCTTGTTGCAATTAAGAGAAGTTTAAAAATACGCTAATAAATAGTTCTCCTAAAATCAATTATATTAACAGCTATGCATCAATATAATTATTTGTTATGTAATATAATAATGAGAAACAAAGAAACAAAACAATAGAATTAAGTCAAAGAGAAATACTACAGGTCATTGAGAGTGAAATGAATGAACGAATCAAAAGCTAGCATAATTCAACTATACAAGAATAAGAAGCCAATTTGAGCCGTGAAATATCTTCGAAAGTGTTACAAGCAACACAACAAAAAAGTTACACACGTATGAGAATCAATATAGCGTATAGGGGAATTGTAACCGTGAGTATAAACACATTAAGTTCATTTTAGAACACTAAAAGAATTTTCTGTTACAATTTGTGGGGGCATCAGTCTGTATAAACGCTCCTCTGTTTTTGCTCATAAAGACGTAACAATAAGCTAGCAATTTTGCCACTAAAAAGCTGGTTCTAAATAGACCGTTACTCTGGGCAAAAAGTTTTGAAATGTTCCCGGTAACAGCACTTGGCAGAATGTAATTAGGGTTGGCACGCCAATATGATGAGAAAGTATTAGTAGTAGTAGTAGTACCTACCTGATGAAATTCAATACCAAGGTTGGCTTTATGAAATTTTTGAACACTTTTAGGTGACTGGTAATGCTAATTATAAAAACAAAAATTACTTTTGATACCAAAAAAATACACGAGTACATAATACGTAACAAATGGAATCGTAAAAATCTATATTTAAAATTGAGGCTTCATATCAGGCCAAGTTCAGTGTCAAGACTAAAGAGATGTTGCAAAATAAGCCCAGAGTCCAAAAGCTTTGTTACTGACTAATCGTGTTATACGTTATTAATCTCCAAAGCTGTTAGATTTCAAAGGAAACCAGCATTTTGTAGTACCAACCCTAAAATCAACAAGCAAAACACTGTTACGTTTCCATTTCCGATTATTTTAATGTTATGACATAAAATATCTGTAGCGTATACTTGTTTCCTTTCAGTTTCAATCGGTTTAATTACAAAATCAACTTTTATTTTCATTTTATAGTACACGAGAGGTGTATTCTCAATGCTGGTGTTTTTTAATTTGTTAAGAACACGTGAGAATGTTAGAATTGGCTTTCAATTTCTATTGTAATCCATAACAATCATCTGTAGATAAATTTTCTAAAAGAATGCAATGAGAAATGGACGTTTTAAAATATAAGTATTTTTTGTTACTATATTAAAACTTCCAATGATAATAAATAGTAGATTTACCAATTATAGCAGCTAAAGCTACAGTATATTTGAAACGATAAGGTAAGGGCACAGTTGCACTTAAAAGTGTGACTACGACTATATTAATTATCCTTTCTAAGCCTTGATTACCGGGTACAATAACTAAGCAGAGCTTGTTAGACTGTTCAATATAGTGCCTTGTTAAGTTAGAGATTTAACGAATAAAGTAAGAATACAGTAATTTTAATTCACTTTATAGCTGATTGAATATATTCTGTATTAAGTTTGCTGCTTTAATAATAATAATAATTCTTTATTATCAGGCTACTTTGGCCTTTGGAAATCATTAGACTATTGTTCTCTCTCCTTTCAAGTGCTATTATTCCTACACCAACAAATAGCAAAACCTCCGAGTATATAAATACTACGTACAAGCAAAACATTACTTTCAACATCATCTGCGTATCTTCAATTCTTAATCAGTATCCATCTACATCAGAACATATCAATGGTACATTTTACTTAGTTAATATCCGATTCATGGCATGATCTCTTATAATCTAGGCCCATATTGTTGATCACAACGCCATGTTTGCGTTATTTCTGCTGAATAGTGCTCGTTAGTGTTCGTGGTTTTGTATTTATTCGCAAATCTTCTGGACAGTCACTCACCCATGTCATTCTATAGATTTATAGCGCTGCCAAGGGAAATCGTTTTAAAGGTGATATGACTGTTTCATTAGGTGCTATTTAAATGTATTATCTATATGGTCTTTATGTCGTATCGTATGATGCTACAAAAACTGTTCTATACTCGATGTTATTGTTAATATTTTGGATTCTTGCTTGTGGCTGGATTTGGACAGACAGGTGGGTGCTGAGAGTGATGTTGTATCATAAATTTGCGAAAGCCTAGATTTAACTGTCAGTATCTGTGATTAACAAAGGGATTTATATAAGAGCAGTCTCTTGGCAGTAAATAATATTATTACATGTTCTTCAAAAGACGAGAATTTAATAACATTCCAGATATGTCATTCTTAAATATAGTATTTATGTCTCGTTTATGTGGCTTGAATAGTAGGTGTAAACAACGGGCTTGTGGTTGACCAAGGCTGACCACACCACACCCGATTACCTTATCTATACCTCATTCGATTTATATTGGTTCGAGCTACAACTGTACCTACAATATAGTCTTTCATACATCTCTATCTTGTCTCTAAAAAGTCTAAGTACCTACTAGACCTAATTTTGATTGAAAATTAATAGGATTCAAACTTTTTCTTCAGAACGATTAGTATTATACGGTTTAACAAATTCACTTGATTTATATAAATCATGTTTTTCATAAGTTACATGTAACTTTATACTTCACGTATCTACTCCATTACTTAATGCATGTCTATAATTTTTTGCGTCTGGTATTCCGTAAGTATTACGATACAAATATTGTGTAAAGAAACTGTTATCCCACCCCACCTTACAATAATTTGAATAAAATCATGGATATTGCACATTTCCGCCCATCAATATAAATTATTTACATTAACATTGGAAAACACCAAATATTTGCAATAACCTATTCATTTTAATGCCAGATTCTCACACTTTGCGTGATTCGAATAATAAATAACTTCTGTAATTATGATGTATGACAGTTTGTTCATGGATTATCATTAATGCGTTAGATGGACATAATTTAACTGATTGTATGTTTCAAGTACACGCCTTGAAATAGGAAGGCAGTATACCTACAGACAAGCAATTGGAATGACAGGGAAGGAAGCTAACAATTTGGAGAGAGGTAACTCAGGGAAATTTGAGACTTATGTTTTTAACTCGGAATAGTAAATTTATCAAAACTTTACACCTATCAACTATCAAGACAATAATATTTTATTAATCTCATACC
Organism: Polyploca ridens; assembly: GCA_951394255.1. Taxonomy (NCBI): domain Eukaryota; kingdom Metazoa; phylum Arthropoda; class Insecta; order Lepidoptera; family Drepanidae; genus Polyploca; species Polyploca ridens. Next base: position 5,075,321 of record OX596245.1, on the reverse strand, counting down.
AAAAGTAAAGTTTTGGTACCTACCTCCCTACCTGCAAACCAGTCTTTCCCTTTACTCCAAAAATATTTTTATTACAACACTGAAACACTTTCGGTGATATAAATATAAAAGACCTCAAATTCACGATCTTGTTTGGTATTTAATTAGCGTATCTTTTGCTTTTTGAATCAGTCTCTTGCTTTTAACCTGTTTTACCTTATCATTGATTTAATCATCAGAAAAGTATTTGGGGTTTTAAGTAAGGTTGTCGAATGGTCCTTTATCACGAGGAAAAGTACATGTTGTGTTATCAGTACTTTGCCTACAGTAGTACTTGGATCATTTAATTTTTCAGTTTAAACAACTGTCGTTTCTATAGCAATATTATTGATGTTTTCTTCCACTTCTTTCGGTGTCTTTTCAACTATTTCTTCAAAACACGTGTGTGATTAATAATTGTCTTTCTCTTTGCTATAACAAACGTCTCGACACCAAATTTATCAAGTATTTTGTTAATAGCTTGCAATATATAGTTTTACAAATTCAAAATGCTCTTCTGCAAGTGACTCATGATAATGTACACACATTACAATCAAAAATAATTTGACAATGATGAAAAGGTAACATAACAATTTACACACATCGTTGCGTTTTATCACGAATTGTTAAGCAACTGATCGCATAACTGAATTACTGAGTTGCATATAATGCATGCCGCTGGCCATATACGAGCAATCGTAAATTGCGATATTAACACCGAGTGAAGGTTGAAGCTAACTATCAAAAGTATACATTCTTCACACTTTTCATATGAGACTAGAATTTGAATAATTACATGCTTGTTATGTATTTTTCTTTTACTTTGTCTATCTAATTGTTTGTTAAATTGAGTTTTTAGTTAGCTATCTGAAAATGCCTATTTGCATGTCTTCTCTTTCTTATTTTCGGTTTGGTTTTTCATCTTTTCTATATCCCACATCGCCTCTCCTAAAAATATTTATTTTCTATAATATATATTATCAATTATTTAGAGGTTTCAACCACAGACTACGCAATGTTAGCAGTTGAAATTAACAGTTACATTTCTTGAACAAATGAAAATTGTACGAGTAAAATATCTATAAAGTTTACAATAATATAAATACTATCAATATGGTATATTAAAATTGTTTTACATTTGACACTGAGACATTACAAAGACAGTAGAAAAAACTCTTGAATTATAGATTCCGCATACTGACCACTTGCAAAAACAAACTACATTATATTCTAAGCCTTATGTGGCAGTCATTAGACTTTATAATCGTTGTTTTAGATATTGATCTACATACGCAAGTAACAGTATGAACGGCCTTGCAGGGTCAAGTTCCGTGGTCTGCATTCTTGGATAGACTGGTCCTAAGCAATGATAAATCTCATTTAACTGTTCATGTTTAAAATAGATTTGTTCATTTATGTGTAGCATTTAATTTTACGACGGAAACGGAAGTCGTTTACCAAGATTTAAAACTATTGCCGTGTTTCAAAATTGGAATGCTTTTGCATAAAATTTGTTGCAACATTTAGCAAAATTTCATTAATGTTATTTCTAAATCCATAGACTAAAAATAAGTATGCAAGAGTCTAGCTGGAACAACATTATAAGAGTCCAATGCAAATTTTAATAGAAAAAGCGGAAGGTAAATAGTAATAAATTAAATTTTATAATAGAATGTCAGTATTTCGTGAAAGCAAATGGAGCGAAGATAAATGATCCAATAGAATAAATCGACTCATTGATTCACTATTGTCGTTGAATTTGTACATTCCGCATCGATAGACAGAAAACAACCCATTTCTAGTTATAGTTGTTTTTTAAACAAATATACATACACAGCTACACATAAAACTACCTATAAATTAATATGTCTGTTTTTGTATAGAAGACCAAAACATTGCAATTATTCTTGGCTACAGAATGTATAAAAAACAATAGATAAGATGTAAAATAATAAAAAAGCAAAAAATACAATCTCAGTTTTATTGTTATAAGATGTTATTTATGTTATGTAGGTACTGCATATAAATGCACATATTAGAAGGCAATTTATTTAAAAAAACTTCTAGGTTTTGACATTTATATCCATGATGCATTGTTTTCTAGACGGCGTATAGTTTGTGTATTATTTCGAAGATCTTTTAGATGCCTTTTTGATAATTAATAATTATTTTTGATTTATTATTGGTCTATTAATATTAATAGATGTTATATTAATTAAGATATTGAATCGTTAACGAGTTTGAAGGCTTACATACAGTATGTAACAAAACCGAAGAGCAAAGTTTTAAGCTGGTTGATGGTGGTTATAATATAACACAATGTCTACAACAAGTGATGATAGCTGCCCTGTTCCAAATCACTTGGGGTCGTTGCAATATGTTCTTTCGGCTCTTCTGTCCGTCATACCTTACCCATATCATCTTTCACACAATCCATCCATCACTTTTCTCCTAGTTTTCCCGTTTCCACTTCCATATTCATAACTCTTTTAGAGACGTGGCCTTCATTTCAGCTCAGAGACTCTACCATCATCTCAGACTGAACTCAATCGTGTTTATTTCAAAGGAAAAGAAAACAATTCCGGTAAAGTTGAATCGTAAAGAGGTGATGATAGGCTCCCCTTGGTAGGCTCAAATACCTTCGAAGTGCATGAGACACATCAAGAGGAAAACATAGCATGGTGGTAAGGACCTTTCTATCACTTTCACCTACAATACGTTTTGCAACCTCATTAATGCAGACGGCAAGGAAATGAAACTTAGGAAATCTAGGGACTTTCAAGGCCAGAGAGAATAGGTTTATTCTGGGTAAGCGTGATGCATCTTAGGCTTCGTCATCGTCCTTTATGGATTGGTCACTGGCCAAACGCAAGCCCATTTATTATAAAAAAATACAATCGTAATATTTTTGTCTCTATCCACGTTATCCACTGATTTTGATTTCCCTCAAACTGCATTTTGATTTGTAATTTTTTTTTCTCGGTGTATTGACCGAGACTCTTTTTAAATATCTTTAAAGTTATTTTGGGCTTTTGTTCGACCTAAAATGAAACAGATCGATTTTGATAAAACCTTTTTAAGAATCCCTTTCCATCCATATATAATACCAGTAATAAATCTTACTTTTCGAGCGACATGCGTTGTGGTTGTGCAAAAGGTTTTTTTTTCTATTTTGGCAACAAATTCAATTTTAGAGCCAAGTTTTGCTCGTGTTTTACAAAAACCATTAGCATCTTAGGGAGTGGTTTCCACGATGAATCGTTCACTAATTTACTCAAATTGACTATACATAAACGAGAACATATTTTTTTTTCTTATTTTATTGGAAACAAAATTGTTCGTTGCTTTGTTGTTTTTTTTATTGATTTGATGAGACAGTAAAATCAATTAATGAATAAAAAAGACTTTGTATTAATTTCTGGGAGACTTTGTGAAATAACCAACCCAGGGTACTTGAGTTTAGAACCTTGAAAAATAATAATATGGACAGTAAGTGGCGAAAATGCGCAAGAATGTGCGTATTTAGTTCGTTTCACAATATAAAAATAATGATATTATATGTATAACTCTTGGTACCTAAATAAAAGAAATTAACTGGTATTTCATAATTTATATCATATTTATAATATTAGCTATGAATTATTTTTTATACTATATACAATAAACGATGTAAAAATACCACGCACTTGCGTAACTGAGAGAAAACAAGATTCCATAGATACAGGTTTGACCAAGGTAAGCAATAATAAACTGTTTGCAGTACTCTGAATTTTTGCAGATGAAGTAAAATAAGACTTGATTTATGCATCAGCAGTAGTATTTAGTCTACGAAATAATGATGATTTTATTTGCTTTGCTCTATCTCAATACCACGAAAGGTTAGTTGATAATATATCCTCATTAAGAGTGAAGCTATTGATGTATCCTCAAACAATACTGGATCATTATTTTCTAATACAGAAGTCATAAAAGTATCAACAGAAATTAAGTATCGAGTTACAAATCTGATACATTATTTTACGAAGACTGTACATACATACGTCCAATCATCATCATCATCAGCCTATAATGCCCCACTGCTGAGCTCAGGCCTCCTTTCACAAATGAGGGTGAAAGGGAATGGGCAATACTCCACCACGCGTGCCCACTGCGGATCGGTGGAGGTAGGCTAGTGGTCAACCTACTGTTGGAATTTTTCAAGCCGCCTAGTAAGCATCCAACTAGCTTAACGACTATCACAATTAAGTGATAACCCGGACCAACCGCTTTAGGTGCCTTCCGAAGCACGGACACGCTCGATTTGAAATACCACTATGCGTTCACCCATCCAGGTACCGACCACGACGGTGGTACCTTAACTTTGTCGATCGATTAAGAACGGCTAATCATGCTACACCACGAGCGCTTCGTCGTACGTCCAATGTAATAACATAATTGCAAATCTCATTTGATCAATTCCAGTAGCTAAGTGGAGCAGCCTTGGACATCTCTTGATGACCTTTATAGGCATGCAGTTTTAATATGGTGAATGGCACTCCGAGCCCTTAGGAGCGATTCACACTGTGCTTTTTTGTTTTTATTTTCTTTTGTCTAATCTTTTTCTCATCCTTACTGCAAAAACTTTTGTAAGTCTCTCTTCATATTAACCTTAAAAATAGCTCTACGACTAAATCTATTTATGCAGTATTGATGACATTATATATTTTTGGGAACCTTGAATTAGCGTGTGACAACTTTATTTTAACTTTATGCACACAAAGCAAAAGCTCATTTTGGTAACTTCAACTATGAAATTATTGTTTAGAAGGGTGAGAGCACATTATTTTTTTTAATTCAAAGGGCACTAATCAAGGATGTTTTTCAACATAATCATTACCAATATCAATTAGCTATTATACTATACCATTATATTGTCTATAATATCGAATAGTTGTCCATTATCCGCATTCTCTACCTATCACCTGTTATGTTTCATTCTACTATCTTGCATGTCTTTGTATTAGAATTCATTCATTTCTGAAGTTGTAACAATTGTTTGGAATGTAAAATGAGTAACGCATTAATCGTCAGAAGTTCAATAGGTAAATCCAATTTATTTGACCATAAATGCACAATGATTCTAATAGGTTGAACTGACCTTTGACAAAGCTAGTCACGAATTGGCAAATACAATAAATACTTCGATTGATGCCTTATACGTCGTGGGATAATTGTAATATGGGAATATGAGCCAGAGGTTGAAATGCAATTAAGGTATGACCTATTGGATATAATTGAAAAAAATGTAAACCTTACGCGTTTGATACTTGATGTCACTAATAGTAAATTACAAATTGTCGAAAATATTAAGCAGCACATATCAAGGTCCTTAATGTTTCGCTTGTAGTAGATTAGCGATTGATTACCAAGAATGAATATGGTCTGACACGGTTCATGAGAACTTTAAATCAGAAAGTAATTTTCATTCAGCTAAATAAGATAGTGTAATAGATAATTCCGTTAATTTTGTTCGTAAAATCTTCACAGCTACAAAGAGGCGTTACGTATAAACTGAAAGCAATTTCAATTCTATTGTTTCGGCCAAAGTGGCTGCGAAAAAAAAATTGCCCAAATATCTGAATCAATTATATAAGAAACAAAACGTTTCATTTGATGACGTGAATGAAATAAGGCACGAATAATATGTTATTATAACATCCTCATATGTAACACTTAGAATGCGTAGAGAGCGGTGTTTGGCATTAGAAAAGCTAATGTACTACGTGATAGGTGATGATTTAGTTAATTCCGTCTTCGGAAACGTAATATCTGTAATCTATTCAGCTAGGTACTCTCTCAGACGATAATCTAGAGATAACATGAATAATACCTGGACGAGCCAACATCAGTATAACTAAAATGCACGGTTTCATTTTAATTTTGAGTAATCTGCAAGGTTTTTTATAAGCTTGATTCATATGAACAGTAATGAACATCTTGTAAATGAACAAATCTATGGCACAAAACCTGAATAAAAACATGTCAAGATTCATGAGACATGAATTTTAATCCAGAACCTATAGGTTTATTTTTGATTAGCTCCATTATTTTTTTCAGAATTAAAAACTCGTTCTATTTCGAGTCTTAATATCATCATCATTTGGTGTGTCTCCTTTGTATCTTAATTACTTAAATCATCGCAGGACAACGGTCTCATTTTTTAAGTCTAGCTCAATTATGTTACATTATGGTTACAAGTTTAGCTCATTTGTATTTTTTTCGTTCACGGGCCACATAATACCAGCCTACACGTTATTATCGTGACAATGCGAAGGCAATACTTCTAACGGCACACGATTTTGACACACATGCTATAACTGGAACTGTCATTGTGCACCTAATGAATTGGGTCGTTATTTCGTCATCTCATTCAAAATAGAGGAATGACACAACGTGCGCATCCCCATTCAAGTCACTTGACTTCATACATAAGACATTAACAGGTGTTAAACGTGCTATTTCTGCAATGTTAATGCTGCTATCTTTTAAATTGCTATTGGATTATAATACTTATCGCCGTCTGTTAGGGTTTAGCTTGAATTCTTATCGGCAAATGTAGTTTGGGAAATTTCATGTTCAGACTTCACTGACCAGTGACACGTGTAGCATCACATAGTTACAAATGAGTCAAGGCGTCGCGTGACCGGATTATGATGGATAGTTAGTACGTAAAACATAGTTGGAATAGTGCAGAGGTTGCTACAATGAGAAATAGAACGACATTAATCGGTTGGACTCTAGATCGTGATGAAATCAAGTGACATCATTGAGACCTTAGACTAAGTACCAGCAATGAGTAAATGTAAGAGTTCAAGTCTTGAAGTGTTTGAAAACTAACAAGCACGACATTTAAGTGCTGAGAGGGAATTAGTAGCTTTTTTATAGAGAAACAAATTTGACATTCAGACATTGTTTGACATTTAATTTATTGACCCTCTGTTGACCCTCCGATAAGTTTCACATCACGTCATACCATCCATTTGGACTTTTCATTCTCTTATTAGACTTATATAATACACAATAACCTATGAGTAAGATGTTAATAGAAATCATCTTCAATAAAACTAAGATCCATATATGCTTCTGGGAACTGGTCATTCTTCTGCAAAACTCCTGGTTTGGATAGATAGGGGTAGCTTGCCGCGGTATCATATTATAGTTTTCAACTACATTACCCTATAGATGGAGCATTATATCCTTCACCTTTCTGATAATAATTATATCTAATTTGTCACAACCTGGACATGACATATTTGAACATTTCAATTTGTAACAGTGCTATTGTTTCAAAGCGATACATTTTTTGCTCTTGTCTTGTGTTACCTCTCAAGAATATATTAATTTATCATAGAGCCAACCCACTAAACTTGTCGTGTCAACTTGATGGTAAAATGAGATATAATAGGCACACGCACAACATGTTCAACACACAAAAAAGGTTAAAAAGGGTTAAGCGATAGTTAGGAGAGGACAGTTGGAGTGATTAATTATAAGGACAGGCTACTGGACAAAACATTTGAACTATGGATGAATCTTGTTTTATAGTGGCTCGATTCATCATTCCAATGATAATATTACGCGTAGTCTTTGAAGGTATCAAAGTCAAAGCCATTTATTCCATTAAGGCCCCAGAAGGGCATTTATGAAGGCCAAATTGACTGAAGTTACCACCGGTTCGGAACTCGGCCTTCAACTGAGCAGAATCCGGAAGAAACTCAGAAAGGTTACATTTTATAAATATTTTTTGGATTATCTGTCTATGTTTGGCTTTTTTTAGTAAAAATAAAAATATAGGTAAGCATAGATACATATATCATCAAGGTATATCCTATCTTTCTTCTGTTTCTGTGTTACCACTGCACTTAATAAACACTGGCGTAACAATAAATATACGGCATACTTAGGTATCCTGTACTAACTAGAGCTTGTACTATGGAAACCAAATAACTGATAAACTACATACCTACGTACTTTACTTGTTAATTTCTAATAACATTCTAATCATAAATGCTTATTACGATTAAGTGAAACCTTTATTTATGATTGATAGATCACTAGCTACTACACTTGTTAGAAATAGAGATGCATTCACTTATTCCAGTTATGAAACCAGGTTGCACGCATCACACTCACGCACGACTGTCGTGAGCGAAAGTGAGGACTTACGTAAAATTAAAGTTATACTTCGGAACATATAATCTAGGCAAATATTATACAAGTTAGAAACGAAATTTGCAAAACAAACGATAAATGATTATGCGCCAAAAGCGACGACAAAATAAGATGTTGATGAAGAAACATACTACGTCAATAATTGTTTTTTTTTTATGTTAAATGGGCTTGCCTTTAACCTTCGACTGACCCCATGAGGGGTTATGAGGAGGCCGAGGATGTAGCACGCTTCCCCAGAAAAAGCCTATTCACTCTGGACTTGAATACACCAAAATATAATAACGAAATACAATAAACTTGCAAAAATAAGATGCTTTGACAGAAAAACGAATTGCTACCAGCCCTATGATAAACCTTGATAAAAACAACTTGAACGAAATTGTAATGAATGATAATTTTACTTCTAGGCACTCAACACGATGGAATCAAGAATGTCTCATCAAAATATAATTATCGCGAAACTTAAATTGCAATAGGGGACTGACCGTCAAGTGACCATTAATGTAGCAGATAGAGGAAAACATATCCAATAGCATGAAATATAGAGTTGCATATTGTCTGGCGAGATAACTGCAAGTAAAAGAGCTGTAGGACAAGACAGGTGCATGAAAATGAAAGTTGTTCTCTTCCTGCTCACCCGTTCGCCTCGACGACTCCCAGCCCGGTATGGTAAGGCTACTTAGTCTTTGATATGCAAGGACGTTGCTAATAATGCAATAATAGATCTGAGCATGATTAAACCACGAGAAAAAATATTTTCTTAGGCAATTAAGTCGCTCGAATAGTTTTCCTACAATTTACATGGGACGATATATAATAATATGATAATAATTGACGGTAAGATGAAGAATGTAGTGAGAAGTTACTGGAAACGTAAATAAGAGGATCAGGGGAGGTTGAATAAAAAAGGTTATTATGTACCTTTGAACTGGTCGAGCAAATAAAGAAATATGTACTCAATTTAAGTTTAAACTGTTGTAGTATCAAGGCCAATAAATGATTGATTTCGATGACACAAAGAGAAATCTCAAAAGCGAAGAAGATCCCGATAACACTCATAAATACCGCATTGTTAAATAAAGTCGCATACCTACGACAAAGCACAAACATTACAATTATTAACCAATGAATTTTATGGATATAATATTCAACATGATCGAGATGAAAGGAAGAGTTTGGTGCTCAAATCAATGACTTTCACTCAACAGACGCTAAAAAGTGAAACTGGAATCGGCGTAGGCACAACGGAATGCTGGCTAACCGTGATAATGATGACGTACCAAATGATAAAGCAACGATAGCAAACTATAGTAACAGGAGTTCTATGCCAAAGAGGTACAAAAATGTTAATGATATAATTACTCGAATGAGCTAAAAATGAGAACAGGTAATTTTAGAGGTCGTCGAGTCAAAATAATGAGGGAAAGGGAAGGACGCAAGGATATCATTATTGCACATCATGTAATTTGAGAACGTTTAAAAATCGAATTTAGTACTAAAGAGGCAATATTCTGTGATCATTATCATAGTTGCGTTATGAGGTCTAGGAATTTAGGATCAGATGGACGGTAATTATCGATGTCTGCTACAAAACTGGTTGAATGATGAACTTTAGTAAACTAGAGGTCGTTGCATAATCAATATGGCAACTGATGACTGAACATTTACTATTGAACGATTTCTATGTTAAAATTAATTGTCCAAGTTTTAATACGATTTATGTAAATTGTATAATTCTATAATAGCCGACGTATTTAGTAAATCAGATAATAATAACAATGTTACTGCAAATGTCATGGTCAGATAAACATAAAAATCAATGAAAGCACTCATTGTATCAGATACATTTGTAAATGAGCAAATATTTTTTTCAAAATTATATATGACTGGCATGCCACGAAGCGTACAGTCGATAATGCTGATTTTGCTTTGATGCCTTAAGGATATTTGATCAGAAAATCTTTAAAAGATGCATATCATTCTTAGGGTCAATATTTTGTTGAGTAGAGGACCGACAGATGTTTTAAGAATAATAATGATAAGTTTTGCATTGAAGACAAGTTTCATTACGAAATAACTTTAAATAAAAGTGTATGTTTGAGAAATGCATACATATATAAACCAATCTAGTACCACATTAAATAAAAAATGTTTCAAGAGCTCATTCACATAACATTAATTTTAAAAATAATATTGGTTAGCCGGATACGGGGTGCATTCGTCTGTAAACCGTCTGTTGTTCCAAGGACACCTTAAATACCCACCGTTCCCACATTTATAAGGTCATCAGGGCCCCAGCCCGTTTTTTTAGCCAGTTTTAATGCATGTTACTGCGTCACGGCATTTTTGTTCATAAGTCACAACACACAACTTACAAGTTCTTCATTTTGAAGAGAATATCATCGATAGTTGCATCCATTTTAGATTCACTCGAAACGACATTTAGCTAAATTGACGCATTATTAACTTCAAAAGACATCATATGATAATGTAATCTTTAATTAGAAGCTACCACATTATAGCTGACCTTTTCTAACGCGTGATTACATTGCATGCAACAAAATATCAACTGCGTATGCGAGTGACAACTATAATCTTTCGTAAGCTGTGGGCTTGCATAGTCCGAGTTACGTCATTTTACTTTTGCAAACTATTTAAATGTCAAATATTGACCCATGACACGTATATTCCGCCACCTGTCTTATTAACCATCCAAATAATGAAGAGCTGCGTATGTTAGTTATAATAACTACGACAAAGGATTCTAAATTTGGTGAAGTTACAAAATTTTGTAATGAAGACTCTTATGTTTGGTTAGATAAAGTGAGCTGACAGAAAAAATATTCCATTGTACTTGTATTGAATGTAGGTGATGATTAGATAGTGATTGTAATCTGAAATTAGTGAATGAAGATACAAAGACGCCTATAATCAAATGTTACGTATAACAACTTACAACTATAATTTTGACAATCATAGCTATCAATTACTGTTATGCAACGCGTGTAGAAAAAAGAAAAGAGCATTTACATTGTTTTAACCTACGAGTAAAATTCTATTTAATTAGATTCGATGACGCTAAAATAGTTGAGATAAAATGTCTAATATAAAGCCTAAAGAATAATGGCGGTGAATTTTGACAAGTAAATAAAATAAACATCCAGAAACATGAAGATTTCACTTTCGTCGTGCATGTCATGTCGGGAGATGGTTAGAACCGTCACGCTGACAGAGTCGTGATGTTTGCTCAATTAAAATGTCCACAACTATTACAGTTACCGTTGAAAATGATGCCACAAGTGAAATGAATATTATGTAAAGCAAAGGAATCATGTACTTGAAAGCTATTGTTGGATATTTCATACAATCAGAGATAGTGGTTGCATTGAGAGGGATGATAGATGGATAAAGATAAAACCACAATACTGAGAAGTGCATCTAAAGAAATACATTAATAATATCGTTCTTTCACTCAATAAGCCCATCACAGACGAAGCTGTAATATATATTAATATAAATCATAGTAAGTCATATTACGATATATTTTCAGTACTAATCTTCAAGTGACCGCACACGCAGCTATAATATATATTTCTGTTTCTTCGCCAACCTGTACTGTACTTTATATTATAGCTGGGCATATTAATATATATTATAGCTACGTCTGTGATGGGCTATACACGCTGGATAAAGGTAATTCTCTACATTACCCTGGTTTGAAGCCTATTCACTAAGAGTTTCTTTGGTGACGATAGATCAGTGGTAATTTTACTGAAACAATAAGGGGACAATAACCTCTTCCACATGGGCGTGGCTAACAAAATATAAATAAATCAGAAATTTTGTCGCAAAATCACAAGTTGTTAAACAGGTGATGTTGGTCAACTGGTGTCAGGTAACAAGCTTGCGACTAGTTGCGACACTATATGAGCACAGCGCAGACCAACGGGCAATAAGGACATAGTTGTATAATTTATGTCTGTGGTACATACAGTTTGTAATGTCTTGTATTGTAGTCAAGGGGAAATGATAGCAGATAATAATTGGCTGTATGGAGACTGAGTATGAAAAAAGCATTTATTTATACACATGTTTTATTTCCAAGGCTCTGTGTACCTACGATAGAAAATAATATAAATTCAATAAAAAATTTGGTCATTTCAATAAAATAAAGATTGTCCAGTACAAGTTACAATAAACCACTCACACACTCGCTGTCAAGTGAGTGTCATTACATTAAAAATACTGCAATGACTTCGCACGAGCATAATGCATGAGAATCTTTTATGGATCGCGACTTTAATGTATTGTAACAAACAACAGAAAGAATAAACAGACATGAATGGAGTGATTTCCATCTTTCCAACAATTTCAGAGAAAGAATCTTTTGTAGCGGAATTACGGTGACCTCGGACTAAATTCAAGACATTGCAGCCATCTATTTCTTAAGAACGTATTTTGGAACCTTGATATTAACTGAAATGCTAAATTCAGAGCCGGTAAAGAATCGTGACTGTTTTTTGATGTGTTTCTAAAGTAACAGGTGCCTATTAAAATGAAATCTATAGAACATTTTAATACCTACATCAAATGACCAATGACTCCCTATCAAATACTTAAAAATATTTACAATAGTTTATTGAAATAGACCATTTGTATAATCATATAAGTATGTAGCTAGATATCATGCTATGAAACATATTAATTAAATCTGTTTTCCTATTAAACTACCCGTATCATTATTATTCCGTACTATCGATCTATGTTTATATAATAGAAATTGACTGACATATCAACGCGTACCTCAAACGCACAGCGCAGGGACTTAAAAGTAGAAATAAACTTGAAAATTTCCATTGTCACTAAAAAGTTATATTTATTAAATACTGCTCTAGTAAAAGGTATATCAGATAATCTTGCTATATCATCCAGCGATCAAAGAAAATTATAAAGAGCAAAATTCTAAAGGACCGTACGATTTCAATCAAAAATGATACGGTATGAATGATAAGGTCATTCGGCCCTCCCTTTGTCATTCGGATCATCGCCCTCGAGATTTATATTCTGTAATACATTATATTCTGCACAATACAATAATTATTTAGAATTAGTTATTATCGGATGATTTGTAAAATTTTTGGTACGTGTCTTACTCACTCGGTCAAATTTCAATTTTGTATATAATCCGGGATCAACTTTTTGATAGAAATAAATAACACCAAAGAAATTAACACGTTATTATAATGTCTTTCCTACTATCACTTACCAAGGTCAAATTGTGGTCAAACACCGCAAAGAAATATAAAAAATATACTAGTTTAATATTTCCTGTCCAGAATTAATTATTACTTCCCGCCAGACATCTTGTAGTTTCCAAGATTTAGCTCCCTATACCTAGTTGTAATTTCTTCTTTATTTCATGTTGTAAATGATCATTTTACATCAGCAACAAAATTATGCAACACAGGTAAATCACCACTATAATTTGACATTGCATTGCCAGTAAGGTCGAATGGTTAAACTGCTAGTCCAGATGGTTTCCGGACAATTTGCAGTGCTGTAACTCGTCTATTGTTAGTCATCGGTCACGAACTCGATCAATGGGTCAGAGTTGAACCGTTAGTTATGCCAAGATTTGCTATTACATTGATATGTTTTACATTTACGGTGTTCGGAAAAGATATGACGAGTTTAACAATAACCTTACCAAATAAGGCGAGTTAAGGAAGGCTTTGTTGAAATAAATAAAGAATAGGCCTAGTACTATCATGCACACAATATATTTTTAATAAGTCTTGTATGTTATATAGTAATAAATATGCAGTAATATACTACATCGATCAAATTCTAGAATGTATGTTTTTACATTTCAAATTACTGTCCGAATTAAGTGTGATGTCGTAACAAAAGTAATAACAGATAAAATCACGTTTTAGCAGATGACTATTGTTGATTTGTTCCAGTGATTATGCGTAAAGGTGCGAGTGGTTATAATCCAACATCATCAACAGCTGACTGCTGATTAAGGAGAAACTCTAGAAGCTTATAGAAACAAAGATAGAAATTGTTTAAAGATAATACAGATTCCTTGTCAAAACCGCAGAATATCAATAGGTGGTATAGTAATAAATGGCGGTGTTTGCATTGAACGTGGCATTTGTGATAGCTTTCACTGACAACCGCAGATCTGCGAAAGCTTTTATAAAAACGTTAAACGAAGGCGTTGACAATAACTGATAAAGTGAGAGTCACGACAATCGAGACACTATTGTACAAAATATTACGTCACCACCATCCCATGTTGATAGACAACACAATACAATGCTACTACTAAGGCGTCCAAGGAATTGATTGAAGCTAAACTGTCAATGGACGTTAAAAAAGCGATGTTATCAATACATATGTCGATGTTAAATGAATCGTGGTAAGCGTCAGCATTGCTTTATACAGTGTGGCGTGTTCTCACGTCCCTAATAACAGTAAGCAGTCGGAAACGGTTACAAAAACGTAACCATAGACAAAGGAAAGGAAAATGTAATATGCACGCGGAACAACCATGGGAGACACTAGCGTTTAAGTTGCAAATTAAGTTAATTAATTTCAATTCGTTTGGTGGTTGTATAAGAAGTATAAGAAATCAGTTTCAACTTCCATTGAAAAGGTAGATCAAATAACTTTGTTCTCCAATTGAAAAATAAACCTATCAAAGGTGCACCATATATTTTTTATGAAAGCCAGTACCACTAGATTCGATTTCTCTCTGATAAATTGACATAATGGTATGATTTCTTCCATGATCCATCATTTACAGTGTTCACTATTATTGTAGTGACGGTGTGAACTGAGCCGTGAACATTACTTAAATCGGCGCGATGACCTCGTGATTGATGCATAGAAAGTTTAATACCAATCCGGTGTTATTGTACACACCTATTTATAGTTTGATTGCCTTCTTATTAGCTTTTGACTAATTTGAGTTTATATACAACGATGGAAAGTACAGAGACTGATAGATATTAATTGGACATTCGGAGAGAAATGTAGGTTTACAGATATCGTAAAGTTTTATTGAGTTCATGTAATTCTTCATCTCTCAAGTTAATTATTCAATTTCTAATATATTTGAAATATTCTAGTACATGCTGACGATTTTGTGTATTTATTTAGTATAATTCTGGAATAATGTATAGAGAATCCTTCTTTTCAAAATCAAAAAGATAGCCAGTTTCGAAGTTATAAAATTTACAAACAGCACACATAACTAAGCGATGCTATCGCACAAGCGTCATTTCTAAGCTCCGCAAGCGGTCTGAACACACGTCATGAATGTATAAAACATTCGGCCATTAGTCTAGTAGCTGTCTGGATCTTAGGCGGCATCTTACCTTGTAAAGCTTATCCTTCTGGTACCACACGTCCTCTTCTTCTTCTATTTGCGTGGCAAAAGCTTGTGTGAGATCGTCTCGCGAACGCGACAGTATGCGGCGTCGTGACACCATTTCGCTCCCTGTCGCCGCCTCAAACGGGCCTAGGCTGTAACAAACAAAAATGATTATTAGTTTTGTTATATCGTTATAAAGTACCGTGACATTTTTAAGTAAAAGGTCATATTTAAGTGACACGATGTCACAGTTATATAGTTATGTGTGTTTATTAATTTTCCCTTGCCCAGTGTCATGTTACTTAATGATTTGACTATAGGGATTTAACTTCTGGTGATTTCTAGATAGTTATTGATTCATGTGGATTAATTTGCACAAGACACAAGTACGGTTAATTATATTGCAACCAATAAAACAACAAGTACAAATTACCAATATTCTATTTTACATGAAAATTATAGACCACTTGGACCATGAAAATTATGAACCACGATAGTCATACAAGTTTAATCGTTTGAAACTGCAGGGAATGAAGCGCAGAGAATCAAAGCAAAATAACCATCACGCGATACAAAGGAGGACAAACTTTAGAAATGAACTGAAGGGCACAAATCATGCAATTCCAACATTCAAGAAGCCGGTAACATCACACGCAAAGGGAGTAAAGACTTGCGGTGTTACGTTATACCTCGCGTGCAAAGAGATCGACGATTACATTTCAGTTCTTGCATGAGTTAACAAGATTAAGACCAAAACGCAAACGCAAGAGATGCGACGTCATAAATTTGCCGTTTTGTCGAATACGGAACTTTTATCGAACCTATCAATATACAAAGATACAATTGTCGAACTTTCTATAACAGATTAAACAACGTAACTGCATTATGAAAAGGAAACAATGGGAACGGTGAAAGCTCAGCTATTATTGCCATTCGCGTCTATCGTTTGTAGCTTTAAGCTCTTCATCAGTTGTCTATTCATATTGTAATGAGAGCCATCCGTCAAAATAGATGTTGAAGCTTTGGCCTATGGTAGTTTGTTTATCTTTACAATGTTAATATGATCCATGTGATTTGCTTTCTTATATGCTTCACATGGGCTCTAATTATTTTAGAGTCACAATTAACTACTTACAATGACATTAACGATTCCTTCTACAATTTAAGTAGAGACGATACTGCATATATGTAATTAGTTACTTTTGATTTTTTCAGCCTCAACAGCTTCTTTTCTTTCAAATCATTGTAAGTTATATAACTTCTCTATAGATCTTCCTTCATGTTTACTACTAAATCTCTCAAGATTTACGTATTTAGCTGTTTCTAACAAAGCAGTTGGATTAGCTTCCTTCCGAGAGTTAACAATGTGCGGCATTGGATTCGACATTGGGCTCGCATTGCGTATCTAACGATCAGCGCCGGTTCCTCCCATTCATTTGATGCCTACTACAATTTGTTTATATGTTTTCGTATTTGCTAACGTATCATTAGGTAATGTGGTAGTTGTTAAATTAATTGGTTAGATTACCGCGGTTTTTGGATTTACTTGAAGAATGGTAAATTTATCTTCCCTGTACCTTTGAAATTATTGTTCAGTCGGGTTCATCTTCAAATACATTTACAATTTTTTTTCAATTAAATAAACCACTATGACTTCTGGTGTAAGGTTTTGAAATAAATACATTTTCTCTACCATTTTCATATTACTACTTGTTCAACAACGTAAACTACAGGCTATTTTGTGGAATACTTCGTTGTCAACCATTATGAGTAATTCATGTGTGACCATAGCATAAAGTCACAATAATTTTACTTAGCTTGTTAATATCAATCACTGGAAAGTCGAAAGCAATTTTCTTAACGCAATTTTCTTCAAGAAAGTTGGAATTTTACGTTCGCATTTCAAATTCAATTATCTTTTAACACCATCTATGGACAGAGTGGTAAAACGAGACTGTTAAACACTCAGTGGGTCAGTGCTTTCACAGCTGATTTAATTTGCTCTAATAATTGCGATTCTGTTACCGCATATTCTTGGATCTAGATAGCTTTGTTCGATTTTAACGCCATACCTGATTCCGGTGAGATATGAACATGCAATTTCTTGGTTTCTCTAATACTTACAATGTAGCTTGTTAGATTCTATCTTTTAGGAAACTTATGTACCTCTCTTTTGTAGATTCTAATAGTCCAATATTATCTCACCGTAGCTTATGGGCAACCAAGCCAACTCACGCACTGCAGTAAAAGTCAATGAAACTTGGATTATAATTTAATACTTAAACTCTTTTAATTCCAAAAATGCAGAGTCATTAAAGTACCCTACACTATATTGCATGACACTGACAAAAAAGAAAAAAAAACAAAATCAAAATTCGAACAGCCGCGTTCTTATAATTTAAACTTTTAAATATTGCACGTCATGGCATGCGTCGAATTGGAACTGAAGCAAGAGCAGCAAGAACAGCTATTTCGTTCAAATGCAGCGCACGCGCCCTCGCATAGCAGCCGAGTCGTTGGTCGAGTCGCGTGCCCGATTCGCGATAGTCAACTGTCAGCAAGTTACGCGGTAACGCTCGAGGCTGATGTTGAAGTTGAAACTGGCTGCTTGCAGACACGACTTTTGGATACCTCTAATCCGTCACTTCACTTTAGCAGGACGTCTCCGTGACTTGGCGCGTACAGAAAAGACAAAAAGCTGTTTATATTATAAATAAGCTCTGTCTGCATTATTGTAATATATTTCACCTTGCTGGATTAAAACAGTTCATTTTAGACTTTTTCGACAAGGAAATAAAGGCATACGATTCCCACTCCATGTCATTATTACGATAAAATAATCTGTACTGGGAGTTTTATAAGATATCACCTCTATTGAGTTAGAATATAATTCTTACATGCTTTATTTGATAGGTTAATTATATGACGTTGTACACATACAGTTAAGTCTTAGAGCTCAAAAAGATCATCCGTGTCATCAAGCAATAAAATACCATGTCAGGAGGTCATTAGCAGTACAAACGGTACAACTACTGTGGAGTACACGTCACAGGACCTGTTTACGAAGCACACTGACCCATATCGAGAGGTGAACGCTTGAGCGATAGTTGGGGTGGAGTAAGGGGTTTTGATATCGATACAAACTAGAAATCTAGACTACAGACTCTAGATGTATAATCCCTTGAAATGTGAAGAAAAGTAAAGATCAGCGTTTATCAACGTGGAAAAAAAAGTTTGGTGTTCAAACGTAGTGACATGTTGACTCTAAAATATCTGTGTCTAGTGTTGCCAGGTGTCCCGATTTGCGCGAGACGTCCCGATTTTCAGGGGTCTGGTGACACGTCCCGATTAACCCTTGATCGGGACGCCAAATGTCCCGATTTTTCACTAACCTCATGAGTCTTTACTATATTTGATAATTTTGACAGGAAAAGTAAATATAACTAAGCTGCTACTACATACAAATATTCTTGCTTTCATTTTTTCTCATCAAATTCAGACTTTCACTACTGTCCCGATTTGAAACCCAAAATCCCGATTATTTTATCCTTACGTTCCGAAATTTGACACACGGGACCTGGCAACACTATCTGTGTCTATTGTAAGTGATACTATATTTACACTCCACGATAAGGTACCTAAAAGTTGAATTTTGAAAAATCCTATGCTTTTTATGGACTATCCTATGATTAGGAAATCAAAATCAAAATCAAAAAGTAATTTATTCAGTTTAGGCCCTAGTAAGGCACTTATGAACGTTACATTGGTACATACACTTGAATTTACCACCGGTTCGGATACACTTAAACTGAGAAGACTTCTTGAAGGAACTTCTAATTATGAACTTCTACATAATTAGAAGTTCCTAAACCCTGCGGAGATGTGCATTAATTTTCGAAAAATAGATAAATTAGAAGACGTATGATTAATATTACTTGTGTTTCTTAAAAAGTATTAAGCTTCGATTTTTTAGAGATTTCCTCAATTCTGGTGTTTCAGTTTCATAGTTTTTCATTTAGTTTCAAAGTTTGCAAAAATTATAAAATTAAAAGAGAATTGAGAAAGCTTGATTTCCGACGTAATATCGACAGTCGATAGAGGAGCGAAGTGTCCCAACCCCCTAGACGTCTGCTAGTCATTACGGGAGTCTTAGCGCAACAGGTTTATAGTTTTTATCCTTTTTTTTCACATACACGTGAAGGCATCCCAGCCGGCTGCGCGGGCGCAATAACAACGGTGTATCATCAGGATAGCACGTGGCGTGATGTAATCGTTTGATAGTTTGTTGACTCCTTAACTGTGAAGTCTACTTGAGACAGCATAATTATAGTTTACTGACATTTTGTTCTAGAGATACGTGTTGTTTTGATTACAATATACGGGTTGTTAGTGAATTAAGAAATGGTTATTTGATGAGGTTCTTAGTGTTGTAGAAATTGGAAAAACATGTTTACAAAATCAAAAAATCTCAATGTTTTATTTTTGATTTTGTAAACATGTTTTTTCGAGATTGTATCAAAATATGTACAGAAACTCAAGTAATTTGAAATCGGGAGATTAATAAACCCACGATTATCTTAATTCTTGCAAATGTTATTTAACCGTGTTTTGGTATAAATGTTATCTCCCGTAGCCGTACTCTAACAACCGTTACGGGTAAACCGCGTTACGAAATGAACTGTTAAAAATTCAGTTGAAATTACACACAGTACATTCTTTAAACTATTTTCCAAGTCAAATAGTAACGTGAACGAGATCCTAATTGCATATTGCTATTATGTTGTCTCATACATAACACACATATATTATCACCTTATTTAGATCTTATACAAAGGTATTAAAGTTCAAAATTGACAAATTTGGTATCCGGAATATTTAGTTTCGTCACTTAACGTGGTTCATAAAAGAGTTGTTCCTTTTCATGATTGGTCTCGTTCCATTTTTACTGAACGCGGTTTTGTTTGACAGTTACATATTTTCGCAATGAGCACGGGTTTTGGAATATTTGTATACGACACGAAGGTTGACGCACTTTTGTTGTGAATACCAGAATCTTGGCATCAATAGGCAGATTTATAACATTAAACGCATAATATCATATGTTTCGAACTGTTACAATGTAATAAGTAAAACTGGTTGTTGGAGTAGGTGTGTATTGGGAACGACTTCTTCATTAAATTATGCCTTATGTCATCTGCTAAAATTGGCCTTTCCTATGGATTTGCTAAAAACGTACAAACTACTATACCGAGTAGGTAATCTTATTATTGGTAAGTCATGGTTTGGTCGAAATTCGACATCAAGCCAAGAACTAGCTCTGCTGCTGTCGGAATATACCAACAGGCCCTTGATGACAAATTTTCAACTTAAAGGTGGCAGCTAAATTCACATTTCCCCACATTGTCCTACCAAAAAGTCAAACAAGTCACTACCACTGAGCTATCAATAAGAACCTACACCAGCACAATATGACACGGAACTCTACAACTAGGTTACACAAACAAACAACATAACTGTGAGTCTGTGACGTAATATCAGGGCGTTGCAAATCAAATCAAATCAATACTACTTAATATACAGAGTTAATAACAGCCTATCCGTTTCCAATGCATGTAGACTAGTATGATGATTAGGTACTTATAGACCATTATATGCGTAATGTGGACCCGAATGTTTATTTTGTCAATATGGTTTATTGACAGTGACGAAAGTGGGTTTCATTTGACAGTTGAAAAGGTATGTAGTAGGTACTAGTTTGATAAGTAGTGAATCGAAAGTCGGAAGTCTGTGTGTTCTTACAAGCTTTTATTTAGTTTCACCTGTCCCGTTGTCTGTAATGGAATTTTGCAAGTTAAATTTGACCCACTTTCCGGTTTCCGATTCAGCTGAAATTTTGCACGAATATTCAAATCGCGTGACAATGCAATATTATGATAACGTGGAGCTGATCTGATGATGGAGCTGGAAGGTGGCCATAGGAACTCCGTAATAAAACCACATAACCCCATCGAGTTTGGGCTCGTTTGATTCGTCTTGATGAGTACTTTGTCCCAAGTATAGTCAACAAAAAGTACAGTCACTCAAAAAAAAGCTTGTATTAAAAATGTAATTTTTAGCAAAGAACTTTTCTTTTACAATGTAATTTAAGGCTTGTGTTTGCCAATATCACATTGGTCAGTGATGCGGCCGAAAGTGTATTGAAAACCTTTCGACATTCATAATGCACAATTTAGTTATTTTAGTAAAAAAGAAGAATGACGACACAATGTGCTTTGCACACGCAACGTTATGCCAGCACAAGTAATTACATTTTGTTTGGAATTAAGTTTATTTCAAGGACGAAAACACTGACTTTTATGTACAAAACCTTTCATTGTCCATTCCATTTTTTGAAAATTGCAATATCTGAGTTTTGTTCAAAAGATCATTGCAGTTGACGCGATTTAAATCACCACATGCAGACAAATTACTTATTACTAGAAACCCACAGTGCGATTACGTAAAGCAAAGGTCACAAGCACAAGTGTGGGAGTACCATAATGTGGGCAAAACTTCACTAATAGAATGCGTACCTGCTTATTATATTATATTGTATTGTGTGAATATACTACTTAGTAGAGTTCATAGAAGAGTTATAGCGTTTTGATCGAAGCGAAAAATAACCTATAATGAAATAGGTTTCACGTAAAAACCTATTTATCAATAGATTATGTAAAAGAAAAGCGTAAAATTATATAATATGGAAAAGTAACGAAGAAACAAAAGTACTTTAATCTGCTGATAATCCTATTACTCGACTAAAAGAAAAGCTGGTACCGAACAAATATCATTCAAGGGCCAAATAGAGGACTGAAATACCTGTAAGGAACTACGTAGATAAAGTTCCAAATTCATCACTAGACTAGAGTCACTGACACTTGACATGACACCCTAATCTCACTACGTGAAGCTATAAAATTGAAATGACGCATATATTTAAAGGATTCCCAATTCAAAAGTACCGATATAAAAGTCGGTACTCTACTGATTACTAAGCATGAGTAACAAGAGAAGTTAGAAATGTAACTCTATTTTACATGGTAATAAAATTCACAATAGCGTGATATAATTTAAAAGATACGATCTGCAGTGTCCCCAAAAAGTAATCCTGACGGTTTTCCTAACCACAAAGTTTGGTGATATTTCACTTTAGTTTTGGCTCAAGTGAAAAGCGCATAATAATACTTAATGAGGCAAGATATAAAGTAGATAAATAAAGATATAAGAACCTTAAATTGTTGATTATTTTAATACCCTTTGTTTTTGTGATGTGACACGGTAATAAAGAATCTGCTATTTTTAACGCTAGTTGTACCTACCACGGAATAGACCTTATTTATCTGTTCTGTGGTACCTACCTACCTCGCACACACACACACACATAATGTCCATTAAGTGATACCTATTCTCAAATCTATGAAACATTTTAAAAGTGAAGGTAAACACTGTAATTGAATACAATATGCAAAAAAAGATTAGTCTCGCGCCAAAATCTGTTGTAACCAAAATTTGTTTTGCCGTTCTAACAAAGAGCAATATTATTTTATGTTTTGTAACTTTTACTTATTTTATATTAAATAAATTTGGTCCAGGGTCAAATTTCACGAGGCGTTCATATTGTAGCTGTATTCTGGCGGCGCCGAACTTCTTTTTGTTCCTGATGCTGTATCGGCGGGCTATTGAAACCTCGCAAGTGCATTGCTCTAAATTTTACAGGAGAAGGAAAAACCACATGGAAGACACTTTCAGGGAAATTATAATGCAAACATTTATCTTCGGAACCACTGAGTGATGTTTTAGACATGAAAAACACATCGCATATTTTACTAGGCTTTCTACAAAAAAAAAAAACCTTTTAAGGTTTTTAACTTTTCCTGTAAAATTTGGAGCAATGCACGTAGGAGGTTTTCATAGCCCCCTGATAATATTGTTTGAATAGTGTAACTATTAAAATATTTTCTAAAGTACTATTTAAACCAAAAAAGAAAAAATAAGAGTAACAAAGTATAATTCATACAAGTACCAAGGAACTTAATATTTGATGGCACACTTCACTGAAAGATAATCGCTGACAGCTTATAACTTCCAATACAAGCAAGGTCATAAATAAGTACGCAGAGGACGAGCAAAGAACGCATTTCATAACGGGACCGAGCAAGTCATGTGTTGGTATAACGTGTAAGTTAGTAGGCAAATATATTATGAGGTTTACAAGTTAAAATGTATGCGAAGAAGGAAAACCACTGCGTTTTACGTGATATCTTATTTGAATGAGGATGCGAGATTGTTGAAACTAATGTATGCAAGTATTTTGAGATACGTATATGGCGATTTTCATCAACAAATGGCACAAACGCCTAACTTAGGAAACTTTTAACAGTATGAAAAGCTGTCACTTTGTATTAAAAATAATAATAAAAATAATAAATATCCTGGGACATTCCTCACACACGGTCATCTGATCCCAAACTAAGCAGAGCTTGTACTATGGAAACCAGATAACTGATATAATACATATACTACTTTTTGTTTGTAAATACATACTTAATATACATAATTACACCCAGACTCAGGACATACAGACATGTTCATGCACACAAATGCATGTCCTGTGTGGGAATCGAACCCACGACCTGCGGCGCGTAAGGTGAACCTTAACCAACTGCGCCAACTGGCCCGTCTTTGTATTGAGTTAAGAGTCTGGTAAGCATGGTATCGTATTAGAACAGTACCTATGTAATTAATTAATGTCTTAGTAAAAGTTATGTATGCTGGGCTCCGTTGGATGCAAGCGGCCCAAAACCTTTCGTAGTGGAAGTTAATGGGAGAGGCCTATGTTCAGCAGTGGCCATCCTTAGGCTGATATAATGATGATGATGCTGAAAAGGTACGTAGTATTCATTTTTATTTAATCATATTTATTATAGAAGTTCTAAAAAGCAGTTCTTAGATAGGTAATATTGAATTCTTTTGAATTAGTTGTGGAATGAGCTCTCCGCTGTGGGCCTGTGGTTTTCCCAAGGAAGTACAATAGTTCTTTATGATTTTTGCAGGGTCAGCAACGCGCGAGTGGTGCCTCTGGTGTTGCAAGCGTCAATAGGCTACGGTTACCGCTTACCATCAGGCGGGCCGCATGTTTGTTCGCCAACTTAGTGATTTTTTAAATATAAAAGAGTCAAATAGTTCTACTCTTTCTAACTTACTTCCCTGATTTGCCTGTCTTATATTATCGGTTAAGCTTATCGGTACTACGAATAGGTACATGCGCGTTTCTTTATATCTTTATTAGCTATCCCCCGCGGTTTCACCCGCGTTCCCGGGATAATCCTTCCTATATTGCCTATATCCTTCTCCATACCATAGGCTATCTGCATGCCATATTTCATGAAGATCCGTTGAGTAGTTGAGGCGTGAAGGCGTAACAAACAAATAAACAAACAAACTCACTTTCGCTTTTATAATATTAAGTAAGGATTAGCAACCCATCCGGGCCCAGCTTTGCACGGTACTTGCAACTTTGTTTTATACTATTTAGAGATGATGGTTTAACATTGAATGTCTTAATTTCATCCAAATATGAATATCTTAAAGGATGTCAAGGTCCCAATGAATAAAATCTTAATGATCTGTGACATGTTATATTTGCGTGTACGCAGATTTGCTTATAGAGCGAGGTCGCCTTATCAACCGTTAACATCGAATCACATTTCGTGGTTTGCAAATTTTATGTCTGATTTTGGATTGTGAGTGCGTGGCCAATTACTGAGAAATGTGCCTAGACTGTATCAAGGTTTTTTGCTTGCAACACCGGTATCATTCACACGTTACCAACCCTGCAAACATGTCTTCACAATATTCTCAAGTAATACTAAAATTATTAAAAGTATTATTTCTCGACTAAATATTCCTTGATTTCATATCCTTACTAATATTATAAACGCGAAAGTTTCTATGTACTTATGGAAGTTAAAGTTTGTTACTCTTTCACGCAAAAACTAGTGAATAGATTTGGATGAAATTTGGCACGCTGATAGATTATTTTCTGGATTAACAAGTAGGGTATTTCTTTTTTATATTGCCCGTTAAAGTTCGTGACGTCACATTTCATTAAAAATTGTATAGAAATGTGACGTCACGCGGGACTTTAACGGCTATATCTTCATCATTGCTTGTTTGATTGACGAAAAAAAAAATACGTGTCCAATATTTTTTGATAATCTAACTGACGGACTAAATAGAATTATATAGTTTTTACCCAGGAAAGTACCCAATTAAACAGGCAACAGATTAGTTAAATCTTAATTACTACAAATATCCTTACCTATAACGTACTTATCTTATTTATCCTTATACTTTTAATCTCCTATTTGTTTCTTCCAATAACAACTCAGCCAAACTCTCACGCACTAAATACAATTTAAAATTTCCTTAAAAATAAAACACTTTATTTCCTGCGCCTAGGCAACCGCATTATGGCACAGTTCACGGCTATATAAGGCATTGCCAGACGGTCACACCAGTATGGCATTTTGTAATCAGTTCACGTAGTTACTAACAATTATACGTTAAAGTGACTTCTGCCTAAAATGGAGTTTACAGAGTTTCTGTATGGCTTTTTTCTCGCAAGTATGGCCGTGAGAACTGTTTTTAACTATTATGTCTTTATAAAATTTTATTTGAGTTTTGGTATAAGCGACGTCCTGTCTAGCTAGTAGGTAATCTGTCTTTGCCTATCAAATCTAGACTGTGGCCTGATTTTGTTACCTCACAGTTTGGGCTAGATGTTTTTTTTTTTCCAAAAACCGCATTCCGGACATTAAAACATGCATTTCATGAAATATTGACAAACAAACGGAAAGAAAATAAAAATACATGCTTGTTTTTTGGTAATGTGACAATGGGCCGTATGATATTTAGGTACACACGGCTACACTTCAAGCTATACATTTCCAGTATAAGCTGATCTCAAATTGTAAAGGATTTCCGTACAATGTTCTACTTTTTGGAATGCAGGTGAAACCGTGTGGAACACCTAGTATATAATAAAGTAGAATTGCTAGTAATATTATCTCAACATTGAAAGACAATCAAAAACATTTTTTTGCAAAAATCAATGTAGGTAATTATTTAATTAATTTCTATATCAATATTTCCTTCTCCAAACTAAGTTTTATTACGAAACGGGTAGAAGTCATCAATCAATAGTTTACCCACACCCGAAGGCGTGTAGGTAAGAGATTGCCACACGTAGCAATTACACAATTAACTACCGTGTAAGCATTAAGTTATCCACATTGATATACATTCAATACATTCACAAGCATGACTAAGAAGATTACGCTGAGATAATCCTAACAATATATGAATGTTTATTGAAAATATTCAATGGGATTTACTGTACAGTATTACCCAACTGATATGGCGCGTCGTGAATCTTCGTTCGCACAGAAAAGAAAGTATGGCCCCGAAGATTAAAGAAAGAATGCTTAAAACTTACAATCAACCTTAGATCACTACTATAAGGTTCATAATACACTGCAGCTGTTAGTTCCGTCTTCCTCGCAAGTGACGCCCCTCCGAACGGCGCTGCCGACCAATAGCGTTTCCCGCGCTTTGAAAATGTATCTTCTGCATAGGTACATCGGTAAGCCATATTAATTGGGTACTACTGTACATAGGTTGCGAATTTCTTTACAGCGACATTTGTTGTTTACGATAGGATTATTTTCATCTCACTAATATTATAAATGCGAAAGTTTGGATGGATTTATGTTTGTTACTCCATCACGCTTCAACAAATTAACGGATGTGAATGACATTTGGCACGCTGATAGAATATGTTCTGGATTTACACATAGGGTACTTTTTATCCCGGGAAAACAGATATCCCTCGAGTAAGCGGGTGAAACCGCAGGGCGCAAATAGTATAATATAAATATTATTGACAATTTTGATAATCTTAGAAAGAGAGTATCGAAATACCTATAATCCAAAACTAATGGTGCGTTCATGCTACGCGAACCGAGCACGAGCCGAGCCACGAACGAACAGGATTCGTTCGTTGCTCGCGATGTCAAGTGTGGACGTACAACGAGCTTACAATGAGCATAGAACGAGCATACAACGAGCCTACAACGAGCGTGATGCTAATCCGTGTTCGTGAAAAAACTGACAATCGGGCGGAGCGCAGTCGAGCGCGAGACGAATGCTCGTTCGAAGCTCGCAAGTCCGTCCACGCTACGCGAACAACGAACGAATCCTGTTCGTTCGAGGCTCGGAATCCAAAAATCTATAAAACTAGCATTTTCACTGAGCCTTTTTCCACTTATCAAAATCAAAATCAAAAAGTCATTTATTCAGTTTAGGCCCTAGTAAGGCACTTATGAACGTTATGAATAAGGCATGGTCTAATCTAGGGGTTATATTGTGAACCACAAATAACATAACACTTTATAACATAAGATGCAATGCGCGAGTTACATTATTGCAAAAAGAGCGAATAGAAAGTGAAGACAAATCTATAAAGTGCAGACAGCTTGCGTTTTCTATAGAATACATCTTAATAAATCTATGTGTAAGAGCCGCAAGCGACAGACTACCCGATAAAACGATAAGCTATTGACGGTGTAAACGATTGAGAGACAGCTACTTACTGCACCGCTACCACCCATCAATTCAATGTAAATTATTTGTTTGTGTTTGTTTTTAGTTTATTGTGTGAGCTTTTAGCTGTTAGAGAAGTTTGATGTACTAAGAATCTATTAGAAAGTTCTTAAAATAATGGAACTGTTTAGGTTTAGTCTAGTAAACAGGATAACAAAGCAAGTATATCATGGAAAAAGCTCCAAACACATGTAAACAAAACTCAACTTCTAAATTCCTCAGTGAAGATCTGCGTGAAGAACTGCAAGATACAGGCACGTTTAGTTCAACTACTTAGGCAGAAATACATCAAAATTCTTGACTCATTCTGAATTATAAATCTTATTTATTTGAATTTTTTAACAGAATTAAGTTTTAATCAATACGTTAATTAATCTAAATCATGTGGCAAAAGTGTTTTCATTATAAATCTTCATTCATGATATTTTATTGTTTAATTATGAACCCGGATGTTAAAAACTTGTGATAAGTTGTTAAACGAGTAACCTTTAACATTATTAACTTTGGCCACGTCTGTCATCTGTATTTTATTGAAAAATTTCATTAATTTTGGAATTCTATAATAATTTAAGCCTAGAGCCATAAGTGATATCATCTGTGTTGAAGACAGCCACGGTATAAAGGTTATTTGGTTTCTGATTTATTACACTGATCAACAACATTTTGTAACAAGAAAAGTAAGCAGTAATTTCGAAATAACTACCTAACCTCTCCACAAAATCATGTGTATATTAATTTGATTAGGACTAGTTTCCGTGTTCCGGCACTTATCAGTAAAATTTAATATTAATTGGTTTTTCCTTATTATTTTTTAATTCAGTGTTTTAATTTCAGAAAAGTGGCTGTGTTTTGTGTTTGCTGAGTGAAGTGATTCTTAAAGAATGTCAAGAAAGTGCAAAAATGATCCTGATAAGTTCTGTTACATTTGTGGTGAAATTACTTTTGTATCTCAACGAAGAAATTTAACACCTTTAAATAAAAAAAATGTATGAAAGTTATTTCGGTTTTCCTGTTGGACAGCAAGATAAAGTGTGGGGTCCTCATATCTGTTGTGTTACTTGTGTTATTAGGATTGCAACTTGGGTATACAAAATTTTGTTGTTTTCTGTGTGAATGGGACAGTAGAGATAGGAAGAACAATTACATTAAGAAAAATTGGCGCAAAAGACGATCTCTTACTCCAGGAATAAAAAATGTAAAACATGCTCCATTAGTACAACCTAAAGATATATTTTTACCACCTCTACATATAAAACTTGGCCTGATGAAAAACTTTTTGAAAGCAATGGTTAAAAATGGCGCTGGGTTTCAATATCTGAAAGAAAAAATCCCTAAAATCAGTGACGCCAAGATTAAAGAGGCTGTGTTTGTAGGTCCTCAAATCAGGCATGTGATAAAAGATGATATATTTAAAGAACAACTCGATGATCTGGAAAAACCAGCTTGGGAATCATTTATAAAAATCACTGAAAATTTTCTTGGAAATCACCGATCAAATGACTATAAAACTATCGTCGAGGAACTTTTAGAGAATTATAAAGCATTAGGCAGCAATATGTCCTTAAAAATACATTTTTTAAATTCACATTTAGACTTTTTTCCCCCAAACTTGGGTGCCGTTAGTGATGAACATGGGGAACGATTCCACCAAGACATTTTTACCATAGAGAAACGATACCAGGGAAAATGGAGTCCAACTATGCTGGCAGATTATTGCTGGGGATTACAGAGGGACGTTCCTGATGCAAAATACAGGAGAAAATCATGAAAAAGTACTTATATTAATATTATAACATTGATAATAATTTAATTTTTGTTAAAATAATTTGTAATGAAAGAAAAGTAAAAAAAATCATATTAAAATAAAACTATTCGTATCTAAAATTTTAGACTACTAATTCTACTCCACTTGACCTTATTCCTAACAGAATCAGCCAAAATTTTTCTTGTTACACAGAAAAATATTTTTTTTGTTGATCAGTGTTATATGCTCCATACCATTTACCAATTAATTGGAAACATTTTAATAAAGAACGAAAAAAAAAATTTACGGCACATGAAATATACCTACAATCATTTATACTTTTGTTATTACTAGAAATTTTATTAATTAAATTAGAATTTGCTTAGTGATCTTTTCCTTAAATTACCTGTCCTCCATATTTTGATTGCTATATTTTAAGTATAAAAAATCACATCGTATTTAACCCGTTGGTTCTCGTGAGGACGCGCGTCCTATAATAACAATTGATGTCATTTTTTTTATTAACCGCGATCCAATGTATAATTAAAAATACTATTGAAATTGGCATTGAAAATACTACCATACCTCGGTGTAGAAATTGAAGAAGACCGCGACAAGCTAGGCTTCTTAGGCCTAAACAACTTGTGGTTCCTCAAATCCATGTTGACATTGACTCAAAGTCACAAAACTCGTCCAAAAACACACAAAAATCACGACCACTCACTAACCACTTACATTGGCAACTAGCATATTAATTAGAACATAGTATATCGCAATCTAATTATCATAAAATTTCAGGTTTTAGCCTCAACAAAGTCGTTAGAAACAAAATTGCATTGTAATACGGTTGGCAAATCTTGCCCAGACGCGCGCGCAAGTTCATATGCGTGACAGAGATGGAGCTATAAACCTGTCGCAACTATCGAATGAAACGAATGCTTCTTTAATTAAAGAGTGTTAGCGGTAATTGTTTGTAAACAGTGTTAGTTTTAGTAAAAGATTTACGCCTTTTGATTGGCTAATATTTGTAATTGAAAGCCTTTAATCTAATCGTCCTGACCAGGTAGTATCGTGAGCTTGCTTAGCAAGAGATCACCATGCAATAGCTTAGTGACATTAAACGCCGTAGCAGAGGTAATGTGTTCGAATCCTATTTGAATGCTTGAACTTTCGGTGAAGGAAAATATTGTTGCTCTTGAGGGCCAGTTCCTCTCGGCTCTATGCTTACGATCTTCGACCGCATCAGCACTTACCATGGTGAGAAAACGGATAATGGTCAAGCACAAACCTCTGAACCTAACCTTGCTCCTCCTATC
Organism: Polyploca ridens; assembly: GCA_951394255.1. NCBI lineage: Eukaryota > Metazoa > Arthropoda > Insecta > Lepidoptera > Drepanidae > Polyploca > Polyploca ridens. Next base: position 5,043,949 of record OX596245.1, on the reverse strand, counting down.
AATACCTAACCTAGGTAGAGATACTTTCAGAGAGACCAAAAAGTATCAAATTTTTCAATGTAAATCATCTTTTCCAATGTGATTGCCACTATACTACATGGTGCAACTTGCAACTATCAACATTACCTAACTAATGCTCCACGCTCAGCCATCAGCCGGACTTTCTTATACATCATGCAAGTGCATATTTGGTTCGAAATATATCACGCTATTCACCATAGAGATACGACCTAATTGAAAACTAGGAAGTGTCGTGTATTCAGATCTAAAAGCATCCCGGGAGTTACGGTCCGATTCATGTTACACGATATGCGATAATGTTGGTTGTGATCTTAAATAGGATTATGTGGGAAGTGCTGTGAAGAAATTTGTGGAGATTGGTACATTTTAGATGTTAATTGGGGAGACGAGTGTCGAGTATGCCAAGCAAGTCAAGTGGAGTTTCGTACGAGAGACTAATTTTACGGAGATAGACTACATTGCAACGAGAATAAGTCATCGCCGCGGAATCGGCCTAAAGGGGCTACCGCGTAAGAAATTGGTAATAAACTGGAGTTTTATTTATACCTCACGGTGGTCTACGGATGTGAATTGATTGACACGTTTTTATATTGTGTGTATATAAAAGAATTCTAGAAAATTGGGGTCACGATGAAAAAGACAATATATGATTTGATTTTTCGATTTGAGGTTTTCTGATGTTGAATTGATGTCGTTCGGTTCGTATTGCGTTCTCTAAAAAAACACGTATCATGAAAGTACCGTAACTCCCGGGATGCTTTTAGATCTGAATTCATTAACGAGGCTGCGTACTGTGCCGCAGACTGTGGACACTGACTTGCTTCACAAATAGATACGCCAGTCGCTGAAATCCTGTCTTCCTCGATACTCTTGGAGGATTTAACGCAATTCGTCTAGGTATATAGTTGATTTAAACGTTATAACTATGTTGTTAAAATTTGCAAGAATGGAAAGATTACTTAAAATAACCTACATACATAACAAGTATCAAGTACGCATTGCTTCAATATTTACGCCCTTCGATATAAGTACCGTTTGCATCGGCCTCTTTTACTGGGCTAGTTACGGTTAGAATAGATTATTTGTTCACTACGTTTTGATACGGAATTTATTACACAATAAAATGAGGTGTCAATGAAGGTTACCAGATCAAAAATAAATGTTTCTAACTGACTACGCAAGTAGAGTATATTCTTTTACTTTTTTCGCTATACAGTCTGACGCAAACTTCGAATCAGCCGATTTAGTGGTTTACATAATTTTGTGGTTTTATTTAATTTATATTACAAATGTAATGATTTCACTGTAACTAAATACTGTCATAACATCTAATAACTTACAGATAAGCGCGAAAATTCTTGCAGAATTCAATTACTGATAATTTGGCATACCGTATAAGAGAATAACAAGTATTTCATTATTTTATCGTTCGTTACTTAACATTTTAATCATTTTGAGCTCAAGATTTTTGAAACTTTACGGCAATCCTGGGTAGTTCACGGAGCTTATGATTGCCCTTAATTGTTTGATCCTTATAACCTTATTATTGTCGTTTAGTATCAAAATACGTTGTCCCTTTTTAACCACTTATAATCATTAATCTTCCTTTTCATTTCAATGGCCCTATAGACTCCTTATCCTCCAACATTACATAACCGAAATTCGAATCATTTCTACTACAATAAGTGTCGCCACTGTCGACAGAGCCTCGGCCTTACGTTCAATACGTACCGTTAAACATACCTCCTATGCATACTAAATGTTAACTACCTATATTGATGCGTTAAAACGTACTAACTGTTGTTTTAGTTTTATGAATGTAGGTGACTCCAAAGATTTATTACTTGGATTTCCAGTTGATTTGGGAAAGCATAAAAATACAATGTGAGTACATACCTTATGTAAGTAAGTAATTACAATATTTGAGGTATGTCAGAAGGTTGACAAGCAGGCAGCTGATCCAATGTCCCATGTCCCATTATTTTTATAGGCGATGATATCTCAAGGTTTTCCTCCTACAACGGGCTTAAGCATTCAGTGAAGGAAAACTTCGTGAGGAAACTATAGCACGGTGGCAGGGTACTTTGTAGGGTACTACAAAGTACCCTGGCTGGCTGGCTACTACCCTCAAATTGAAAATCTGTCGCCAAGCACCTACTGGTGTGTTCTGACAGCTGCACTTGAGAGCCAATTCATTTGTAGGCTTTGTATGCTTATCACCTGCGGCGATGGTGAGATTGAAGACAAGCCAAAATTTCACTACAAAAAACATAGATTTTTCTGTTTTTAGTCAAATATTCATAGAGAAGTACATGCTAGGATTGAATAGCTACCTAGACCGACTAAAAATCATTGAAAGACTTCTAAAAAGGCTTCTATCATTATCAATTTCTAATATATCGTGTAACATGATGTTCACATGATATCAGTCCAACCTTGATACCGTCCACCGGCCTTGTCAACTTGAATGTCCATCTACGGTGATCAGTTGTGAGAACATTTACTAATAGTCGTTCCACGCGGCTTTGCTCACCAAATGATTTATTAACCCGTTGTTTCTCGCGAGGGACGCGCGTCCTATTATAACAATTGATGTCATTGTTATATTTTTAACCGCGAGCCAAGCGATTAAATTATATCAGGGCAACATTTGGCCTAATTTGCAGCTTCATAAATGAAAAATATGAAGGTTGCCCATTGTGAATGAATGAATGAAATATTCTTTACTCAAAAACACTTGTAATGTAGTCATGTCATGTATTTTAACAACCTTCTTTGAGGAAAATCGACCTTTCCGCGCTTGAATAGGTGCCAGAAAAGTCGTATGGAATTTCATTGCTGGTGAGATTTTGCCACCAGCAATTTTCTTGGCATGGCCTGCGATCTCTTTCAAACAACCTTTGGGATTGTGTACAGGGATTACTAAAGACGAAATCGTAATTATTTAATTATTAAATCGTTGATTTCATGTATCCTATACTTGACGTGTGATGCGCACAGACCCATAACTTTTACATGGGTAGGGTATTTACAAATATCGACAAACTTACCGGCGTGTTTTATTTATTTATTTATTTATATTAAGGAAAAATAACAGAAATAGATTACAAATAGAAGTTAGAAGAAAAAGACAATTACAAATATTTAAATCTACTCCCTTAAACATTTTTCACGGGGAACTAAATATGTAGCAAAAAACAATGGTGACATAAAATAGCATTTTATAAGCTCACATTTATAACACATAAAGACACTGTAGATAGACATACAGATTTATAATTATGACATATTATCTGAGTAACACAAGTTGATGACAGTTAGTATGAGCAATTTACAATGGGAACAGTATATTGGAATGTTAGACATGTCAATGTATTGACGGAACAAGACATAACGCGCTGATGACTAGCTTTGTTAGATCATGGGAAAATAGCTTAGAAAGAATGGCTGCTTCATTTGGACAATTTTATAGTGAGCATGTCAGGAAGTTAGCAAAATGTTTATCATTATAGGACTTTTTATTTATTTTTGTTATAAATTTTGCACAGGTATTTTGTTTTTGTTAAGTACGATAAGTGACGATGTGGCCGAAGGTGGTAAGCACATACAGCCTAGAAGGAATCTAGTGTAGCTGTTGGAACACACTGGTAGGTGCTTGGCGACAGATTTTCGACTTGAGGGTGGTAGCCAACCAGGCAGATCCTATAAACCATGCTATTATTTGCTCACGATATTTTCCCTCATAGAAAATTCAAACTCATTGTAGGATTCGAACTCATACTACGGCATCCATCGTCACTACTACCACTACTCTATCATCACCTAACGAGGATATCTAATCAACTTCTTCGAATAAGTTGTTTGAATATTAAATTTACTGTTCATGCTAAAAACAGTATCTATATGTATCAAAGTCGCTCCTTAGGCTGCTGGCAATTAGTTTTTTCTTTTCATCTAGTTTCTACAAATAAACTAGGTAAACTTATCACTCAAAAACTGGTATTTATACAGGTTTTTACTGATCTTAAACATTTGTTCTCTTAACTACCCAATCAATTCACTCCTACCTATTATCGCCTACAAAAATCTGATTTTTAACTCGACGCTTTTAGGATCTAGCCACGCGATCTTTAAAAAATACAATGTCCTGTCTTTTAATTCAGGATTAATTGTTTTATATCTGTGGAGGAGTTGTATCGTGTAAGATTTTTAACACGCGACTCTACATTGGTTGAATAAATAAACAAAAAAGTATTTAATTATAGAATGAAAAAAAAACAATGTATTATAAGTAGATAATACTAAGACTACTTGGGCTATCTTATTTTAAAAGGCTCAATCTTCTTCCACTTATTTAAATATCAACCTTCTAGAAAAACACTACCTATATCCTGTTCAATGAAGCCCAAATATTTATTTTTATATATCACACAAATTTCACCTGATTAGTATGCAGAGGCGCACGCGTGGACACGTCTACTTCATGCCTATCATGTCACGCCTTCACTGGGCAACGTCACAGACCAACACACTAAGAATTAGATAAGAACCTGTTCAGTATTGCGCGTATTATATGTAACTTTGCGCATCCTGTTGCGTTGTTATACATATAATTGTGCGCTTTTTTTTTTAATTATTGTTTGATTTATTTTATTTACATTACTCGTATAATTGATAATAATGCACGTTGCAAATTCGTGCTAAAAATATTTTTTGTAACAAAAACTTATTAATAGTTTTAATATAACGTTGCAGCGGATTGTTGAGTACGAAAACGATTGTATTCTAATGAAATGCTTGAAATGCCTCCTCTACACGTTTTAACTCTATGCTATCGTCGATTGAACAACAATCGATGGGTAAAAGTTTCGTAGCTTACATACAAAACGTGTCAAAATACAAACAGACCCCGTTCCAAGAACCCACACTTTACCATTACCGACGGTTTGCATTCAATATGCATTTGATTGCACACGATGGGAAAGGGCTTGCATATGATATTCAATGCACCCGCGCCACCTAAGTAGCATAAATATAGGTAGGTACAACCACTTTGTTAGATTTCTTTATTAATTTAATCTTTGACAAATGTTAAGAAAGTTTGATACTAGGCTTTTTAATTTTACAGGCAAAAAACATACTACTAGTTGTCAACGTTCTCGGTATAAAAAGTAGTCTATAATACTTCGGGATAATGTAGCTTCCCATTAATGAAAGATTTTTTCGAATCCAACTGGTAGTTCCAGTGATTAGCCCGTTTAAACAAACAAAAAACTCAATATTAAGTACAGTATTACCCAACTGATATGGCTTACCGATGTACCTGCGCAGAAGATACTTTTTGTACATTTTCAAAGCGCGGGAAACCGCTATTTGTCGGCAGCTGCCGCCATGTTAGCGTGCGCCGTGCGGAGGGGCGTGACTTGCGAATGAGACGGAACTAACAGCTGCAGTGTATTATGAATTGTATAGTAATGATTTAAGGTTGATTGTAAGTTTTAAGCATCCCGTTAATCTTCGGGCCATACTTTCTTTTCTGTGCGAACGAAGATTCACGACGCGCCATATCAGTTGGGTAATACTATACACTAGATTCAAAACAAGAGAATAACTTATTTACTTTAAGAATAGAATATATAAAGGCGCTGCTCTATTTTATTTATCAATATATAAAAAAGAACTAAAACACAATTGCAGAGAAGTCTTAATCCCACCTTTTGTGTGACTTTCACTGTTAAATATTTAGTCGACAGCTCAGAATAAGGTAAGTTAATGTACCAAGACTATTATAATATCTAAAATTAAACTGCTCATAAAGTTAATTGTAATTTGTACTATAAAAAAAATGCAAAAACCAGAGGAAACAAGGTTAAAATATTTCCGTTTCTTTGTTTCAATGTGTTGGAATGTTAAACTATAGGTAGGTTTGCATTTATATTCATGTTTTGATGTGTACATACATAATGCATGAAATTCTTCAGTTTAAACGGTCCCGTGGCTCTGATACTGTGTGCGATACATTTATATCGTGTTTGTATTTACCTGAAACAATGTAAAAAAATAAATTAGAAACGTATATACCAATTATATGTAAAATTATATTTTTACACGTAGTATTTATAATATCAGTTATTTGGTTTCCATAATACAAGCTCTGCTTAGTTTTGGGGTGAGGTATGTGTGAAGAATTTCCCAGGATATTCATTCATTATGAAAATAAAATTCGGGAAAATGTGTCTCAGAATTCATACCTAATTCACCTATCAAATATTTCTGTATTGATTACAGGAAAAATACTATATTTCAGTGCCTTGTCTCTGAGGTTTCTTTTCCAAACCATACCTTAATGTCTGATTTGGTATTTCCCAATTTACTATCTTCAGTTAACTGTAAAATTCCCATAAATCATGATGCAACGATATAGAACATTAAACTTGTATGCACACGAATCGATTACAAACACTTTCACCATAACATCGAATTTGAATCATCGTCCACTTATAATATAATCTGGTCAATTTGAGATCAACAGTCTATCGAACTACCAACCGTATTGATCGGACATCATCCGAAAATAGTCGGGTTATCTGATGTCCATCACAGACCGTCACGCCTGGAAATAAATGATTTATTGATGGCGCTTATCAAACGATTATGTGTTTTATATAGATACAAGTATGGTTTAAATTAAATCACACATGACGTGATAGATATGTTAATGTAATATACTGATATGTTTGATGTGTGAGATCAATCGTGCCGTGAAAGTTTGGAAGAAACCGATAAAAGTATGGAGAATTTACTAATTTAGAACGCTGAATCGAATAGAGTTTAATGGTGCGTTCATGCTACGCAAAGCGAGCACGAGCCGAAACTCGAACGAACAGGATTCGTTCGTTGCTCGCGATATCAAGTATGGATAACGAAACGTGAAAATACTGCAATCGGGCGGAGCGCAGTCGAGCGCGAGACGAATGCTCGTTCGAGGCTCGCAAGTCCGTCAACACTACGCGAACAATGAACGAACCCTGTTCGTTTGTAGCTCCGCTCGTGCTCGCTTCGCGTAGCATGGATGACCATTAGAGTTAGATCGGTCAAAAGCATCGCATAATTGTGAAGATAGTGATAATGATTTGCATGTTTATACGTGATAAAAAATTAATAAAAAGGTTCATATCCAATATCCGCGAAGAGGATTTAAGAGGTCTCAGGCAGTATGTAATAAGGACCCACATCGAACCATAAACCTCCAGCGAAACCTATCTAGCCAAACATATTATATTGGAAGCTAACTATTTAAGCTAACTGAATTCATAATATCTCTAACACACTGTTCTACGTCTTACTAATGAAACCCAATCCTCTAAAAAGGTTAATCAGATAAATGAAAACACTGCGGGAGCTAAGATATCAAAAGAAGCAAATTCCGTGAGAAGCGACTGCGTATTTGTGTTTTTGTATGAAAACGTGTGAAAGTCTAAAATGTTGGTTGCAAAGCATCTCTCTGACAAAAACTTGTACATTTCACCATCGTTCTCGGTTGATTCTCATTCGTATCGATAGTCACGTTGTATCGTATCATGACTCTGCTTTGGTTCCGGTGGACAGCTGCTTCCGTACTAAGAATGCATCCGTTGAATTAGTGTAAGTTTCATACAAATTGAGAGTTTTATTTTATTTTTAATTGGTTATTTTATGACGTTTCAAATTAACATCAATTATTTTATGATTTTAAACGTAAAAATGCAACAAAATATAGAATATGTTTTATCGATTAAAGAATGAATTGATTCTTTTACATCAACATCCAAGGGTATAATAATATTTTTATGGATTCCTTATCTTAAGATCTCCTCTCTTCAATCTCCGGGTGTTTTTTTCAATACTTTTCATCTGCCCAAATTGTTTGTATGATTTATAGTATAATCCGCTTTACGGCGACGGTGCTCAAACGATTTGTCGGTGAGGGATTACTTGTGTCTACTTGTCTGGCAGTCGTTCGTCGGTTGCATCACAGCGAGGAGGCAGATGATATTTTATTAATAGTAATAAGATTGTATAATAAATGTTTGAACCGGGGCATCACCAACTTTAGAACACTAGTTAATTCTGTGTCGATGGATACTGAAAGTTTCAGTGTTCTAATTATTCTTGGCATTATCTACATTTGCAAATAGGACATTTGTTGGATATTATAACTTTTTCTTCATCAAAATTTTGATAATTTAAATATAATTAACTTAACTTAACTTAAATATATATTACATCCCGATGAGGTAATTTTTTTTATCTAACTTGGAGACTATGTATCAACTGTGCTAAAATTACCTATAGTCGATTGTGAAACAACAACCTTCTGATAACTGTCATATTCTTACTGACTATAATTGCATTAACTATGTACTATATGTCATCTGAGTAAACCAAAAAGCTGTAGAATGATGTCTCGTATAAAAGTCCGATTACTATTCTTTTGACCTATTACAGAGATTGATAAACTGTGCTATTACATCGCGGCGCGTCAAAAACCATTATTCAAATAACATGGTTTAGTAGGTCATAAGTCAAATATTATGTCATTGCATAGAATGATTCACTGACATACTGTGCAATTAGTTGTAGACGTATTGTTGCATAAGGATGCACCTTTCACCCATAGTGAACGAAGACATGCACTGAGATCATGATCTATTTATTTTGTGCTCTGTGGGAAAGAAGATTTAAATTCTTGATATAAATTGCTACCACCCTCAAGTAGAGAATCTGTCGCCACCAGTGTGTCTCAGCTGCAGCTATCCAGTTCTTTTCTACGTTTTGTGTGCTTACCACCTTCGGCCACGTTATCATTTAATGGTGAGATTGTGGCCAAGCATCAGTAGTTCATATAATGTAAGGTTTGGCGATCATTGTCAGTGAATGAAAAGTATACTCTACTCTCAACTACCATTGATTTATATATTACTGGCGTAAGGACCAGGCCAACCGCGCGACGAAATGGCACCAACGCGCTGGCCCTAAAAAGTCAGTTTAGGGCCAACGCGACTTAGTCGTCTGCGGTCCGCGTAACAGTTCGTTCGTTTATTGTTTATTTTTTTATTGTATGTGTGCACTGGTCGCACATAAAAGGTTACAACGTACGATTATGCAACGCGGCACTTCGTAATTCGATCGATTTTAAACAAATGGCGGTACAGTTGTACCCAATTAATATGGCTTACCGATGTACCTGCGCAGAAGATACATTTTCAAAGCGCGGGAAACGCTATTGGTCGGCAGCTGTCGCCATGTTAGCGCGCGCCGTGCGGAGGGGCGTCACTTGCGAGTGAGACAGAACTAACAGCTGCATTGTATTATGAACCTTATAGTAGTGATCTAAGGTTGATTGTAAGTTTTAAGCATTCTTGCGTTAATCTTCGGGGCCATACTTTCTTTTCTGTGCGAACGAAGATTCACGACGCGCCATATCAGTTGGGTAACACTGTACTGTTTACTTGTATGAAGAAGTTTTTTGGCAAAATGTTCCGGTGGGCCTATCCTTACTTTTGAAATCATTGATGTATACTGATACATCCGCCTGTCTCATAATTACTCTAGTTTACGTAAAACTTCTACTATATTAGGTACAGTAATCTCAAAAAGAATAGTCAGTGCTAATTTCTTTAAAAGGGGAAAATGTGTCATCATAAAATTAAACACGAGCGTAGCCAAATTATACAGTGGGAACATTCCGCGGTGTTTAGAAATAGAAGAAAATAGTGTCGTGACAATTGTCACCACTTTTGTGTAATTTTTTGTCGGTTATGAGGTTAGAGTTTCAGTGTTTTTAGACCACTGTGCGGTATTGCTTTGAGAGAAATGATTATTATTTATGGTGAAATTTTATGAAATTAAATTAATTTTAATGAAATCTTTGACCTCTATTTTTTTGTATATTTTGCATTACTTCTCATGTCCAGAGACTTCTGTCCTGAGAGTGTTAATATGTTTACAAATATTGACTCTATACCAATTAGTCATTTAAAAATATATTGTACGCGACTGAAAATAAAGTAAAAAATACTATGACAACGAGACTGAAAGACGTTACGCTCAATGATTGTATCTAGCACGATAGTTAACTTAAAATGCGAATTTCTCTACATTTCTCGTTTACTTTCAAAACAAGTTGAATAACCTTATGTTAAACAGTATAATTAACTATAATATAATACGAATATCTGCATTGTTAAGTTTTATTATGTCAGTTGTTAACTCATAATTACATAACATTTTAAATTACTTAGAAGCAGTATGCATTTGTAGTAAGTTCTTGTACCTACAACTACAACACTTTTTTATTTTGCAAGTAAACCTTCTATACAAAACTCCTTAATCTATGATAATATCCAGAAATTCTTCTATAATTCTAATTAATAACAAAGTTATAGATAGTTAACTAGTGAGTTAATTATTGAAAACAAGCTAGTCACTAAAGATTACAACTCGCTTGCACGTAATCTGCAACACATCCATTTAACTACTAGGCCAAGGAGGTTAACCTGTAACTTTAAAAATAAAATAACTCGTCCGGTACGAGTTACGATAAACTTTTAACACTGGGTGATATTCTCGCGGGTTCCGTAGAAAGATGAGTTTACTGTTACATATAGAGACTAATCGAGATGGACTTTCTGTAGTTAGAATAAGAAACTGTTATTTTTGTAGAGCTATTAAACTTTACGTAACTATCATAATTTTATTTTATTGTTTTTAACTCGCGAGACAGAGATATGGACTGAAATATTTCCATTAATATACAATTAAGGTACTATGAAAATATTTTATAGCTCAAGCAGATATTAATGTAGAAAATTTGTAATTTAAATCATACGAATCAGCAATAAAGGTTTTTGTACGTGTACGGAATACCAATAACAGCACTGTAGCCTCTAAAAATCTAGAACGGTTCACAAATAATGTACTAACAATCACCGCTCTATAAATAGTAAAACAAGATTTTAGTATCGAAGCTACGACCTAGTTCTGACAAGTTGACAGTAGAGAAAGTACAATTAATATAGGGATTTTCTTTGGAGAAAATCAGTTTCGATCCAGTACGTCGTCCGATTTAATTGTAGTTTTAATCAGTAAGAAGAAAATAGAGAGTCGCTTAAAAGACTAGTACTTTTAAGCGCCCCGATTAGTCAAAAATGATTGTATACGCTAATGAAGAGTTGATGAATATATCTATTATTTTTTGCAATTTGCAACCCTGTGTTTGTTTTATTAAGGCGATGATAGCTCAGTGGTATCGACGACGATTGCCGTGACGAAGGTCGCGGGTTCGAATCCTGCAATGAGCTTGAGTTTTCGGTGGAGGAAATCATAGCACGGTGGTAGGGTACTTTGAAGTACCCGCCTGGCTGGCTACCACCCTCAAGTAGAAAATCCATCACCAGGCACCAGGTGTGTTCAACAGGCTGCACTTGAGAGCCAGATCCTTTCTTGGGCTTTGTGTGCTTACCACAAAATACAAATTTATAAAATATTTTTTAATATATATAAAATATTGAAAAAGAACTCAATCGTGACTAGAATGGTAACACTATTTTATTAACCGGTCGTAAAATGATATTAATTCAACAAACGTTTGAAATTAACTCATAAATACAGGTTTTAAGATTCACATTATAAATTTAAAGCGTGAATCTGTCTGTTTGATAGTAAATTAATGATATCTTAGCGTTAGAGCTTAGAAAAATGGATATGGTATTTTGGTAAATTCTATAACTTCTCGCGGACGTTTCGATTGCATTTATGGCCTCCTCAAGAATTTATTTCCAAAATAATAAGAAATACCTGGGATGAAGGCAAATAAAATGACCTACCAAAGGCGTTATACATAGAAACTATACTCGGTGACTTTTTATTCGTCTTAGACACGCAGCCCACATAATGTACCACATGAATAGGTATAAATCATTAAAAAAAAAGTAAAATATTATTCATTATGACGCATGACGTAGTTTTAAACACCCTGTTACGAGCGCAGTCTACTCGACTCGTGCTCTGGGTTGGTATTTTCTACCATTTTACACGTAAACTTTAATTATTTACTCGACTTTTTAATAATTCTAATGATTTTTTTTTATTATAGAAATGACCAAAAATTTTTTTTATAAGAATGAATAGTATCTTTTCATTGGGTAAATTAAATGGGCTGCGTTTCTAAGACGAATAAAAGTCACGGTGTATAGAAACATTGTTTTTTTTTATTAAATTCCATGTTTATTTTATTTTTTGTTACATGGCATAAAATGACGAAAACGTCGAGATTTGTACCTAATTGTTGTTTAAAATTACACAGCGCAAAAACGTCGATAAACTATTAAAATGGTATATCCAATAATCGCTACCGTTTTCACGACTCAATGGTAACTTGAGGTCGTGAAGGCAGACAGAGGTCGTCAAGTATCACCAAAATAAGTAAAACTAGTTTCGAAATGTCAGGCATCAATATATTAATATGTGCGAAGCATGTAGGTATTGTGTGTTGAGATCTCTCCGCGTGGTACCATTTCGTATCGCCGATTTAATAAATACCTCTTTTTTATTAAAAATAAAAAGGTAAACAGATAAAATTTATTAAAATTATGCAGTTTCTTTTTATATGGGATTTAGAATTAGATATTGAGGTTTAAATTTTGGAGGTGACTTTGCTGGTGAATTTCAGAGGCACCTAATACCAACCTCTTCTGCCTGCCTTATTATGAAAGAGGTATTTGTTTTGAAAATTTGTACGCCTTGATATAAATATGATGACCTTGAAGCTGGCGGAAGTTTGACTCTTTATACTATTAAATTAGATTGTAGTGTAAGTATGTAACGTCTTAATGCCTCAACAGATTTCAATGAAATTTGACGCACAGATAGATCAAACTCTGGAATAAAACATAGAACCTCTTTTATCCCGGAATAATATTAAATCCCTCGGGAATGCAGGAAAACGGAACAGCAGAAGCTATTAATTTTTTTTTTTATTTTGTATTTTAATAAAACATTAAAATAATTGCAGTCAGACGCCTTTTAAAATCTTTTTTTTTTTTTTAATGTAAAATGGGCTTGCGTTTGACCTTCGACTGACCCCATGAGGAGTTATGACGAGGCCGAGGATGTAGCACGCTTACCCAGAAAAAGCCTATTCACTCTGGCCTTGAATACATCTAGGTTATAGGTGTCGGGAAACACAGAACCCGGAAGAGAGTTCCACTCCTTTGCTGTTCGTATAAGAAACGATGAAGCAAAGCGTTGTGTCCGGGTACGCGGGATGTCGACAACGTATGGGTGGAAATTCTCCCGGCGCCGGCGTCTCATCATTCATCCATAATTTACTCGTCGACTTTAATTTTAGTAACTTGACTACAAAAGAGAAAACAAGGTAGATATGCGTTGACATCATTTTATCGTCTTATATTATTTTTAAATCAATGTTATCTTGACTTTGGATATAATAGGGGGAAATTAGCAGCTCAAATACCAAGGTCTAGGTTACACAGTTTTCTTAAACAGGGTTTTTTATTTCTAGATTTCGTAGGCGGTCCCATAGTAAAAGTTGTTGATAATGATGAGTACAAGTTTTACCCCTGAACATTTGGCTAGAGGTTGAAAATTATTAGGATCAACTAAGAAAGTGCAATTCGACCTCTAAGGGTGTAAAAGAGGGGTGACTCCGCGTTAAAAAAATAGTTGTTGTCCCCCGATCGTATGTTTTTCCGCACTAAAAAGTATTTTATATGTTATTCCAGAGTATAATCTATCTATGTGCATTTCATCCAAATCTTTTCAGTAGATTTTGCGTGAAAGAGTAATAAACACCTCCATATCCTCTCATCCATACAAACATTCACATTCATAATGTTAGGATGTAACAGTTAAATCCCAACTAGCTTAATTAAAATAAAAAAAATATCCCTAGAATAACCATTGAATCAGTAGTGCTCGCTTGAGGGCATTTTAGATGAGTTCCAAATAAATTCAAATAATCACTTTCTAACCAATCATTGTATTACTAACCTGTTTGAACCGGTAGGAGTTTCGATTAAGCATTTGATTAATTACATATAAGTCATTAGAAATGCATCTATTGGTGTAATGAAGTAAATAGAGATAGGAAAAGTGAGTAACGCAAAGATGCCTGTTCAATAGTATATTAGTCACTACTTACGTTGAATAAAATGACAAAAGATGGCGATGGTTTTGACTGAATTGTATGGGCAAGACGATAATATATAGAATGTTATAAAGAAGAAATGATACAGAAAGGTCATCATCATATTCATCCATGAATGTCAGGTATGCCATTAGCTTTAGCTTATGAGTCTACTAGTTATGTCCGTAGTTTTCGATCTTCTATGTGTGTCCTTGTTTCGGACTCTGTCGCATAGAGAAACAAGAAATAGCAGGCAGATGTTCTGTAGGTCGTTGGGTGACTCTTCCAGCCGTCTCTGTTCTATATCATCGCTGGCATCACGCTCTGGTTGATGTAGTTTGTCTATAGACTTTGAGGTATGGGCGTAAAGATTCTCCTACTCCTATTTTAAGAGAGGTAGAGCGTAGCGTTTATTCGCTCAAAGAGCATCTCGACTGGGGAAGTACCTCCACCTTACAGATTACCGCAGTCAAATAACAATGTTGTTCCTGCGCGTGAGTAAGATCGCCAGAGCTCATTGGAGAGGGGGGAAGGTTCGGTAACGCGTGAATGATGCCTCGTATGTTGCAAGCGTCCATATGGCTAGTAACCGCTTACCATCAGGCGGGCTGTATGCTTGTTTACCGGCTTCGTCGAATCTCTCCTCCGAGCGAATCGTGTAAAGTGAAATCATAATACGAATAGTTTATGCAAATGAGTTCATTCACAAGGTGCGTGATCGTTATAATTATATATAGCGCTAAAACATTCAGTTTATCTTATTTATTCCGCTAATGGTATGTGAATTTAAATGATATCACATTAATAAATAGAACTACTTGGGAAACAGGTCGTGATATACTAGGAAAAGATGGTTGAACACGTTTTAATAATAGAGAAGTTACCGAATTTTAAATTTGTTAGATACTTTCGTTAAATTGTACTATGAAGGTAGGTAGATAGACCATAATTTGTTTACATACTTTTATCCCACGGTTTTGCCTGCGATTTTAGGAAAAGAATGTAGTTTATATCACATCTTAAAAACAATTGCGGCGCAAAAATCAAGAAAATGATTTTTCGTTACGACACTAAAATGGATAAAGAAACAAATCCACATTCTAGGTATTTTATTTTTAAATATAAAGAAAATACCAATAACATATATTCAAGATTTCGTAACCAAAACAAAACTATACTAAATAACTTTAACTAAAAAATAAAATACTAATAACTAAAACTAAACTAACATAAGACTAACTTAACTTTATTTTTAAATTAAATTTGAACAAATATAAATATGAGTTTCTTCTCTATTTTTCTATTTCTTAATAACACCACTGACAATTTTTTTTACAAAACTATCTTTGCCCTGCTGTTTCACTCAGTAAAAAGTACCCAATGTGCATAATTCGGTTTCAACTAACACTGCCAATTTTCATCGAAGAAACACAAACTCACATTTAATATTTCTATTTTTTTTCTCACATAGATATTTATTGAAAATCATTAAAAGAATTACTAACTACTAAAAAACCTAAAACTAAAAACCTTAAAAAGTATAATATAACTAAAATATATTATTATATTTGTATATAAGGATATTTTATACCATCATTCGCGACATTTTCAAAAGAGGTTTATGTAGGCATTTTAATCATCTGCCGTTTGTGGACAGGTTTCCAAGGTCCGGTTGTGAAAATAACATATCCAAATAAAATGTCGTGATTTATGGGCATTTTATTGCTTGGAATTATAAAAAAATCGTTATTGGGTATTTTGCCAATTTCTAATTCGATCGTAACAAATACATATTATGGTTGAAAAATTTAAAAGTTCCAGTTTGGTATCTTACATAAATATTATTAAATGCAACGTCTCTCTATTAAAGTGCGGCCGCCGAGAGAATGCATTTCTGACACCAGTACCCCAAGTGTAAAGAAGTGACGTTAGTAAACTCTCTATAGGAATTGGCACAGCGCCTCTAGCGGAATACTCATGGTACTAATTTCTCTCATATAAATGTATAATAATAATAATAATTTATTCACCAATAATAAATACATTGAGGTCTAGTATCTAGGTACATAACAGTGTTTATCTTAAACGATTTATCCACTAGCATCTAAACTAGGCCGAGCCTGTATCTTAGAAGCTAATTCCTTCCTGTGACGTATACATTTAATTTGAATAGCACTTGGGGTTAAAGACCGCTCAAGTAATCGGATTATCTGTAGGTAATTTTACTAATAAGGCAAAGAGGTAAAATTAAGTAAGTTAATACATAACAATATAATTGGAACTTAGGATAGGGTAGACTTACATGGATTCTTCTCAGACTACTGCCCTACACAAAACATTCACTTCACATCACATCACGTCCCATTATTAGGGATAAGATTTGTTAAGGACACAGTATATATAGTATTATTTATAGTAGTATTTATAGTTAACGCAAACGCATTAGTAAGCGTTTAACGTCAATTCTTTACACTTACTTACTTTATTATTGGCCACGAAGTAAGAAAGTTCACTAAGAAATTACTGAACCCTTCATGAAGATCCCGTCGCTATTGGATTGCCTGTTTCTGAGAATAGCATATTATTAACAGGCATCAGAAATGCATTCTCTCAACGGATGCACTGTAGTGTGGTTATAACTAAAAAACTACATGGTCGATGCATTTTTCTCAGTGAGTCATTTACAAAAATGAATAGCATAGGAAAACAAACTTTGTCTGTTTATATGTTTGTAACGTATGCATAAACGTAACGTATACATGTCTAGTACAAAATATATGTTCAAATAATTGTCAATAAACCACTATAAGACTAGAACTTAGAAGTGCACAGCGGAGTTTCTAAAAACAACTCGAGATAAATGACACTCGATAAAAAAGTGAAATCCATTCGCGACAATTGATTTAGGTAATTGACACCTTTCAGTGTCACTTTACGAGTTGAAACTTATTTATTTAATAAACAACTGAATGTCGCCATCACAAGGGTATATGTACTTCCTACCGACTTTGATTTGCGAATTTCCGGTGCATCTTATGCCCGGTTTCAATAAACAAAATCGAATTGTTTTGCTTACCAATGGTAGGTTTTTTTATTGCCAAACTAGGCATATAGATCATTTCGTAAGCTAATTTTACCAGGGATAGCTACTTCCATATGGGAGGGTTTTGAGGTCTTTGCTTCATTATTAGTAAAGATATAAGAGTCTTAATTTTAATAAATCTTAACCGATACCGGTCCGTAAATTATTGAAACCGGGCCTAAATGTACAGTGCCATTTGTACAATTAGGTAAGGAATACAGGATATAATTTTGTATGTTTATACCATTTTATATTTTAAATGTCTATAATTGTATTTTGTCATAGTAAATAAACTAACATACAATTATTTGATTAGTGTGATTGCCAAAAATGGAAAATACTTATAAATTTCAAATCACATTAAATTGACATGCTTTTTATAAGCAAGAGACACTTGAAATATTCAATTAACTTATTATTTTTTCTACGCCAATACAATTTTCGAAATAATAGAGCATTTTTACGTAATACTATTTTTTTATGCAGTTGCCATAGTGGTATTTTCGACATACCTCGTTTAATATTGTCAAAATGTTTATAAAATGTAGTAAGAATACATAAATGATATATGTCGACAATCATGCACCGCCACTTTCACGGCGTTAGCACACTGACGCGTAACATATGGATGAGTTGCACGTCGGTAACGCTGTTGTTATTCGCGCTTGGAGTAATAATTTACTGATGCACAGAAGCGAGACGTCATTGATACTGAGTTAGAAACTCTGTTTCAAATTAAAAAAAAAACTTTGACTTTAGAAATAAATACAATTAGTGATAATGAATCCTACAATGTGCTGGAGTTATCGGTGAAGGAAAACATCGCGAGGAAACCATAGCATGCCTGCTCACCCTGGTTGAAAAACTTTTGCCAACAACCTACCGGAGTATTCCAACAGATGCACTTGAGAGCAAATTCCCTTCTATGCTTTGTACTACTTTGTTGTGCAATCTAATTGTAAAATTTTATATGTTTTCTATAAATACTCTGATCATCGGACACATACTGGTTTCTTCCTTACTTTAATTAAAATATAAAGTATTACATTGTTAATCCTTAATTGACTATAAGATGTATTTAATAAGATAAATTTATTTATTTTTAAGAGCTGTGGATTATGTAATAAATAAAAGCCTTCAGCCACATCATTCCTGACATAGTGAGAATGTAATCAAACACTGACTATAAAATTAAAATAAGAGCTCCGCTGTTTATAAACTGCTCGTCAGTATGCTAGCACCACTAATTCTCAGGTTTTATCCTCTGCCTGCGCAGGAGTTTCGCAAGCCGACGCGTGCGCAAGTACTTAATTGCAGTGGCGCAAGCAGACAGGTGGCGGCATATTTGCATATATCATTTATTTATATGCAGCTGTCATTAACGTCCTAGACCGAAATTGAGGATAGGTAAGTACAGTTTTCATCAAGATAACAATCACTTTAGTATCTATCTCATTTATTGATGTTCTCTTGTATTCGTACAAAAACTTTGAGGTGCCGATACTACAGCGAGCGGTCTAGCGTCCTGTGGTCAGAGTTCTTTTGACGCTGACTGTACACTCAACTTTGGCGACTAAAATGCTAACAACTTTTGTCTAGTATTAAAAATAGAATTTGAGCGGACTGACTTGCAGTTTTATTTACTGTATTTGTATTAACATCATATTATTAAACAGAGAAGTTTACTTTTTGTTCATAAATATATATCAAAAACTAAATGTATCCAAGTAAGCTCAATCCTATCACGGCGAATGGCGGTAAAACATAAGTTACAATGTATTTTTTATTGCTAATCTATCAATCAGTAAAAAAATATTTAAATCACCAGATACATTCGTGCGCGTAAACAATTTGAAATAATTTGGAAAACCGGCCGAATGTATCGGATGCATATAACCCAACACGTTTAAAACTTATTGCAAAGAGTTAAAGCTCAATTTCGCATGATCATTTTTGAGGTTTATATCCAGCCGGAAGAAGCGTTTCTAGCGAATCGGAAAGACATAATAGTTGAAAAGATATATGAAAATTGTACTCTTCCGCCCGCGCTGGCCTTAATACTCGGAAATGTAATAGTCAAACAATGCATGATTTTGCCAAGATAATGTAAGAACAATATGGTAACATAGTTTTGGTATTAAAAATTGAAATTGAATTCGTCCTCAATAACTTTTTATGTACGTTAATGCCTATTGTTGTAACTTTTTAGTTTAGTTAGATGGGATTCCGTCTATTATTTTTAGTTCAAGGTTGTTTAGTAAAGTGTCATAAAAATAAAGTTAAATTACATTAACTCAGTTTACGCCTGCTCAGGTAGTCTGTATATAGGTCTTTGACCACAATCTCACCATGGTAAGTGATGATGTGACCGAAGGTGGTAAGCACACAAATCCTAGAAGGAACTGGCTCTCAAGCGCAGCCGTCGGAACATACCGATAGGTGCTTGGCGACAGATTTTCAACTTGAGGGTGGTAGCCAGCCAGATGGGTGCTACAAAGTACCCTACCACCGTGGTACGGTTTCCTCACGATGTTTTCCTTCACCGAAAGCTCAATCTCATTGTAGGATTCGAACACGAGACCTTCGTCTCGGTATCCGACGTCGCTACCACTGAGCTATCATCACCTTATTTATAACTTCCACGTTTAGCAAAAAAATATGGAGGATTGGTTTGATTTGATTAAAAACAAATTATAGAGCGGTTAACTGTTACGCCTTGCAACTAGGGAATGCAAACCGGTTTCACCGAAAATCGAAAAACCGGTTATTCGGTACGGTTTTGACCAACAAAAAAACCGGTTTTACATAAAACCAAAACCGGTTTTTCGGTTATTTTCGGTTTTTATTTCAATGTTTGGAAATACTAAAAAAAGGAAGATTTGCCGCCGTTTTGTAAACTGAGTGCAAAACAGTGAGTATTTTTGTGATGAACTGAAGTGTATTGATTTGTAGTGTGTTGAGCTGGTAAGAAAATAACTTATAATGATTATTGTTTTTATGATATAAAATATGTTAAACTTTGTTTTACAATACATATGCAAACTAGCGTACGGCCCGCGCCTGGTGATAACCAGTTACCGTAGCCTATGGATGCTTGCACTGGCAACATAACGGTTATAACTCGCACGTTGCCAACCCTCAACCTTTTTGAAGCGGGGAGCTCATTCCACAGCCTGAGCGTCCACGATAGGAAGCTTCTTTGAAACCGCACAGTACGAGACCATTTTGGTTCCAATGTGTGTGGATGGACTCCCCGTCGGTGACTACGATGGTAGAAGGTAACTGGGCCTGATGGTCAAACAATTCTTCAGACCACTGCCCGTTGGAAAAGTGGTATAACACACATAAGAAGGCAGTGTCTCCTCAGACTAAGGGGCTTTAAAACACTTGTGAGCGCGGGATCGTCGACAATTCTAACGGCACGTCGCTGAACTGAGTTTAAATACCCAAGCTGGTATCCAGGTGCCCACAGAAGTCAGAAATACTCCATTTGGGCCAGACTTGCGACTTATATAGTTGCTGTCTTTGTCTCGATAAGAAGTACTGCTTCGCTCTATTAATCACACCGAGTTTTTTGGATACCTTGTAGATGACTTTGGAACAGAACGTCTCGCTATAAATATTAATGCGAAGGATCCCAATGCTTTTCGTGACATGTTTTAGAAATGAAGAGCCACAGAAAATGGACTTTTCTAAACGGTGAATGCGCAGGCTTGTGTGTGACTTAGTGGTGTTGAAATAGACTAGGTTTAGTCGACCCCAATCGAATCCACTAGTTTGTGTACTCTCGTTTTAAGACGTAAGTTCTTCGCGCCTTTTCTCCAATATAGAACGAGGGATATTTGCACGGCTCGTGTAATGAGCTTCCCCTGTAATTTCATCTGCATAGCAATTAATGCTGGCAATCGAGAGTATATCATTGATATGTTGGAGGAATAGTGTTGGGGATAATTCAGAGCCTTGCGGGACGCCAGCATTAATGTCATGCTATCGGAGCAACTACTGTCAATGAAGGCTCTTATGTATCTGCCAGAAAGCAAGCTGATTGATTGGTGTTATTTTTTACCCGTCTGCACGACAACAAAGAATGGGTAGTGTTTTTATTTTATCTAAAGACAACATTCGTATAGTAATATACACGTTTTTGTGTACACGCAAGTTGCTGTGCCGCTATAATAAGCCATGTTCATAATATTACGTGTGAAATGAATATTATAACGTACGAAACATAATTTAATAAATGTTTAAATTAGTACTTCTTAATTACTGATCTATTTTTTAACATAAAGTCATCATATCTCATAGCAATTAAAAACCAAGCAAACGTGATATGTTTTTAAGATTTCATTCGTATAAAATAAAATCAAAAGCAACGAACCGAGTAGTCTATATAAACGAGTCTCTGATGAAAACGAATCTACAGAGTTAAATAAACTATTATGTCCATCAGTTTGATGAAAAAGAGATGGATGAATTGTATGAAAGATGATAATGGATAGAAGGGACGAATGGAAGAAGCGTACATATTGCGCCGATCCCAAATGATTGGAAACAGGGCAGGCAGATGGTGATGATGTTTCTTTTATACCCACTTCATTACCTTTAACTGATAATAATTCCTCAGTTTGCGATTTTTACATCTTAAGCACGGTTAGTATCTATAATTCAAGCTATAGAAATAACGTCCCGAGCTCACAAGCGGTTTGGAGTCACTCAGTCTGAGGAGAGACTTTGCCTCGTTATGTGTGTTCTACCGCTTGTACAACGGAGAGTGTTCTAAGGAATTATTCGACTTGATGCCCACAGCTACCTTTCACCATCGCAACTCTCGCCATCGACAGGGAGTCCATTCACACACATTGAAACCAGAATTGTTTCGAACTGTGCGGGCTAAAAGGAGTTTTTTCCGCGGACTGTGGAATGAGCTCCCTGCCGTGGTTTTCCCAATGGAGTACAGCATGGGGTTCTTCAAAAAGGGTGTGAAGTGGTTTCTTCAGGGTCGGCAACGCGCGAGTGCGATACCCTTGGTGTTGCAAGCGTCCATAGGCTACGGTAACTGTTTACCATCAGGCGGGCCGTATGCTTGTTTGCCACCTAAGTGGTATAAAAGAAAAAAAAAAAACGTGAAAGAAAAAAACGAGCGAACATTAAAAAAAACCGGTTTAAAACCGGTTAACCGGTTTTTACATCTCATAACCGAAATAAAAACCGGTTTTCATTTTGCCACGGTTTTGCATTCCCTACTTGCAACTCATAACGCAAAGTGAACACGGATTTCATACTCGTTCACACACGATCAAACATTGCCCAACACATTATTGTTGGCATTTACAATAATGTATACCAGTATCATTGTTAGTTAACTATAACAAAGCGGTTAACCGGACCATTAGCTTTCTTTGTCAAATGCTACATATAGTATATTGGCGATTTTGAACTCTATTACACGTAATTTGTATAGGATTTTAGTATCTTTTGTGATAATTTAGGTATTATGTGTGTAGAGGTGCGGCGCGTGAGATTCTTTTGGGCGCCATGGCGCGCGGCTCTATACTCTATAGTGAAGAATGTATGTATGTATGCAAATCATTAAAACTTCAAGGTGGATTGACACCGATTATGTAAGGTACTCACGCTCGAACAATATCAGCTGACACGAACTATTGATCACGAATAATTTTGAGCGAACTGTTGTTTAAAGCTTGACTCCCACAATTTAGGGAAAAATTCCCCAAATCGAAGGTTCATAAAATATTGACACCAGCTGTTTGTGCTCAACGTCACCCGGGGGAAATTTATGTATACAGGTCGTTGTTTTGGTCAGCGACGAGCGACTCAGGGTCGATAATACAAATGATACTGGTGCTAAAAAAATATAAAAAATATACTTTTTTTTTTAATAATAAAAATAAATATTTTTTTTTTTTGAAAATCATGTAATAAGCTAAAGTATAGACATAATACTCAACGGGAGTACGAGGGAGTAACGGGGTGGGGCGATGGCGGCTTGCGCCTAGCTCTAGTCTGAGCACGTGCCTAGTAACCATACTTTGCGGTAATTTTATTTCAAATTGAATGAGGTATTTCTCAACATATTTACAGTATTTAATGGAATTAAGTCCATTTTTGGGGAATATATATTTTGTACTACCGCTCCTGGGTCGCTTGTCGCCGACCAAAACAACACCCTGTATAGCCTATGTTACTCGGTGATCATTTAGCTTTCAAAAACAGAAAAATCCAAATCTTCTCTCTTTATTATTAGTGTAGATGTAGATAAGAAGAAGATTCTTATTTAAAAAAAATAACTTCGAGTTAATGTTAATATTTTATAGATTTTTCTTACTTCGTGTATTGGAATTTTTTAATATGAGAACTAAAAGCTGAGTTTAACCATTTTATTCAGTACAAAAAATATTTTGTTATATTAATAAAATCATTGAAATTTAATTTTATTCAGACGTTATAATAAATATAAATTATAGAATAAATTGGCACATACAAGCTATAAAATATGCTTGTAAAATGATAGTGATTGTTAACATTTAGCACTAAACTTCAATATTCAATCGATGACATAATCGTAGTCATAGTTTCTCAACTCACTCAATATTGGCGGTGTGGTAACAAACTACCATTTTGGCAGCCTTGAGTAAACGGCATTCTTACTACACGCTTATGAATTATGTATTATAATTAACCATTACGTCCTATAATAACACCATAAATTAATATGTTCGGAATTAATATCCTTAGCTTTTGTAGAGATCGTATTTTGATCCAAAATAATTAATTGGAAAGAGAATATAACCAGAAGACTGTAGAATTCAAGTGATTTTGCGTTGAAAGCAAGGAATCAAAATCAAAAAGTCATTTATTCAATTTAGTCAGGCCCTGGTAACGTACTTATGAACGTAAAGTTGTACATACAGTTGAATTTACCACCGGTTGGGAATACACTTAAACTGAGAAGACTCCGCTAAGAAACTCAGCAAGGCTTTTTTTTTTGTGGAAGGATCTTTTCATATTACAGATTTTGTTCCAAATACTTATACAATATACATTATTATGCTTATTCATACAATTGTCACTTAGCCAGGGGGATGCAAGTGCAGAGAGAAGCTACTACAACCATACATTCTTGTCTTCCACGTAATTAGCTTTGAGACGTAAGTATTTTTGGACATACATATCATTACAGAATTAAACTAACTTATGAAGCATAAGGAAAACCATAATTTAAATATTATAAACGCAACATCCCAATAAATCCCCATAAATGTAAGTATATTCTAAAAACATTATTTTTACCTAAAAAGATCCACACCACAATGGAGGATGGCATTAAGTAACTATGTATGTAGAAAGTAATTATATTACGGCTTTATATTGTTATATTTTCTTCAAGCGACGATATTAAAGTAACAGATAAACCTAGAAAGGTTTTCGCTCGCTTTATAAAGGCTTTTTATAGTGTTTGTACTTACACTTGATTGTTTACTGTGTGTTATAAATAAATTAAAAAAAAAAAAAAAAAAAACAAATTCAGTAATAATAATGTTATGTCGAAATGGTAAAGACACAGTTTTACTTCGGTATCTACTACGAGTATATTAACAAGCTAAAGCAAAGCTTAAGGAATTTGTTCGCCTTAAATAAACGTATAAGTATTTGGAAAAAGCTGTAATGTTAAAAGATCTTCCACAAACTAAAAAAAATACTTGCTGAGTTTCTTGCCAGAGTCTTCTCAGTTTAAGTGTATTTCGAACCGGTGGTAAATTCAACTGTATGTAGCAATTTAACGTTCATAAGTGCCTTACCAGGGCCTAAACTGAATAAATGTCTTTTTGATATTGATTTTAAAACAAAAATGATGACCACTGAAACGCAAAAGAAAAAAAAACATATATGTATTGATAAAATAATGATATCGTCTTACGTATTTCAAAATAATAGTTACAAAGTATAAAGCCGCAAGGCGTGGTGTTTCGTCGCTTCCGCCGACAAGTGCCACACGATCGCACTGTGACGTAGTGCTTTTTAACCGACTTCAAAAAGGAGGAGGTTCTCAACTCGAATGTATTTTTTTTTATATTTTTTTTTATGTTTGTTACCTCATAACTCCGTCATTTATTAACCGATTTGGAAAATTCTTTTTTTATTTGAAAGGGTACGCTTTCCGTTTGGTCCCATTGTCATCAGATCAGGATTACTTCTTAGTGTACTTTGAAGTCGGTTTAAGGTTTTTGTAAAACAGTCCAATTATTACTAACATAGTTTTAAAGCTTTATACTAACAAAAAGTGTTTTATTTTAATATCTATGTTAGTTTGTAAGGTATACATATATTTCTGGGTCAAAGTAGCCTGATAATAAAGATTTTTTATTATTATTATAAAGCTATTGCATAAGAAAATATGTGTAGTCGCACGTATCTTTTCACGGCCTTCAAATTCAGGTCCGCAAAGACCAGCCAGACTTTTCTAATGCCATTTTCCTCGTAGTTATGTAAAACACTTTATTTAATGGTCAATTTTATGGAGAATATATGTTTGCGGAATATTTAATACCTACTTGTGGAAGTGTCCATATGAAACTCAAAAGTTATGGGAATCTTATGAATTTAAGTATAAACGAGCCGGTGGTATAGTAAATTTTTGAGGTTCTTAAGAACCTTTTCCGGGACATTTGATTGAATACATACCAAAGCTTTGAGTTTAGGTTTGAATTAAGCTAAATTGCATCAAACCTAATGTACAAATGGTGATTAAGGTTCTTAACCACTTCTATACTTGTTTGAATGTTTGCAATTAATATCCTGGGACATTCCTCACACACGGTCATTTGATCCCAAACTAAGCAGAGACTATGGAAACCACTAAATTTTGTTTGTACATACATAATTACACCTCGACTCAGGACATTAGTAACATGTTCAGTTCATGCACACAAATGCATGTCCTGGATGGGAATCGAACCCATGACCTGCAGTCTTAACCAACCACGCCAACTGACCCGTCGGCGTCGTTATTATTACTGCACTAGTTTTCCACCCAGTACCCCCTTTCTTAGTGGTTATCTGTATTATGCAAGTTTTTTTACCCTGCAGTTTGAGTTGTGCGTATGTCTGTCATTCAGTCAGTTTCTACTATTATATCTGTATATATACTGATATATATTTAGATTATATCGTAGGTACCTAACAACAAAGTTACATGTGAGGAATCATCGCCTAATTGGTTTTTGTTATTGACTTTCCTATCAATTAAGTTGATAAAATACTATATATTTAACGATATATTGTATTATTATATTTTTGTTGAACATAAGAGTACAAATCCTTCAAAAGCATAAATTGGTCTGTTGTAGTATATTTTGTCTTACATTTAATGGTGTAATATATAATTTATCATTGTAACATGAAATTTAGGGGTACTAAGGTTATAGTATTCCGCCTTAGGAACCTTTGGTAAATTTCTCAAATAGAGTACTGAATTTGTTCACCTGTATATATAAAAAAATAAGAAAGTATACATTGCGGTGCCTTAAACAATAAAAAACATAATATAATAAATATCATGTACTTGTCGTCTGAGAATTATAAATGACACTTTATGTGAAAATTTTAAAAAATATAAACAAACGTACTTAAACATTCTGTTAACATAAAAACATGAGAACAATTTGATATATGATTAAAGCTGATAGCTATGTAGCTATTTGATATATAGCTGCGGCTTCTAGAAAACGCAATGGAATGAACATTGTTACGCACGCGCCGCCTTCGCTACACTTTCCTAGTTGGAGCACAACGCTCCGCATACAAAAGACATCAACGCGTACCTGATTCCATTAACATTTTTTTATAATCACTTTTTCCATTAAAATACCACCACAAATGACTAATTCATAAATTATAATTATACAATTACGACTAAAAGTACCATATTAAAGTATCGCTCATATAAATCCAGTTCCACCTAATAATCATGCGCTTAATTACTTGTATCCGAGTTTTATGTACCTTTTCACCACAAAAGAAACATTTCGAAATAGTTTCCGTGCATTAGCGAAACGAGACGATATTGTGTAACATACCAAACGGCGGACAATTACGCGACCGTCTGATTAAAATAAGCGAAAAACACTCACCGGTTGCAAAAATCAGGTGAAAGTCGGTCCCGGAACGCAGCTATTCGCTTGCGTGTAACGTCACAATAATACAGGCACACAACACTGAAAAACCCACTTTGGATGAAATAAAAAACACAAGTTCGATTTTTGAAAATTCGTATGGTGCGGTGATGGCGTTTGAAATTGGCGCGCGTTAGTAGTGCGCACGCGGCGGCGGCGGACAGGCGCACTAAACGGCTGGCGGCAAGAGACTGCGCGCGCGGCTCCCACCATCTGCGCCCGAAATACTAATCACCTTGCTATCGCGACTGTGATTTGACGTACAAACTATAAGAGGTAGCGATTGCAATATTAGCGTCACAATTTTTTTAGAATAAAGACTTATGGTCACAAATATTTTTGCGCTAAAACGGTTGCAGCTATTATCAAGTTAGGTTAATAACCTAACATAAAACAGTAAGATTTAGGATACTATCTAGCAATATATTAAACAAGCAATTTTGTAAGAGGTAGAGCATAGAGTAAATTCGTTTAAAGAGCTCCCGCTTCAGCTTATCAAACAGACCACACGCCCTGCAAGGTGAGACGGATCTGAATAAAGCGTGTCATTTCTCTACTATATCGGTAAGGTCACGAAAATGACCCATTGGAGGTCGACGTATAGGTAATACCTACCTGAAGCGTGACGTCACAGCGTCAGCAAAGCCGATCAATACCGCATTCGTCATCAACATCATTAACAAAGTTATAGGTGCGGCAACATTGGTTTGATCTATACAGAATATTTGTATATTTTACGAAATTCCAAACATGTTTGCATAATACATTTATTTTTGAAATAAATTAAACTTTGTACCAACTCTGAGAACTATTTTTTTAAGACAAAACTGGTAAGCACTCGAATGATGGCAAGGGTCCACGGTTGCTTTTTATTGGCAAAAATATAAATAAATTGTATCTGTATATTTTTCTTTTTTATACCTCTAAGTTGGGAAACAAGCATACGGCCCGCCTGATGATAGCAGTTCCCGTATGGACGCTTGCAACACCAAGGGTATCACTCGCGCGTTGCCGACCCTGAAGAAATCTCTTCACACCCTTTTTGAAGAACCTCATGCTGTACTCCATTGGGAAAACTACAGCGGGGAGCTCATTCCGCAGTCCGCGGAAGAAAACTCCTTTGAGACCGCACAGTTCGAAACAATTCTGGTTTATAAATTACCTTTACCATGCATCCGAATGCGAGTAAACGTTTTGGTGAGCGCAGGACATGGAAGGTAAGTTTCTGACATAAATATAAAACCGGCCAAGTGCGAGAAATTTGACATTTTGGTCCCCCATTCCGGCCCCTTTTGTAAAGAAAATAAAACAATTTTTTATTTCCAATAAGTTTGGGTCAGCAATATTTCAAACTATTCCAAATTTCAAATCAATAGCATTAGTGGTTGCTGAAATATAACGCTGTGACACACGGACATAAGGGTTTCTTTTACCTTTTGGTCTTGGAACCCTAAAAGGAGTTACGGAATATTAACTAGTTAGTACAAAAAAGTATATATACTATGATAGTATGGGATATCCCTTTAAGAGTGACACATTTGGAAACTTGATTGGATAAAAAACATGTATTTCCCCTGCGAATTATTAAATAACCCGGATGATCGTCATCAAGTGCCAGAATCAATGACGTATACATACCACGAAACCTCTCAATATTGTTTGAAGTCATCGTTTACCATCGGAATAGGATTCAAATTCAATGTCGTTTACTGCAAATTTTAGAGGCCAAAATAAATATTAGTCACAGTTATATTTAACTTTATGGAAAGGTTTAACAAAAGCTTAGTTCTAAGAATATATAGATACTAGCTGTCCCCATGGTTTCACCCGTGTTTACAGGATAAGTATTCTATGCTTAGGTATATCTTTTTTAATGTTAATTATTCGGAAAAAAAAGCCAAACATAGTCAGATTGTCCACAAAATATTTAAAAAATGTAACCTTGCTGAGTTTCTTGCCGGATTCTTCTCAGTTGAAGGCCGAGTTCCGAACCGGTGGTAACTTCAGTAAATGTGACCTTCATAAGAGCCCTTCTGGGGCCTAAATTGAATAAATTTGTTTTTTCTTTGACTTTGACTTTATGTTTAGCTCCGTGATTGAACTCAAAATTAATTTATTCGATTTAGACCCTGATAAGGCATTTTAAGAACGTTAGATACAATTCAAGTTAAGAGAGGTAGAGCGTAGTGTTTATTCGCTCAAAAAGCAGCTCGACTCGGGAAGTATCCACCTTACAGAATACCGCAGCCAAATACCTTTGTTGTGTTCCTGCGCGTGAGCAAGGTCGTCAGAGCTAATCGAAGAGGGGAGGGGTTGGTAACGCATGAGAGATGCCGTGTGTTGCAAGCGTCCATATGGCTACGGTAACCGCTTACCATCAGGCGGGCCGTAAGCTTGTATACCGACTCTATCGTATGAAAAAAAACAAGAAACAAGCTCACCTTCTACCAATTTTTATTCAAATTATTTCGGTAGTTTAACAGGCTGACTGTTGGTTTCATAATATTAGTATAAAGGAAACCGTTGGTTCACCTTGTAATTTATACTTATAATAAAGCTGAAGAGTTTGTTGTTTTGTTATTTCAACCCGATATGATATATACTACTTTTCATCTCGGGAACACGGGTGAAACCGCGGGAGACAGCTAGCTAAAGATAATTTAAAAAATCTTTCAGTCACTGCCTCGAAAAGAAAACTGAATGGAATGGAAAAGGAGGAATGTCTCAAAAGAGATCTATAAACCGCTTACCATCAAATGGCTATAAAAGTAGAAAACACTCGATATTGAATCTTATATCTTGGAACATATTTATAAATATAAACAAAAATCTACCTGCTCCCGAATCTGCAAACAAATTAGAATCACCTTAGGGCTAGTCTAAATCTACCTGCCTTAAACAGATCTCACTACGTTTAGGTCCAAAAAGTGTATAGAATTTCCCACGGGATTAGTGAAGTTAGCTGCCGCGTGTCCAGCGCATCGAAAACAATTTGATCATCGAAAATAAACATTATATCAAAGCGTCAAGTTCCAAATTTAATTATTCTAAAATACGGACCTTACCTAAAATACAGAACTGATTCACACGACTCTCCTAACCATGATGACGTCAGTTGCATGATTTAAATATTTAATTAACTGTACGTGGACTTTGGTTTTGGTGCAACCTTCCTCGTGAGGAGTTCTTCTGTTAATGACCCACTGAAGAGAACTTGTTGTGATGATGTCAAATTACTAAAACAGTATTAAAGTTATTCAAGGTATTATACCAAAATATCAAGTTATGGAATCAATTTAATGGCGGAAATTAAAAAAAGGTTTAAAGAAGGAGCAAACTTGCGTACAAGTAAAAATTCTTACAGTGAGCTTTTAAGCCAGGAACAAAACATATACCTAGGCGTTAGAAGAATGAGAAAATAATAAGTAAAATAGAAATTGGAAGTGCCCTTTGAACATAATAAAAAATATTTTTATATGAATCGCTAAGCAGGATCACGTAATCAGCTTTTTTGCAGATCAGAAAATCGCGAAATCCTGATATTTATTTACGAATAAGTCTTTTTTGTGATGAATAACGAAAACTATCAAAACAAATGAAGCTAAAAGTCTATTAAAGACGTGAATAACATTTAAACTCGGACGACAGCATAGAAACATTACTAAACTAATACTTATTAATTAGTAGTAGAGACTTTTACACCATATTTCGGATTTTTGCCGAAACATCAGTAAGTCTAGACAGAAGCCAATCGCTGCATTTTCCGCATGCAGTTTTTGGGATTTTGTGTGGGTTTTTGTATTTGTCCCTTGACATATCCTTAACTTACGTAATTTTTCATACAAAATTAACATTCCGTAAACAGTCATGCTGACAGAAATTGGATCCTACAGCAACAAAAAAATACAGCTGTTTCATACAAAACTTTTTTATACCACTATAAGGTAAGCTAATAAGCATACCGCCTGATGGAAAGTGGCTGAAATGTATGAAAAACTGTTTTTTTTGCGAATTCGAGTTGGTACCATATTAAAAGTTGTTCGTATTTATGAGTAGTATGTCGCATTGTAGTATCCACCCTGTCTTATATAGAATGTTGATTAACCCTAGATATTTAGAGTATTAGAGTCAGACTTTTCATAAGTGCCTGCGAAGGTCTATTTGAATAAATGATTTTGAATTTTGAATTTACAATGAATTGAACATGCAACAGATTATAAGTTGCAATTCTTGAAATCGACCGAAACTGCTAAAGCTACTAGGTCAAGGCTTACTCCTGACATACTCTCTTAATGACGAAGACTCATAGGAAACTTTCCTGATGCAAATGTTATGTGTCATGCAGGTTGCTCTCGTGGCTTACATAGCTTTGAGTAATCTGCCTCTAGGGCATTATTGAATCATCTGATATTGATGCAAAGGCTGTTTCGGTTTAAGGGGGCAGTTTTTTTTATATGAATAACTATCAAAAGTGTATACGCCTCTCAACCGATCTTAATCTCTGTACAGGATCGTTTTTCAATCGTTAATTTGACATTACGTGAATACAAAACACAGTTTAATAATTGATGTCGCTACAAAACCGTTGAAGTTTTATTACGTGAATCAGGCCACAGGTCCAAGGTTCGACTCCCACCCATTTTGCCGCCGCGCCGGTGCACGCAATTGTTGTCAGTGCGATTAGAATGTAAATATTATGTAATGAATCTAAACTTGTTTTGAAAAGAGTAATTGCTGAGTTTATTGCCGGCTCTTCTCAGCAAATGCAACCTTCCGAACCGTTATTAGAGTCAGACTTTCTATCGTCTATTTGAATAAATGAAATTTTGACCCAGAACAAACATTTGTGTGCATGTCCTGCATGTCTGTATATCCTGAATATGGGTATAAATATCTATATTAAGTATGTATTAAAAAAATAGTATGTGTAGTATATTTTTTTATCTGATATCCATAGTACAAAGCTCTGCTTAGTTTGGGAATTATTAGTTTTGTTACGTGCATGTTTTGTTTATACGAGATGTTGATCGTGATGTAATTTTTTAGAACTAAGACTCAAGAAAATTGTGTTAATCGAAAATAAGCTTTATATTATTCATTCATGGTTTGAAATAAATTGTCATGATTTTGATTCGTGTTTTATTACCGTTCTATAATAAGGACCTTAAATCATATCCTGAGTCTGTGTTGGTGAATTTTACAGGGTATTTCCACATTATTATTTTGGAAAGCAAACAACAATAATTCCAATAAGCCAAAAAAATGCATTTCAATGTATCTAACATATACCTAACGATGATATTTTAATCTACCAGAAAGCGGTGAAGGACAGAGAGATGTGTTTTCATACAAAATACTCCCGCTCTAGTCCGCTCGGGTTGACATTTGTAAGAAAACACCGCTATGATTGATGCCGAGCCTAACGCTGGTTTTCCTGTACCTAATTGTTGGACCGATCATATCTCCGAATAGCTGAAGATTTCTACGAACACTACAATGCACTCCATCAACCTGATCTTAACACATGGAGACAGATGGTTGATAATTTGAATTACCACAATCATCGGCATTGAGGGAACGATTAAGAAGACCAAGATTCACGAAATTGTGTGACATTTAGCAATATTGCAATGCCTTTTAGCGTTCATCTATAAATAAATACTGCAGCATGTTGAAATCATAACACCTCCTTTCACTTCTATAAGTTTAAATATAGTTTTACCGTCGGACCTGATCAGCGACCTTGGTTTCACGTAGGTACTTTGTCTCTGGGAAATCTTTGCATGGTTACCCTTTGGCATATATGGCTTGTATTAACAATAGATGCTATCATATTGCTTACAAAAACTATGAGGGATCATCTAGATACGTTTGCCAATACGTTTTTTGTACAGTTTTTTTTTGTTTTATTGGTTTTGTGAGAACAGGTTGCAATATTGAGAATTAAGCTAGTGTATGTCAGTCTGATGTTCTTGAAATACTTCTAGTAATGTATATAGGTACTGACTGACTGACTTATCAAGACAGATTAAACCGTAGAGCCTGCACTAGTTCCTTATATGGTAATCACTAATGGACGGATTTCATAATTGAGTCCCTACGAGAGTAAAATAGGGTATTGCGGGCGGGTCAAATCTTCATCATCATCATCAGCCTACAATGTCCCACTGCTGAGCACAGGGTGAAAGAGAATAGGTAGATATTCCACTACGCATATTTACTGCGGATTCGTGGAGGTACTAACGGCTTTACGTGCCTTCCGAAGGACGGAAAACGCTCGAGTTGAAATACCACTAGGCGGTCACCCATCCAGGTACCGGCCTCACCGGTGGCAGCTTAACTTTGCCGATCGATTAAGAACGGCTAATCAAGCTACTCCACGGGCGGTTCAATACTCAAATAATATAGCTCCACTCCCAGTCCTGGCTTCCAGCTAATGTTTTCGTCGACGCAAAAGCTTAAAACGAAGCCTATTATTATATAATACAAGGATAAACACAGGACTACCTAGACAACATATAAAAACTAAGATACACATCGGCGACTACATTAGCTAATTTGATTTGAATCTACGTATTATAAATCACAAATAAATTTGACGGTACATATGACTAAAAAATATATGAGAAAAAATATTGCACGTTCTATGCGAAGAAGCTACAAGCTACTAATTTGATAAGCATCAAGTCTGCTCCGGTATAATTTGAATACATTTTATCTTACAATCTGTTTAGTCAAATGTGTGTAACCAATAACGATTAATTTTACGATCTAAAAATAGAGTAACGGTGAATTTACATACTCAAAGGACAGACACAAAGACACAGAGAGGTAGATCATAGCTTTATTTAGCTCAAAGAGCAGCTCGAATGTGAAAGTACCTCCACCTTACAGAATCATCATCATCATCAGCCTATAATGTTCCACTGCTGAGCACAGGCATCCTCTCACAGATTAAGGTGAAAGGGAATGAGCAGATACTACCACGCGTGCCTACTGAGGATCGGTGAAGGTAGGCTAGTGGTCAACCTACTGTTGAAGTTTTCAAGCCTAGTAGGCCTCCAACTAGCTTAACGGCTATCACAATTAAGTGATAACCGGAACCAACGGCTTTACGTGCCTTCCGAAGCACGGAAACTGATTTGAAATACCACTAGGTGATTACCCATCCAGGTACCGACCACGACGGTGGTAGCTTAACTTTGGAATAGCTAATCATGCTACACCACGAGCGCTTCCTTAACCTTACAGAATACCGCAGCCAAATAACTTTATGTTGTGTTTCTGCATATGAGTAAGATCGCTAGAGCTCAACGGGGTGGGAGGAAGGGTTGGTAACGAGGTAACACGTGAGTGATGTACAAAGTGTGTACTATAAGAAGATATTTAACTGGTTAAAACAACCAAAGACCAAAATTAAGTATACCAAAAGAGGCATAAAAATCAAATTAACTTAGGTGAAATGCATATAATAATGCATTTATGTGAATGTTTGTAACTGACAGGGTTATTCAGACCTTTTTGGGTGCGCATGCGATTCGAGTGATGAACCGAATGGGTGGACAGCCGAATCAAATGGATATTTGAAGACTTACATTCGGTATGAAGTCATTCGGCACGACTAATAAAGCCTCGTCAAAAAAAGGACTAGTCATCTAGCAAAAGATAGAGAGTGTAATACATTGTTTAATTAGTCAGCAGTGCGGATTGAAAGCTTCGTAAAGAGTTTTACAGCGGCAAGAAACCTTGACAACGAGATCCACGTAAGATGAGAGATTTTAGTTCACGTCTGATATTAATGGAAGTAAGAAATGAAAGAAAAAAAACATTAATCCCTTAAAATTTAAACTTAATCATGAGAAAGTACAAATATTTCTCACATAAGTTTTTTTTTGCTCATTCATCATTTTTTTAACACACTTGCTTGTATGCATCTTATTAAAAGCGAGTGCATTTTACTTTACGCGAAAAAATACCTGCGGCCTTTTTCCATAAATATTTGTTAACGTGTTCGAAGTGTGGTTGATTATTGTCAAAAAATAGTAAATTGTATGAAAAGGGAGCAAAATAATATTTTTACGGCGAGCAAAGCGAAGGATTCTAACGTAGAATCCTGAGCGCAGCGAGGGATTCAAAGTACATCGCCCAAGGGAAAAATAATTTGCTCTTGAGTCATATACTCTACTTTTCACCCCCTCTCTATGAGAAAATACTTTTGATTTCTTTGGTTTGTGTCCTTCGGATAGTCTCTTCAGATAAGCTAGTAATTTTGAGTAGCTATCAATTTTAATATATTTATTGGTATTTATTTAGTATGTATTATATATTTATTTATTTATGTAGTGTGTTTTAAGGCGATGATAGCTCAGTGGTAGTGACGTCGGATACCAAGACGAAGGTCCCGGGTTCGAATCCTACAATGAGCTTGAGCTTTCGGTGAAGGAAAACATCGTGAGGAAACCATAGCACGGTGGTAGGGTACTTTGTAGTACCCACCTGGCTGGCTACCACCCTCAAGTTGAAAATCTGTCGCCAAGCACCTTTCGGTGTGTTCCGACAGCTGCACTTGAGAGCCAGTTCCTTCAAGGCTTTGTGTGCTTACCACCTTCGGCCGCATCATCACTTACCAAGGTGAGATTGCGGTCAAACACAGGCCTATAAAAAGTAAAAAAAAAAAAAAAAAAAAATGTAGATTTGAGCATTGAGTATATACTCCAAAGGGTAGAAAGATCGCTTAGTTTTGGCCAATTCATAAAATATGCCAAAAACACATTTTCCGCAAACGTTTTCGCTCCTTTTCTGTTTTTCCATAGAATGAAATTGACATAAGCCCTTAAATATTTCTCACGGGATTTCGTGGGTAATAAGTTTTGTACGACGTTGTTAGTGTTCTATAGTTATTGTTTCAGGAGTTAATGCATTGTCACTTTCATAACTAGACGTAGAACTCATTATTTTTGCAAAATACAATAAAATATGTACTGATTACAAGAACAGAGACGTAATTCGCGCGCTTTTGGTTTTTTCTTTTAGTAAGCGTGGGTCCCCGCGCCTTGAAGCCGTCACGAATATACTAGCCAGTAATTCATACAATTTGCATTCGATTT
This sequence comes from Polyploca ridens, assembly GCA_951394255.1. NCBI lineage: Eukaryota > Metazoa > Arthropoda > Insecta > Lepidoptera > Drepanidae > Polyploca > Polyploca ridens. The sequence goes on along the minus strand of OX596245.1, from coordinate 5,007,358 downwards.
CTATGAATAATATATATTCCAAATTCAAATCTCATTTCCGCCCGCTAAAAAGTTCCTATCGGAAAAGAGCTATTTTGCTCCCACTTATAGAGGAACAAAGCGACACTTTTCGAATAGAAGGGATGAAACAAGTGTGTTGAATAACGTCGTATGAAATGCGTGTGCATTGATCATTACCGCATAATACCGCCTCGAATGTAATGACCAACATTTGCATCATAATTTACAGTTACTTATTACCCCTCAAAAATCGCAAAGAAAAATCTTTTCCGAGATAGTTATTTAGCATAACGAACTCTCCATTGATTTCGACATCCCAATAATATCCACCCGTTTAAGCTAAATGCTGTCAGATTATATTTTTCATGCAGTCCCTGATAAAGCCCTGTTACGTCCCGACTCCTCATTTCATACCAGCCCACGTCAAGTGCGAGTGAAACGACCAATTAGACGCAGACACTTGATTTACACTTACACGCTATGATGTGCAAAGCTGTGGGCTGAGCGAGAATAGGAAATAAGGCTGCTCGTACATGAAAGACCTTGTAACTTTACGATTTTAAAATCCAATACTCGCTGCTGATTTATAAATCAGTTAGTATGTAAGAATCTATATAAGTAAATATTTAGGGGTAGGTATATGTAGTATATCAGTTATGATAAGGATATAATATATTTAAATGTCTTAATTGATGACACTTATATTAATAATACTTGGACATTCCGACCCTAAAGTTATATAAAATCGGTACCTGGATGGGTGACCGCCTAGTGGTATTTGAAATCGAGCGTTTCCGTGCTTCGGAAGGCACGTAAAGGCGTTGGTCCCGGTTATCACTTTATTGTGATAGTCGTTAAGCTAGCTGGATGCCTCCTAGGCGGCTTGAAAAATTCCAACAGTAGGTTGACCACTAGTATACCTCCACCGATCCGCAGTGGGCATGCGTGATGGAATATTGCCCATTCCCTTTCATCCTCATTTGTGAAACGAGGCCTGTGCTCAGCAGTGGGACATTATAGGCTGATGATGATGATGAACTAATTGTAAGATGAAATCAAACGCAACGTATAATCGTTCATGTATAAACCGCCTAAGTCTATATCATAATGTTAAACACGTGGCATTGGCCTAGATGCAGCTGAATCGATATTCGGTTACGACACCACACGACTCAGGTGACGAACCGTACCATCTTCTCTAGTTCTGTACCTCCATAATTAATGTGTCATATTTACCATTTAATTTTTAGTTATAATGACCGTGACATTATTTAAGTTTAAGTTAAAATGTTTATTGTTTAGTTTGATTTTATAATGACGAATTGTGGGTGGGCTGGATGTAATTTTGCGTGGCTTTTGAAAAGTTTTCTTGCTCTGTTTTTAATTCAACTTGAAGATTCCGATTTAGCTTAGTGTGATTAATATCCCACCAAAAACATTTTTATGTAAAATGTTGCCGCCAAGACATATAGCTTGCACTGTCAAAAAGTTATCAGATTTCAGTAGAGCCAAGCTTATAACTCTACTTGCCCTTACTCTACAAGCCCTAACTTCACAAACTCTACACCGTAGTCAAAATATGTGGCTTGGCCGTTTCGCTACTGTCACATGAGAGTAAGGTGAAAAGTGTATTCACTGTTACTTTTTTGTTATACAATAGTTCTTGTAGTAGTGAAACGGCCAAGCCACATATTTTGACTACGGTGTGTAGAATTTGTGAAGTTAGGGCTTGTAGAGTAAGGGCAAGTAGAGTTATAAGCTTGGCTCTACTGAAATCTGATAACTTTTTGACAGTGCAAGCTATATGTCTTGGTGGCAACATTTTACATAAAAATGTTTTTGGTGGGATTTCACTTCTTTTTGTAAGTTACGATTGTTTTTTTTTTTTTGAAATTTCCAAGTTTTATAATTTTTTTGTTGATTGTGTACTAATACAAGCTTACATACCAAATTTCAGCTTTCTAGGACTTCCGGAAGTACCCTATGAGTTTTGATGATCATCAGTGAGTCAGTGACGAAATCGGGGTTTTTTAGGTATCAATAAAATCTAAAGTATAAGAGCTATGTTATTGAAATTAAATATGTTTAATAAGTTCACTATTGACATCATATCCCGAGAATTTTGTTTATCTGGTATAATCCAAACCCAAGTTATGTGGCTTCAAAAAAACGACGAAGCGCTTCGAGAAAAGGTAGGTAGTGCCCTTGCGCTTCGCTTGGCTGTCTTGGCGGGGGGCACTCCCGTGCCCCCAGATAAAGCTCGATGATGCGGAATAAATTGAAGTGTATAATATTTTTTCAATACTTCTTCGATTTAATAAAATCAGCATCATTTTACATTTCAGTCCTGTAGAAATGTATTGCTAGATAAGGGCTAAGCAAAATCTCCTTACGGAAAAGCATATCAGTATCATGCCACGCGTTTACATACAAACTGTTTTCTTCCCACGATGCCCCGGATTTTGAGGCAGTTTGATCACGCTCTAAATTACTCGATGCTCCAGATTTTTAGGCTGTTTGATCACTCCCTAAATTACTCGATGCTCCGGATTTTTAGGCAGTTTGATAACACTCTAAATTACTCGATGCTCCGGATTTTTATGCAGTTTGATCACGCTCTAAATTACTCGATGCTCCGGATTTTGAGGCAGTTTCATCACGCTCTAAATTACTCGATGCTCAGGATTTTTTGGCAGTTTGATCACACTCTAAATGACTCCCTTGTTTTACACGATGAACATCTAGTAGATCCCTCAGTATACCCACCGCCTCCTTTTCCACTTTCAAAATCAATCTATGTAATAAATAACGCAAGAACAACGTCATCTACTAAACAAATCATAACTGCAAAGTCTGGGTAAAACCCATTGAGAGACAGTACAATGACGTGTCCTGCCATTTGGACATCACTACCGTTTACCTAGACATCATACTTATTACTAGGTAATAAGGTTGATAATAGGCTAAGTTTGAAGGTCGTATTCATCGCGACCTTGGTTATTCCTTTGTAAATGTTGGTTAATTTCACGTACAGTCATAGTCGGGATATGTTAATACCAGAGTGTTTAATCTGGTGATCGGTTTGCGGTCTACTCCGTTTATTTATGAACATTTAACCGCCTACTCGTTTTTGTGATTCTCGTGAGCTAGTTTATGGGTGTTTTCATACCTACCTAATTCAACAATCATCATCATCATCATCATCAGCCTATAATGTCCCACTGCTGAGCACAGGTCTCCTTTCACAAATGAAGGGAATGGGCAATACTCCACCATGCGTGCCCACTGCGGATCGGTAGAGGTAGGCTAATGGTCAACCTACTGTTAGAATTTCAAGCCGCCTAGGAAGCATCCAACTAGATCGTTATTCAATTTGTATGGAAAAGTCTCAAACCCAATTGAAACCATTTGCAAAGCAAAATTTCATAAACAAATATCCTATAATTAAAGCCACTCCCAAAATGTTATACTTTCAAATCATCAAATAATTTAATCGATCAATATCAACATCAACAATAGTGATGCATCAACAATCGATTAAACCAACTAGATGTGAATTAAATCAGAGGCCATTGAAATCGAATTATTGAAAATTGAGACATTCATTCGTCCGTTAACGACATCGAATGATATAGTTAATGAGAGAGTTATGCAATAGATATGCAGTCATGTGAATGAGAGGTTATGAAAGGTAGGAGCTGCGCAGGCGCAAGCACTGGGAATTAACCTTTATAAATCATCATTGAATCTAACACTCTCTCGTGACTCTATTCATAACATTGATGGAGATAAAACAAATATTCGTACCAGTCATTACAAGCTTTTATTTAGTTTCACCTGTCTCGATGTCTGTAATTGAATTTTGCAAGTTCAATTTGACCCACTTTCCGGTTTCCGATTGAGCTGAAATTTGGCACGAATATGCAAATCGCGTGACAATGCAATATTATGATGACGTGGAGCTGATCTGATGATGGAGCTGGAAGGTGACCATAGGAACTCCGTAATAAAACCACATAACCCCATCGAGTTTGGGCCCGTTTGATATGTCTTGACGAGTACTTTGTCGCAAGTACAGGCAACAAAAAGTACAGTCACTCAAAAAAAAGCTAGTATTCAAAATTAAATTTTTAACAAAAGGTTAGCAACTTAGTAAATTGATTAGTCTAAAAAGTTAAGGTAGTTTAGGAGAGGGCAGAGTGAATAAATATACCATATTAATAATCTCTATTATATAATAATGAATCCCTATTTCCCTTGGTCACGCCAAAACTTGAGAATAACTTTTCCGATTTCATCCATTATTATTTTAAGGTTTTCTAATACTGTGGTGAAGGTTCTACGGAAAAAAGTTATATGATAGTTGCGAAGAATTATTAGGTACATGTTGTGTAGTGTACAGTATTACCCAACTAATATGGCGCATCATGAATCTTCGTTCGCACAGAAAAGAAAGTATGGCCCGAACATTAACGAAAGAATGCTTAAAACTTACAATCAACCGTAGATCACTACTATAAGGTTCATAATACACTGCATCTGTTAGTTCCGTCACACTCGCAAGTCACGCCCCTCCGCACGGCGCGCGCTAACATGGCGGCAGCTGCTGACCAGTAGCGTTTCCCGCGCCTTGAAAATGTATGTTCTGCGCAGGTACATCGGTAAGCCATATCAGTTGGGTACTACTGTAACATATTCTTTATTGAGATTTTGATAAATATTTAGAATTATTTTATTATCAAAAGTTTCTAAACAAGTAAATAGTACAAGAGGACGTTATGCAATTTAAAAACCAATCCATTAACCCGAATAATATTTGACTTTAGTAACCGATTATACAATAAAATATTAATAATAATACTAAATCAATTCAATAATAAGGAAATTCTTTAGTTCGATTTTGGGTGAACTAGTCTATCATACATAACAGCTAAATAACTTTCTATTTTAAATTAATTCCGATAGCTATGCGACTGAGAGTCTGAATCTGAGATAGATCTGTTTTTTTTTTTGTTTTTGTTTTAGAGTAATTTAATTAAATGCCGGTTTTGTTAATTCAACAGTATTTATTCTTAGGGATTATCTAAAGAAAATACTCTTTTGCGGTAGATACAGCTCGATTCGTTTATTTTAGCTATTTAAATAGCATTATGTCTTATGGCATTTTAAACTAAATTTTGTTATATAAAACTAGCGTTTACCCAATGGTTCGCTCGCGCCAAATTTTATAGATCAGTCAGTTACGGTTTCCTTTTATATAGGGTGACTGGTAATTAGTAAACGATACTTAGACACATGATTGTACTCATGATAACAAACAACTTTCCCAAAAAAACATATTTTTTTTTATTTACTTAGCACATGGGCCCATACTATTTAGTAGGTAACTAAGAAGAATAAGAATACACCATCAGCTTTTATTTAATTTAGTTATTTATACCTATTTGTTTCTTTGGGAAAGTTGTTTGTTATCATGAGTAAATCATGTGTCTAAGTATCGTTTACTAATTACCAGTCACCCTATATACAGAGATTTTATAAAAACACTTCACGTGTTTATTTATTTGTTGATAGGAGTGATCCAGCGTATTTAGGTGTTTGGTCATTATGTCCCACTTACCAATTTTCGAATTGATACATCTATATTTTATGATTTCTCCATACACATTTTTAAACCCTTTCAGGGGTAGAATTTTCGAAAATCTGTTCTTAGCGGATGCCTACGTCATTATAACTGTCTGGTTGCTGAATTTCAGCCTAATCTGTTCAGTGGTTCGAGCTATGCGTTGATAGATCTGTCAGTCAAGGTTTCCTTTTATCAGACAGAAGAAGATTTCGATTCCGTTTACCTAAATGTAGCCTGGTAGAAATCGAAAAGCGCCGCTTAAATTGGCCGCCCAACTTATTGTAACTTTTTTGTTGTTCTTTTAAAAGTATTCTATTCTATTCTAGTCCATAATTTTCTAGACAATACATTTCCGCAAGTGATGTGGTAAACAGATAAATTAAAAGGGACCATTTAAGGTGTTACGACGGTTCACTGACCTGTCTCTAACACATTATTTTCCTTCTTTGCTCATGTGACATCATACAGACCTTAATACATACTGTAGGCATTTTGATATAAGTATTTGAACTTGAATATGGAGAGAAGGTTTTAAGTAAAATATGCGGTTGATTTCCTTTATTATTTAATAGTCATACCTTACCATAGTACCTACATACCTTTATGTGTTGCAATTTAAGTCAATATATACATATAACTCTGTGCAAACGCATAATTTACAACAGCCTATCTCAAAATTAATATAAAAACAACACCTCATAACAAACTTCTTTAAATTCGCAGAAATACTCAGCATTATTCTTATAAAATTAACTTTGAAATAACGTAATTAAATTAGGGGCAGGCGAAATGTGTTGCAGGCTTCGATTCACATCTAAAAGCCATTAATCAACTTTCAATTAGATCTTACTTCATACGGTGTGCTTTTGTTATTTAAAAATATCGCTGTAATGGTAGAGGCGTTCGAATTTCGAATATACTTATACAGATTTATTTATTCGCAGAGTGAACCCTGGATAATACTTTTCTCCGGTAGATAAAAGAACGATTTGAATTTAGAATGGAGATCAGTATTTCTTCATTAAGCTTACCAAAAAAAAAAATAGGTTTATGGATTGAATAATTGCTCCTGAAGGATTCAACAGATATCCCATTTTCTGAATCCTTCAGGAGCAATTATTCAAATCCATAAACCTATATTTTTTTTTGGAAAGCTTAAACAAGAAAATATATCATCCAAATAATTATATCAAAAGAGTATTTACATGTCGCATGTCGCATACTCCTTGTTTTTTTAAATAAATTATGCAATATATTTATTTGCACCGAGTCAGACGTTCGGCTGATGTATTACCGTGAACGGTATGCATTTAAAAACCTATTACTCTCAACACGATCCCAAAATGAATCCTCAATTTGTTTGAAAACAAAAACGAACATGAATCGATTAAAACAATTTATTTGATCGCAAATAATAATCTCACCCGGACTTTCAGTACAGATGAAGCGATATTTCGTTATTAAAGTTTTGCTTTATTTCAATTAAAATTAATACGATCAATTTCAGACACTGAATTCGAATAAGTCTGATGCAGAAGGTATTTGTCAAATTGTAATTACTTTCGTTTTCACATACCGAAAAAAATAACTTTCCAACTTTTTTTGCACAGTTCGATTATTTTCAGTAAGCGAAACGTACTTCTAAATAATAATAGATAGATAAAACACAAATTATATTAGGTAAGAAAGTTCTTAGTTTGGGATCAGATTACCATTATGTGAAAATGGATATTTATTATTATAAAAATAACAGCGCTATACATATCTACCCTTTAAATTGTTCCAACGCAATATGTTAAAATATTTTCAAATAATGATCTGGCATCATAAAAATAAAAATCAGTTCACGAAGTTATTTATAGCGTTCAGCCCGATTGAAAATGCTTCCGCAAATCATCTGTCTTCTTCCCTGGAGTCACGGCCTAGGGCTGCCACTTCCAGTTAATTTATTTTATTTTTGTCACGTGTGGGTCGGAGTATTTAATAAACCTACTTTATTGAATATAAAAAATATGCTTATAATACGCTTAAATGTATGTTATTTATTTTATTTTTTCTCCAGTCTACTGTCTTGCTATTAAACACCATAGTCATTCAGTTATTAAAATAATTGGCAAGTAATTGAAAACTAAAAATATAGTTGTGGTTAATTGCAATTTGACAACCCTAACCACATACAAGTACCTACACCAATGGTACAAATTACGAACAAGTTCGTAGAATTGCGAATGCCAAAGTACCTAAGCCGAACCGAAAGTATTGATAGTAATTAATTATTAACATATTAATCATAAAAATATATTTATCGGTGACGTCGCAAAATATATTGGGTCATAAAAATGCATAATACCTAGTGTTTCGTAACATAATGAAGTGATTAATATTGCACAAATAAATCAGCAATTCGAACGCCGCTCATTGATTATGCACAAAGAACAAGAAATTAAAAAATGAATGCGAATGCTGCCAGTTTCATAATTTAGTATTATTTAAAAAAACGCTACTTCCGTTGCGTAAATTTGAATAAAAATATAGTTGCCATAAAATGAAGTTAAGCAACTGTTTTGTTAAACCTCATTTTTAAATAGTGACGTATTGAACCCGCTCTTTTTTTACTAATTTCTCCTTCCAGTCACATTATAAAACAAACATATCAACATAGCACGGTTTTTGTTTAACGGTTCATTGTTCAGTTAATGGACGAGACAAATAACTTTTTTGGCGGCTGTACGTAGGAGGCAAAAATTTTGGTGGATCTTTACAATCTTCCCATTACGTTTAAAGTGAACCTTAAGTACTAAGATATAAAGGTGATAATAGTTTGAAGGAGAGTGTAAGTTATGGTTGTCAAAAAGTTTATTTGTTTATTTATAAGGAAATATAGTATTCGGTTACACGCGCGGTAAGTTGCGAGTGTTCACGATATTATTCCGATGGTTACCGTTACCTCACGAAGGTTAAAATATTGGTAGGGTTAGGGACGGGGGCTTGTGTTTTACGATTATATTCTGAAGTCACAGGACTTTTTATGAAAATTGTATTATGTAAATAACTTGGAGGAACTCGTATTTTAACAAATGTTTTTGTGATTTTCGCATGGTGTAAGTAACGTTTAAATACAAGTTAGAAATAAACAGTATAATTACATTAGAATTAGGCAGATGAATTTTATCTACAATATTCCTACCTTAAATTCAGGAATATTTTTATAACTAACAACATTTTCAGGGTTGTTCGTTTTGGATTACAACCAAAATGGAACAACGGATTTATTTCTCGCATTCAGATTCGTTCCCATAAATGCTTTTCATTTCATGAGTAGATATTTAACCCTGAAATTGTTATTAAACATAATTATCAATGTAGGATGAAAAGTCTAATTCCTGTATAATTTCCAATTATATTAAATCATATGTCTACGTCTGTCTGTTTGTTACGACCTAACTGATTTTCATGAAAATTTACAGAAGGGTTAACGGAACCGATTTCGAAAACATGGATGAAATCACGGAGAAGTTTAAACATAAATTTATTTTTGTGTTTCCTTTACTTCCATCAAAATAACATCTTCATTTAAAAGCATTACCAAGGCCTATCCAATCCAACCTACAAACTAACTTATAGCGTTACGTGCCGAACATTCAAATTACAACCTCATTAATTAAAATATAACGTTTACAATATATTAATGCAAGTCCCGTAACGCAAATGTAGGTCAAAGTGTAAATGTGTCAAGCCACCCGGGGCGCGCGATGTACGATCCCTCGCGACTACTCGTAAATCCCGACGTTCCTGGTAACGTAACAGTACTCGAATGAGGCCGAACACCGCCGAAGCTTCCCGATCAATTTTCCGAGCATGAAAAATTACTTCCCAATACTTGGCAATTGATTTTTAAATCCGGATTGATTATTATAGGCATATTCCATCATAACCAGATAGACATATATTGCAGTCTTAATTGCAGTCAGTAACTCATGTCAGTGAAGGATTTGAAGGCCTTAAAAATTTCTTCTAAAAAAACAATTTTGAATTTGAATTTGAAAAATCAATTATGTTTAATTTTACTGAACTGGTTCTCACGTGCACCAGCAGATGCTTGATGACAGATTTTAATTTTTAACTTAATAATTTAAAAAGTAAAAAAAATAAAACCTGGTTCATCGAATTACTCCATTGATAATATCGCTCGGTGTGTACTCCGAGGATGTCAAGAATATATTCGTGCAATCGGAACTCAGTGATGCAATAACGAGATAACGGTACCTTAAGTATTTATAACCGGCTTAATTTTAATAAATAAACCACCCTTAACTCACCTTCGTTCATTCCACGTCGGGATACCGAGCCAGGCTCACTGTCAAACATTTTGATTAATGTGACAGATGGTGCTTGAGAACGAAAATTCTTCCGTATCGAATTCGAAATTTAAACTCGGAACTGACAAATGATTTCGATGAAATGGTTATTTATGGAGTGTGGGTCACTTTTGAAATTTCGATTATTGATTTGAGTTTTCTCCTTGTCTTTTTTATTGGCATATATGGAGGCAATTAGCGTCATCTGTTAGAGTTTTTTTTTAATGCGTAATGGGTTTACTTTTGTCGACTGACCCCAGAGGGTAATCACGCCGTCGGCGTCGGTGCAGCACACTTAACCAGAAGATGCCTATTCACCCTGGGCTTACAAAACACAGACCTTGGAAGTAAGCCCCACTTGTTTCTATTAATTGTCCATGACGGTTGTAAATAAATGTAATGTGATAAATTGGAAATTCAATCTTAGACCATGAGACAGTACTAAATAAATAAATAATTAAATTAATTTATCAGTAGAGTTTGTTTATTTAGTTAGTGAAATAAATGACAGGCAAATGTACATTTTTTTTAACTCCATTTTCTTTACAATCTGTCTCACAAAGGACATTCAGTAACATGTGTGGCAATAATTGTAGGTCATGTAGGGTATGCAACCATCAAAGCATCCCTTTATTGAAATCCTACGACATAATTGAAAAAATAAAACGTAATAAAAATCCTGTATCTAAACTCCATAGAGGCAGACGTAAAGCATTACCATTGCTATCAATTCCCGGGACGCACGTAAGTAAGTAGGTGTCGCGCGTCCACATATCGCGTTATTTATTACATTATAAACGATATCACGGATCGCGCGCGCGTTTCGGACACACCGAGGCATACATGATGACGTATCTCATATTTATTGCGCGAATACGCGCGTACTGTCGCCGAGTGTAGGTCGTGATGCATGGCCGAGTTGTGCGGATGAATGTTACTTACCATCAGGCACCCTAGAGTGGGTGTAGTGTAGACGTGAAGCATGGCTTAGAAATGTTTTAAAGGGTGGTAAAGTTGTATTGTTATGATGTGCGTTGAATTTACATGTGTCGTTTTTGTTGTATTTAATTCATACATGATAAGCACCTTGTTTCAATAAAAAAATGTTGGGATAATCTTATAGTACATAGGATTATTGCAAATCGATGGGGCTGATGCTACATTTGATTTTTTTACTACAGCATCCTATTTATTTTCGGCTTATGTTTAATGAAACATTAGATTTAGTAAAATGTAATGGTATAAAAATCACTTTATGTTGCCAAAAATAGAAAATGATCACTAAAATTAATCACCATTTTAGCGTGAAATTAGAACCCAAATTATGATTGTTTAATCCAAAAATAGTACTATCCAAAATTTACACAAAGCACAAACTTGGATCTAGCGCTCGTCGGCCACTGCCGCGGCACCGCTCGCTTCGCCCGCTCGGCTCGCGCACTTTATTGTCACAGTTCTAACCTAACCTAACCAACTGTATTTGGAGCGTTGAGTCGAGAAATAGCGCAACAATATCCTCATTAAAATTTGGTGATCATTTACTATTTTTGGTGATTATTGGTTTTAGGTATAGTACAATTTTAGGTAACAACATTTTTTTGGTGGTCATTGTATTTTATGCCTTTATTTTCTACTTTAGCAAAATCAGACAAATAAAAAACAAATAGATACGAAATAACTGTAAACACTAAGTAATCCGAAACCCCATGAGACGCAACGCTAGGCAGCTCAATAAGCATTGGTGAATACAATACTGTGCATACGCATCGCATTGCGTTGTCACTTGGGCTCTTTTGCATAACCATTCATTGCACGCGCACTGCGCCTGATGGACAATGGACGCTGCTCTTTTAGTAAAAAGATTTACCTATACCTAGTAGGCAAGTCAATGAAGAAATTTTGTGATTTTTGGGTAACAAATCTTTAGAGGCGATGTTGGCTGTTACTAAAATTCATTAGCGAACAAATGAAGTCGTTGGCATTACTGCATATAAACATAAGATCTATAGTTATGTTAATTACACAAACTGAAAATGCCAATTTCAGTCGTCTAGATTAAAGAAAAGTTCTTGAAACTAGATAGAAGAGAAACTATCAAAAATAAATTTTAAATTTATGCAATCAATCGTCAATAACAAGAGTAAATCTATAGAAATGTTGATTGTCAATGATTATAAACAAATCGTTAAACATAAACAAAATTGATTTTTAAAACGCATTCCCCCTTATTACTAAACATGGTTTAAAGCAAACCCAGGTTTTACTGTCATTCGGTCACTTTCTAACGTCATATAATAAAAAGAGACGCGGCTATTTTAAAACCTGGTTTTATTGGGGGATTAAGTTTGACCATTTATCGGTTCAAAACATAAACACGCTACCATGAATGCTGCTAATCAAAGAACAAAAGCTGTGGCGAAATAACAATCAAATTGATGGGTTATTTACCTCGACGTTCTAAAAGGTTACCAGTTCAATTACTTTTTAAAAAAAGGAGGAGGTTCTCAATTCGAATGTATGTTTTTTTTTTTTTTTTTTTTTATGTTTGTTACCTCATAACTCCGTCATTTATTAACCGATTTGGAAAATTCTTTTTTTATTTGAAAATGTACGCTTCCCGTTTGGTCCCATTGTCATCAGATCAGGATTTGATTACTTCTTAGTGTACTTTGAAGTCGGTTTCAGGTTTTTGTAAAACAGTCCAATTATATTTTATAAACTTGCGAAATATATCAAAACTCAGCATGAAATGAGCTCATTTAGTATTTCACTTTACTCCGTGTATTCAGAAATAATAAACTTTTAATTGAAACGAGAATTGTAGACAGCAAAAAACATATTGAATAAAATGTAGATATATTATTAACAATGGCATCTCTATAATTTTTTTATCTCAAACAAGCGCTGAAATAAATTGTAACACGCACGCCACCCAAACAGAAACACAAAGATCGCAAAATATCGTCCACAGATCCCGATATTCTGTCCCACAAATATTAAGGAACGCAAAAAAGCTCTTGGTGAAGCGAAGAAATAAATAAAATGTATTTTAAGTTCGCTTTCATCCCGTATCGGAGGCTGTTTTCTATTATAATGTCATTTGTGGACCACCGTACTCCTCTAGTGTACGTTTACAAAATGTGTTCATCCTACTGCAATCTGTCAGGCCAGTGGCCCGTCTCTGTATAAATAATGTGGATTTATTTGCATGCATCCTACTTAATTTATAGCTATTTTGAAGTTTGGACACAATAAAGATCCGCCGAGACCGCGACGCGACGGTAGGGTACCGTCGCGTCGCGGTCTCGGCGGCTCGATCCCTATTCGTGTGACGTGACGTCACGAGCCCTATTCGGGTAACGTGACATAGATCCTATCGATATGGTATCGCTTGTACCGTTACTGCTCGATAAACTTATTAGTGTGGGTAAGTGTGCTATTAAGTTTTTATCTGTAGTTATAGTTCTTGTTATATATGTAATATAGAGTATGTTATCGAAATATGACTCATTTAGAAATGAGTTTCTTAATACCAAAAATGTTATTCTGAATGAAGAAGTCGTGTGAATGATGTAACATAGACAAAAGGATTTATTAAGAAATATTAAGAACTCTTTTTTGATCAAACTTTAAATAAATGCCCTGTTCCTATGAAACATGCCCCAGCCTGCGCATAACAACTCACACTGAAAAAAATGATCTACAAAACTAGTTATGTAAGTTGACGTTTTGTTGTCGGGAAACTAACATTAGTTACATTTAATCAAATAATTTAGTAACGAACAAAAACTAGTTTTGTTACTGGTAAGTTTAGTTCGCAAGTCACTCTGTTTAGGTTATTGGTATGGTAGTAATTTTGTGTTACTGTTAAATAAAATGTTGTAATCACTTGTAGTAAATTTTTTTCAGTGCTACTAAACTGAACTAAAGTTTCATTGCAATCGGATGAAAATTAACATGTATTTAAACAAACACAGATTAAGTTTTGTACGAGTATATATGTATTAGAATTTCAAATAATCGATAAGTTAGTTGGTTATCCCGTCAGAATAGTCCTCCCTCACTTGGCCAGTAACACAATCTTGCTCGTTCAGTGATTTAGCTCTGAGACGCCATTGTCTACCGTCCACTCGTGCTATGCGCAGACGCATGCTCGGACACGATTATAGAATTACTATAGAAAAACAAATGGAATTGAGATGTATCGTGTATTTACTATTGTTTGCCTATCTTCTTTTTAAATAGAAATGGATTTGTAAGCTTCTGATTTGTGATCATCGTGTAAATAGGTCGTAATTACCAATATCTGAAAGAGGAGAGGTAGAGCATAGCGTTTATTTGCTAAAAGACAGCTCGACTGGGGAAGTACCTCCATGTTACAGAATACCACAGCCAGAAAACTTTATGTTATGTTCCTGCACGTGAGTAAGGTCGCCAAAGCTCATTGGGAAGGGGGAAAGGGTCGTTAACGCATGAGTGATGCCTCGTGTGTTGCAAGCCTCCATATGGCTACGGTAACCGCTTCAGGCGGGCCGTATGCTTGTTTACCGACTATCTCGTATAAAAAAGAAAGTAAGGTTAGTTTAAGGTGTTTCAAAATGATCTTGAGTTTCGAGAGGCTTTATAAGCGCCTCTTGTAGCTTTCCTTGAAGGAACTCAGAACATGCGCATCAGGAAGCAAGCAGACCTAAAGCAAGTCTGAATTCCTTGATATCGTCATAAGAGTGGAATAATGTCTCATGCTACTAATGGTTCCGGGTAGAAATGGGGACGATGCAAGAAGCCCATCACAGATAATAGATCTACCTACAGACTCTATAGTCACTAACTCTACAGACGAGGTGACCAGAAACAAAAAAGACATTTGACCTCCCAGTATTAATTGCTTCACACTACCATTATTTATGAACGGGTGCTATTCAAGTGTCGTAAGATGTTTAAGCGCACGCGCCGCTCTACGTGTAATGAAATCGTATGTCACGATCTAGCAGTCTCGAATATCAACTTCGACCGATTACCTGCGACAAACGATTATGTACTTTATTGTAATTGTAATAAAGTACACATTGATCGTGTGGATATGTTTGAATACTTTCAAATGCCCTATATAGTTTTGAGTGTAGGTATAGGGATTGCGTCGACTTTATATTGTGTTAGAGTAACTTATTGAAAATTTGGATTTAAACATTCACCATTTTGCCGATAAAATCTTTCAGATATAGTTTTGTATTTCAAATTGCCTTATTTCGATGATACTTCAGTGGTAGAGAGGTCGAATACCGAGACAAAAGTCGTGAGTTCGTGAGTTCGAATCAATAATAAGCTTGGGCTTTCGACGGAGGCAAAAAATCTTAAGGAAACCATAGCGTGGTGGTAGGGTATTTTGTATAGTACAGTAGTACCCAATTAATATGGCTTACCGATGTACCTGCGCAGAAGATACATTTTCAAAGCGCGGGATACGCTATTGGTCGGCAGCTGCCGCCATGTTAGCGCAGGCCGTGCGGTGGGGCCTCACGCGCGAGTGAGACGGAACTAACAGCTGCAGTGTATTATGAACCTTACAGTAGTGATCTAAGGTTGATTGTAAGTTTTAAGCATTCTTTCGTTAATCTTCGGGGCCATACTTTCTTTTCTGTGCGAACGAAGATTTACGACGCGCCATATAAGTTGGGTAATACTGTACACGCCTGATTGGTTATTTAAATCTAATTGAAAATATATTTCGTGAAAAGTTTTTGTGCCAAATGGTAACACTGAAATCTCTACCTTATTATACTCAACTACAGGATACAATCTCGGTAAACTCTAACGTTTTTTTTTTTTTTTTTTTTTTTTTATACCACTTAGGTAGCAAACAAGCATACGGCCCGCCTGATGGTAAGCGGCTACCGCAGCCTATGGACGCTTGCAACACCAGGGGTGTCACTCACGCGTTGCCGACCCTGCAGAAATCTCTTCAGACCCTTTTTGAAGAACCCCATGCTGTACTCCATTGGGAAAACCACGGCAGGGAGCTCATTCCACAATCTGAGCGTCCGTGTAACGTGATACAGACACAAGTATTACACTAAAAAAGTGCATCGAAATATTTACTCTGCGCTTTCCTTTTGAAGTTTATCACTTTTATTGCCCATAAAGTGAGTTAATGGTGCGTTAAAGTGGTTACCCATAGTAAAACCCTCTGGATTTTTAAAGGTTTACTCGAATTAATTCACACTGATACAAATACTGTAAAACTAAAGGATATAAAATGATATAAAATTACTAACGTATAAAACAATGTTTCTGGTTGTGATATAATTATGTAGTAGGTATATATCAGTTATCTGGTTTCCATAGTAAAATCTCTGCTCAGATAACCATGTGTCAAGAATATTCCAGGATATTTATAATTGTAACATAATGTTTCACTAACTTCAATCGCTGGCCGTGTTTATTATGGTTACATTCATAGAATTACATAAGTCGCTCATAATATTTCTTTAAACATTCGTAAATTGCAAAAAAAGTATATATTTTTCAACTCACTTGCTCGTAAAGTGACATTTAATTCAGTTTATTACGCACTAGTGCTTTTTAATTTACATTACCGCACAGTTTTATGATACGTATAATCCCGATTATTTTAAGTTTGTAAATCAATGCAATTGATATGCGTGTAGACGAAGCATTCTTAATTTAAACGGGTAAAACAGTTTGACAGCGCATCGCTGTAAAAAAAATCACCTGCGCGCCATATTTGTTAACGTTCTCATTATGTGTTTGATTATTATCAAAAATAATAGTCCAAGAAATACAACCTTTTTTTTCACTCGCGAGCGTGTTGAAAAGCGTCGTATGATACGCGTGTGCATTGATCATTACACTCTCGGCTCTCTAATCGTATCGCCTCGTCTGTAATTACCAACTTCGCACACATGTATCATAATGTACTATTGTAGCCATGAGAGATAACAGCAGGATAAAATCAAAATATAACATATCTCTTCTCCGCCCATCTCCGCTTTGGTGAATACCAAGCCTTAGTCATGCACACAAATATTTGTCACGGATGGCAATCAAACCCACAACTTGTGATGCGGCCCTGACTGCCACGTGTGCGAAGGGCCTTAGGTTACATAAGTACTTGCTTGTGCAAACACACGTAATATTTCGTACGGTACGGTACACGAGTAATGCACTTTGTTTTAACGGTGAAGACGTCATATTTGTGCGAATTATAAAAAAAAGGAAGTTTAAAAGAGTTGCTTTTACAACACTGTTATTTATTTGTTGCATAAACAAAAATAAAATCCCGAGATGCGAGCAAGTTTAGTGTTTGTCGGTTTTTCATTGTTCAAAAAGGGTGTGAAGCGGTTTCTGCAGGGTCGGCAACGCGCGAGTGATCCCTGGTGTTGCAAGCGTACATAGGCTACGGTAACTGCTTACCATCAGGCGGGCCGTATGCTTGTTTGCCACCAAAGTGGTATAAAAAAAAAATCCAATGAATCGACGTAATTTTTTGCATTTACATCCGAACCTACTAACTACCTACCTGTTGGCATCCCCCTAAGGGAAGTGCCGCAAAATATAGTTTATGGGCCGAAGATTGACATAATAATATGCTATGTTTTATCCGTAACGGGAACGCGGGTGACACCCAGGGTGTGTCTGTCTATAGTCTATTTCAAATAACATGAGTTCGGTGACAGATGGTATTTTATTAAATTTCTCAATGGTTAATGTTCATTTCGATATAATAAAGGAATACTATGATAGAGCTAGGTTTCACGAAATATTGTGAATATTATTTGAGAGTAATCAAATGGAATTTCACTAGATATTGGTAAAAAACCCTTGACCTTGACGACTCATCCTATGTGAAATAGAGTATAGTATCATAATATTTCTGAAAAAAAAAAATGCTTCGTATTTATCATTGTCTATGATAAGATAAGTAAATAAAATAAAACGTTCAAATTTAGAACTTACACAAACGTCAACAATTGAATCGTGTTAGCAAACGTTAATCGCGAGCAAATATTGATAGTTAAGTAGTCGTAAGTGCCTTATTAGGCCGTAAATTGAATAAACGATTTTTGAATTTTGAATTCGAACTGTTTTCTGCTGTTGATTATAATTATACACTTGCGACATACCATTACTCGTACATTTTAATTGTCTTATTTTAGAGACTGCGGTAGTATGTTGACAGTCAAAAGGTGACGTTAATTGGTTGAAAATTGAATGCGGAAGGCTGGTTGCTGAGTGTGTGATTGAGAAACGCCTTAGGTATCATATAAAACATTAATAATTATTCCGAAGATTTAATGAATTTATTAGGTACTAAGCGAAAAATATTACTAGGTCTACAACTAGATTAGGTAATGATAATACGTCGTGAAGAAACCAAAGCACGTTGGTATAGGTTGTACCTACGTATTATATTACTTTGTGGTATGGAGCAATTCCGTCCCTAATTAGTCGTAACTCCATCACATCGGCAACGCCCCGAGCCGAGGATTGTGCCCCACCTGGGGCACCCTCAGGCGCAGGAGAACCATCCAGCGCTAGCCGTTTTATCCGTGTAAGGACGGAAAGGATCCCTTCCGATGTTATATAGCTCTCTATCTCTCGCATTTTTTTTCAAATTAGGTTAGTTGTTCCTGATATTAAGCATACAAACTCTTCAGCTTTATTTATTATTATAAATATACGTACTTTTAAACATGGTAAGGACACTCCATATTAATAAATTAAGCGGCAACAAAGTATGTTAGGCATTAAAAAAATGCTTTGAAGCACTGACCACTCCATCTCCCGAGATAAATGAATGAGATTGCAATGAAGAAGGCAACATTATATACCTACACCTACCTAAATTTTTTACAATATGATCATGCTATCAAAAAAACCTTTCACTGATTAATTTTCACCTTTATTGCTTGATACGTAAGGTTTAATTAGAAGGAATGGTGACTGCAGAATTATCTTTGTATTATAGGACGTCGTCCTCAAGACAACATCAGCAAACATAAAAAAATGACAAATAATAACAATGATCGTTTTGACATGTTATCATTACCAAGGTATTAACTTAAAAACAACCGTTATTAGACTCGCTTTGACAAAACATCATGAGGTAAATTTATCCTTTTTTTTGTTATAAAATGTAAGAAGTCACTTTGTTACTCATGCAGTTAGAAAAAAGGAAAAACTTTCCACGAATATGAAATAACAATAATGTGGCCGCTTGTACGCCAGGCGTACGGGCGTTCCCGATCCTCCAAAAATCTCTTCACACCTATCTCTTCTCTCTCAAATATCTTCTCGAGGACCTCATGCTCTCTTGTTCACATGAAGCTTCTTAATCTTAATTCTTGTTTCCAAGAAAGTGAAAACAGTTAGGTAAGTCATTATTTTTTGAGGAAATTTGAAGCTTGTATAGAAATGTCCGTTAGTTAAAAGAATGAATTTCACGTGAAACATGCATCAATATACCTACTATTGAAACTCCAGAGAGTCTTAATTTTTGATAAAGAAATTGCAGAACCTGAATCTAGAAAACATAACCGCAGCTGCTGAAAAGCTGTAATACATTACCATGGCATGAAAAATTACAAGAATGAATGTCTTCAGCACCTTGCATACCTCTATTGAGGATTAAATTGCAATATGTAAGTCGATATCCAATTCATAAGCTAAAATATCCGATCAGGGATATGCCTAGATTGTACGTCAGCGCTTAAAATAACAACTTATTTCCTGTTAGCTCGGCTAAAAGAGCGTCCACGTAGTGACAAAAATTGTATTTTTGCGACATGTATCTAATATTTTCTGATCGGAGGCTAAGATCGAAATTTACCACAAGACATTTATGAGGTTTTGGTCAAAAACGAATGGAAACACTCGCATAAAATCCAAATGATACGAACATTTATTTGGGCAGGTAGAAATGTCCCGGCCCTTGGGTTCTTTAACCTTAATTTATAGTGCTAAGTTTGGTTTCTTGATATTATTGATATGATGTTACTTACCATCAGGCACCCTAGAGTGGGTGTAGACGTGAAGCATGGCTTGGAAATGTTTTAAAGGGTGGTAAAGTTGTATTGTTATGATGTGCGTTGAATTTACATGTGTACTTTTATTGTATTTAAGTAATACATGATAAGCACCTTGTTTCAATAAAAAAATGTTGGGATAATCTTATAGTACATAGGATTATTGCAATTCGATGAGGCTGGTGCTATCTACATTTGATTTTTTTATTACAGCATCCTATTTATTTTCGGCTTATGTTTAATGAAACATTAGATTTAGTAAAATGTAATGGTATAAAAATCACTTTATGTTGCCAAAAATAGTAAATGATCACTAAAATTAATCAGCATTTTAGCGTGAAATTAGAACCCAAATTATGATTGTTTAATCCAAAAATAGTACTATCAAAAATTTACACAAAGCACAAACTTGGATCTAGCGCTCGTCGGCCACTGCCGCGGCACCGCTCGCTTCGCCCGCTCGGCTCGCGTACTTTATTGTCACAGTTCTAACCTAACCTAACCAACTGTATTTGGAGTGTCGAGTCGAGAAATAGCGCAACAATATCCTCAATAAAATTTGGTGATCATTTACTATTTTTGGTGATCATTTACTTAATTTGGTTTTAGATATAGTACAATTTTAGGTAACAAAATTTTTTTGGTGGTCATTGTATTTTCTGCCTTTATTTTCTACTTAAGTAAAATCAGACAAATAAAAAACAAATAGATACGAAATAACTGTAAACACTAAGTAATCCGAAACCCCATGAGACGCAACGCTAGGCAGCTCAATAAGCATTGGTGAATACAATACTGTGCATACGCATCGCATTGCGTTGTCACTTGGGCTCTTTTGCATAACCATTCATTGCGCGCGCGCTGCGCCTGATGGACAATGGACGCTGCTCTTTTAGTAAAAAGATTTACCTATACCTAGTAGGCAAGTCAATTTTTGATTTTTGGGTAACAAATCTTTAGAGGCGATGTTGGCTGTTACTAAAATTCATTAGCGAACGTATGAAGTCGTTGGCATTACTGCATATAAACATAAGATCTAGTTATATTAATAACAAACTGAAAAAGGCCAATTTTCGGTCGTCTGATTAAAGAAAAGTTATTGAAACTGGATAGAAAAGAAACTATCAAAAAGAAATTTTAAATTTATGCAATCAATCGTCAATAACAAGAGTAAATCTATAGAAATGTTGATTGTCAATGATTATAAACAAATCGTTAAACATAAACAAAATTGATTTTTAAAACGCATTCCCCCTTATTACTAAACATGGTTTAAAGCAAACCCAGGTTTTACTGTCATTCGGTCACTTTCTAACGTCATATAATAAAAAGAGACGCGGCTATTTTAAAACCTGGTTTTATTGGGGGATTAAGTTTGACCATTTATCGGTTCAAAATATAAAACACGCTACCATGAATGCTGCTAATCAAAGAACAAAAGCTGTGGCGAAATAACAATCAAATTGATGGGTTATTTACCTCGACGTTCTAAAAGGTTACCAGTTCATTTACTTTAATTGTATAAACTTGCGAAATATATCACTCAGCATGAAATGAGCTCATTTAGTATTTCACTTTACTCCGTGTATTCAGAAATAATAAATTTTTAATCGAAGCGAGAATTGTAGAAAGCAAAAAAACATATTGAATAAAATGTAGATATATTATTAACAATGGCATCTCTATCATTTTTTTATCTCAAACAAGCGCTGAAATAAATTGAAACACGCACGCCACCCAAACAGAAACACAAAGATCGCAAAATATCGTCCACAGATCCCGATATTCTATACACATGTCCCACAAATATTAAGGAACGCAAAAAAGCGCTTGGTGAAGCGAAGAAATAAATAAAATGTATTTTAAGTTCGCTTTCATCCCGTATTGGTGGCTGTTTTCTATTATAATGTCATTTGTGGACCACCGTACTCCTCTAGTGTACGTTTACAAAATGTGTTCATCCTACTGCAATCTGTCAGGCCAGTGGCCCGTCTCTGTATAAATAATGTGGATTTATTTGCATGCATCCTACTTAATTTATAGCTATTTTGAAGTTTGGACACAATAAAGATACCCTACCGTCGCGTTGCGGTCTCGGCGGCTCGATCCCTATTCGTGTGACGTGACGACTCGAGCCCTATTCGGGTAACGTGACATAGATCCTATCGATATGGTATCGCATGTACCGTTACTGCTCGATAAAACTTAGTGTGGGTAAGTGTGCTATTAAGTTTTTATCTGTAGTTATAGTTCTTGTGATATCAAAATCAAATAATTTAGTAATGAACTTTTGTTCATTACTAAATTATTTGATTAAAAATTATTAAAAATTAGTTTTGTTACTGGTAAGTTTAGTTCGCAAGTCAGTCTGTTTAGGTTATTGGTATGGTAGTAATTTTGTGTTAATGTTAAATAAAATGTTGTAGTCACTTGTAGTCCATTTTTTTCAGTGCTACTAAACTGAACTAAAGTTTCATTGCAAACAGATGAAAATTAACATGTATTTAAACAAACACAGATTAAATTTTGTACGAATATATATGTATTAGAATTTCAAATAATCGATAAGGTACGTGGTTATCCCGTCAGAATAGTCCTCCCCCACTTGGCCAGTAACACAATCTTGCTCGTTCAGTGATTTAGCTCTGAGACGCCATTGTCTACCGTCCACTCGTGCTATGCGCAGACGCATGCTCGGACACGATTATAGAATTACTATAGAAAAACAAATGGAATTGACATGTATCGTGTATTTACTATTGTTTGCCTATCTTCTTTTTAAATAGAAATGGATTTGTAAGCTTCTGATTTGAGACCATCGTGTAAATAGGTCGTAATTACCTTTAAGAAAGAGAAGAGGTAGAACTAAGCGTTTATTCGGTCAAAGAGCAGCTCGACTGGGGAAGTACCTCCACCTTACAGAATACCACACTTACAGCCAAAGAACTTTATGTTGTGTTTCTGCGCGTGTAAGGTCGCCAAAGCTCATTGGGAAGGGGGGAAGGGTCGTTAACGCATGAGTGATGCCTCGTGTGTTGCAAGCCTCCATATGGCTACGGTAACCGCTTGCCATCAGGTGGGCCGTATGCTTGTTTACCGACTATCTCGTATAAAAAAGAAAGTAAGGTTAGTTTAAGGTGTTTCAAAATGATTTTGAGTTTCGAGAGGCTTTATAAGCGCCTCTTGTAGCTTTCCTTGAAGGAACTCAGAACATGCGCATCAGGAAGCAAGCAGGCCTAAAGCAAGTCTGAATTCCTTGATAATGTCTCATGCTACGAATGGTTCCGGGTAGAAATGGGGACGATGCAGGAACCCCATCACCCCATTACATAAAGCATTTTAAAGAGAAGTTCCAAATTTGGATAATACTATTAGATCTACCTACAGACTCTATAGTCACTAACTCTACAGACGAGGTGACCAGAAATAAAAAAGACATTTGACCTCCCAGTATTAATTGCTTCACACTACCATTATTTATGAAGGGGTGCTATTCAAGTGTCGTAAGATGTTTAAGCGCACGCGCCGCTCTACGTGTAATGAAATCGTATGTCACGATCTAGCAGTCTCGAATATCAACTTCGACCGATTACCTGCGACAAACGATTGTGTACTTTATTGTTATTGTAATAAAGTACACATTGATCGTGTGGATATGTTTGCATACTTTCAAATGCCCTATATAGTTTTGAGTGTAGGTATAGGGATTGCGTTGACTTTATATTGTGTTTGAGTAACTTATTGAAAATTTGGATTGAAACATCCACCATTGTGCCAATAAAATCTTTCAGATATATGTAATTTTGTACTTCAAATTGCCTTATTTCGTTGATAGCTCAGTGGTAGAGATGTCGAATGCCGAGGCAAAGGTAAAGGAGTTTGAATCAATAATGAGTTTGGGCTTTCGACGGATGGAAAAAATCTTAAGGAAACCATAGCGTGGTGGTAGGGTATTTTCGTACACGCCTGATCGGTTATTTAAATCTAATTGAAAATATATTGGTGAAAAAAAAGTTTTTGTACCAAATGGTAACACTGAAATCGTTAACTTATTATATTCAACTACAGGATACAATCTCGATAAACTCTAACGTGATACAGACACAAGTATTACACTAAAAAAGTGCATCGATATATTTACTCTGCGCTTTCCTTTTGAAGTTTATCACTTTTATTGCCCATAAAGTGAGTTAATGGTGCGTTAAAGTGGTTACCCATACTAAAACCCTCTGGATTTTTAAAGGTTTACTCGAATTAATTCACACTGATACAAATACTGTAAAACTAAAGGATATAAAATGATATAAAATTACTAACGTATAAAACAATGTTTCTGGTTGTGATATAATTATGTAGTAGGTATATATCAGTTATCTGGTTTCCATAGTAAAATCTCTGCTCAGATAACCATGTGTCAAGAATATTCCAGGATATTTATAATTGTAACATAATGTTTCACTAACTTCAATCGCTGGCCGTGTTTATTATGGTTACATTCATAGAATTACATAAGTCGCTCATAATATTTCTTTAAACATTCGTAAATTGCAAAAGAAGTATATATTTTTCAACTCACTTGCTCGTAAAGTGACATTTAATTCAGTTTATTACGCACTAGTGCTTTTTAATTTACATTACCGCACAGTTTTATGATACGTATAATCCCGATTATCTTAAGTTTGTAAATCAATGCAATTGATATGTATGTAGACGAAGCATTCTTAATTTAAACGGGTAAAACAGTATGACGTGAGTATTTGAATCGCTGTCAAAAAAAAACCTGCGCGCCATATTTGTTAACGTTCTCATTATGTAGTTGATTATTATCAAAAATAATAAACCAAGAAATACAACCTTTTTTTTCTGTCGCGAGCGTGTTGAAAAGCGTCGTATGACACGCGTGTGCATTGATCATTACACTCTCGGCTCTCTAATCGTATCGCCTCTTCTGTAATTACCAACTTTGTACACATGTATCATAATGTACTATTGTAGCCATGAGAGATAACAGCAGGATAAAATCAAAATATAACATATCTCTTCTCCGCCCATCTCCGCTTTGGTGAATACCAAGCCTTAGTCATGCACACAAATATTTGTCACGGATGGCAATCAAACCCACAACTTGTGATGCGGCCCTGACTGCCACGTGTGCGAAGGGCCTTAGGTTACATAAGTACTTGCTTGTGCAAACACACGTAATATTTCGTACGGTACGGTACACGAGTAATGCACTTTGTTTTAACGGTGAAGACGTCATATTTGTGCGAATTATAAAAAAAAGGAAGTTTAAAAGAGTTGCTTTTACAACACAGTTATTTATTTGTTGCATGAACAAAAATAAAATCTGAGATGCGAGCAAGTTTAGTGTTTGTCGGTTTTTCATTGTTCAAAAAGGGTGTGAAGCGGTTTCTGCAGGGTCGGCAACGCGCGAGTGATCCCTGGTGTTGCAAGCGTACATAGGCTACGGTAACTGCTTACCATCAGGCGGGCCGTATGCTTGTTTGCCACCTAAGTGGTATAAAAAAAATAAAGATGTCCAATGAATCGACGTAATTTTTTGCATTTACATCCGAACCTACTAACTACCTACCTGTTGGCATCCCCCTAAGGGAAGTGCCGCAAAATATAGTTTATGAGCCGAAGAGTAACATAATAATATGCTATTTTTTATCCGTAACGGGAATGCGGGTGACACCCGGGGTGTGTCTGTCTAGTATCATAATATTTCTGAAAAAAAATATTTATTCGTATTTATCATTGTCTATGTCCTGATGGCCTAACGAATGAGATGCTCATCACCGGAGGAAGCACACTTGTTAAACCTATCACAAAACTCTTTAACCTGATACTCATAAAGAAAGAACTACCTAAGCAATGGACGTGTTCAAATATAATATTGCTCTTTAAAAAAGGAGATCCCAAACAAATCGCAAATTACAGGCCCATTAGCCTTATGTCTTGTTTGTATAAGGTATTCGCAACAACTCTACTACGACGTTTAACTAAGACTATTGACGAAAATCAACCGATAGAACAGGCCGGGTTTATACGAACATTTTCAACTGTGGATCACATCCATACTCTTAAAATGATATTAGAAAAATACAGAGAGTACGGGAAACCTTTATATCTATGCTTCATAGACTACTGCAAAGCTTTCGACTCTATATCTCATGAATTCATTTGGCAAGCTCTATCCATGCAAGGCGTAAATAGCGAATACATCAACCTGATAAAGGAAATATATCAAAGTAGTACTTCAAGAGTTATGTTAGAAAAACCAGGACCAAGCTTTAAAGTCGAGAAAGGAGTAAAACAAGGAGATCCGCTCTCTCCAAAAATGTTCATTGCCGTACTTGAACAAATATTTAGAGAGTTAAATTGGGAGAACATAGGTCTGAAAATTCACGGTAAATATTTGTCACATTTGCGATTTGCTGACGATATAGTGCTGCTCTCGGAAAATGCACAGGAAATTCAATACATGTTACAGTCACTATGCGAGCAAAGCAAAAAAGTTGGCCTAGAAGTTAACAAAGAAAAAACTAAGATGATGACAAATGTAGAGAAATCCCCGATTAACTTACTATCTGAGAACCTTGAATACGTGGAACAGTACGTTTATCTGGGCCATCTGATAACATTCAAATCATGTACGGAAAACGAAATAGAGAGAAGAACCAAGTCGACATGGAATAAATACTGGACAATGAAAGAGATCTTTAAAAGCAAATTGCCAACGAAATTAAAAACTAAAGCTATGGAACTTTGTCTACTCCCTTGCCTCACTTATGCTTGCCAGACATGGGCTCTGACAAAAGAAAGTCTCGAAAAAATTAAGGTATGCCAAAGAGGGATCGAAAGAAGCTATATGGGTATCAAATTGAAAGACAAAATCAGAAACAATGTGGTTAGGCAGAAAACCAAAGCCAAAGATGCAGCACGGAGAGTGCTACATCTGAAATGGAAATGGGCCGGACATATACAAAGAGCTACAGATGACAGATGGTCCAAAACTACAACAAATTGGTACCCATTGGACAAAAACCGAAGAAAAGGTAGACCTCACAAACGATGGAGCGATGATATTGTCAGAGTTGCAGGCAAAGTATGGAGCAGAAGTGCTCGAGACAGAGAGAGATGGAAACAGCTGGAGGAGGCTTTTACCGCTGACAGCGGACCTTGCACAACACTAATAAATAACTAACATAACTTATCTTACTCATTTATCGATCTAACACTAATAACAAATAAATAAGGAAATAAACTATTATGTATTAAGAAACACTAGCATGTAAGTTCAATTATTATATACTTAAGATCCATAGATGTACAAATATTGTAAGGCAAAAATAAAGCTATTTTATTTTATTTATTTTATTTATTATCATTGTCTATGATGATAAGATAAGTAAATAAAATTAAACGTTCAAATTTAGAACTTACACAAACGTCAACAATTGAATCGTGTTAGCAAACGTTAATCGCGAGCAAATATTGATAGTTAAGTAGTCGTAAGTGCCTTATTAGGGCCTAAATTGAATAAACGATTTTTGAATTTTGAATTCGAACTGTTTTCTGCTGTTGATTATAATTATACACTTGCGACATACTATTACTCGTACATTTTAATTGTCTTATTTTAGAGACTGCGGTAGTATGTTGACAGTCAAAAGGTGACGTTAATTGGTTGATAATTGAATGCGGAAGGCTGGTTGCTGAGTGTGTGATTGAGAAACGCCTTAGGTATCATATAAAACATTAATAATTATTCCGAAGATTTAATGAATTTATTAGGTACTAAGCGAAAAATATTACTAGGTCTACAACTAGATTAGGTAATGATAATACGTCGTGAAGAAACCAAAGCACGTTGGTATAGGTTGTACCTACGTATTATATTACTTTGTGGTATGGAGCAATTCCGTCCCTAATTAGTCGTAACTCGTAAAAGTCCATCACTTCCCGGCAACGCCCCGAGCCGAGGATTGTGCCCCACCTGGGGCACCCTCAGGCGCAGGAGAACCATCCAGCGCTAGCCGTTTTATCCGTGTAAGGACGGAAAGGATCCCTTCCGATGTTATATAGCTCTCTATCTCTCGCATTTTTTTTCAAATTAGGTTAGTTGTTCCTGATATTAAGCATACAAACTCTTCAGCTTTATTTATTATTATAAATATACGTACTTTTAAACATGGTAAGGACACTCCATATTACTAAATTAAGCGGCAACAAAGTATGTTAGGCATTAAAAAAATGCTTTGAAGCACTGACCACTCCATCTCCCGAGATAAATGAATGAGATTGCAATGAAGAAGGCAACATTATATACCTACACCTACCTAAATTTTTTACAATATGATCATGCTATCAAAAAAACCTTTCACTGATTAATTTTCACCTTTATTGCTTGATACGTAAGGTTTAATTAGAAGGAATGGTGACTGCAGAATTATCTTTGTATTATAGGACGTCGTCCTCAAGACAACATCAGCAAACATAAAAAAATGACAAATAATAACAATGATCGTTTTGACATGTTATCATTACCAAGGTATTAACTTAAAAACAACCGTTATTAGACTCGCTTTGACAAAACATCATGAGGTAAATTTATCCTTTTTTTTGTTATAAAATGTAAGAAGTCACTTTGTTACTCATGCAGTTAGAAAAAAGGAAAAACTTTCCACGAATATGAAATAACAATAATGTGGCCGCTTGTACGCCAGGCGTACGGGCGTTCCCGATCCTCCAAAAATCTCTTCACACCTATCTCTTCTCTCTCAAATATCTTCTCGAGGACCTCATGCTCTCTTGTTCACATGAAGCTTCTTAATCTTAATTCTTGTTTCCAAGAAAGTGAAAACAGTTAGGTAAGTCATTATTTTTTGAGGAAATTTGAAGCTTGTATAGAAATGTCCGTTAGTTAAAAGAATGAATTTCACGTGAAACATGCATCAATATACCTACTATTGAAACTCCAGAGAGTCTTAATTTTTGATAAAGAAATTGCAGAACCTGAATCTAGAAAACATAACCGCAGCTGCTGAAAAGCTGTAATACATTACCATGGCATGAAAAATTACAAGAATGAATGTCTTCAGCACCTTGCATACCTCTATTGAGGATTAAATTGCAATATGTAAGTCGATATCCAATTCATAAGCTAAAATATCCGATCAGGGATATGCCTAGATTGTACGTCAGCGCTTAAAATAACAACTTATTTCCTGTTAGCTCGGCTAAAAGAGCGTCCACGTAGTGACAAAAATTGTATTTTTGCGACATGTATCTAATATTTTCTGATCGGAGGCTAAGATCGAAATTTACCACAAGACATTTATGAGGTTTTGGTCAAAAACGAATGGAAACACTCGCATAAAATCCAAATGATACGAACATTTATTTGGGCAGGTAGAAATGTCCCGGCCCTTGGGTTCTTTAACCTTAATTTAAAGTGCTAAGTTTGGTTTCTTGATATTATTATAAAAATCGCAGGTCACTCGAGAAATAAGCTTTTTCACTCGTACTTTGCATTCTCTCATATATAGAACGATTTGAAGAATAAAAAATTTAACTAGTAGGTATTTTATAATGAAATGTCTATTTAGACAAGCATAGTTATTCGTTCAAAAAATCCTATGAATTAATTTTCTCAGTTTATAGTACTTTAGGTACATATTTTTTCTCTGATTTGCAGGAAAACGTGTTGTATAAAATGTGTCATGCCAAAAGAATGCAATAAAAAGCATCTTATACATAAAAAAGTAGTTACAAATCAAATGCGACAGCGAATTGTTATCGTGGTTTATCGGAATATTATTTGCAATTTTATCGAAAAGGAAAATTGTTTAAGTTGATTGTTTATTAAATATATTCTAAAATATAATATTCTTTGAAACATTCCAAGTTCTTATAGCTGCTTCTGGGATTTATGTACCTACTTATCTGTATCAATGGAAATTATTTCTTGGAATGTGGTACAATTGGTACCCATAGTTTAAGTATGTACCTAGTAGGTACGGTAGAAGAAAATTCTAAATACATGGTCTATCTTTTAATATATCTATGCAACCTGAAGAGTTTTTGTTGTTTGATTGTTTATTTAAACACGCTAATCTTTGGAACTACCACTCGGATTCGAAAGTTCATTCACTAATAGGAAACTACATTATCCACGGGTGTATATCTTACTTTTAATCCCACATGATATCACGGGAGACAGCTAGTTCAAACATAACGTAACCAAAAAGCAATGTAAAGGATTTATAGGTTTTAACAGGAAAAAATACTCGAAGTGTTATATCAAGTTCATTATATAATATTTACACATTGTCTCGGCCTTTTTGGTATTTACCTAAATGCTCGAAAAGTTCGTGTTACGTGGATTTCATCATGAAAGGGTTAAGATCATTCGAACGTTGACACCGGGTGTTTTGTTTTTTTTTTATTTTGTTTTACTACTTATCACCACCTCAAAAAATTAGGATGTTAAGTTAGTCTTGCTTTGGTTATTTTCTTAGAAATATAACTGTACTGTCATTTAATTTAGTAAACAGTATTTCAAAATTTTATTTGTTTTAAAGACATAATAAGCCAAAAAAAAAACAGTTTTTTTTTTAATATTTTTTAATAAAAAACCTCACCTGTAGCTTTCAAGAAACTACACATTTGTGTAAGTAACAGCGTGTGTGCATGTTTTTTTAAGTTATAAGACCCTAATATAAGATCATTGATCTTGAATTTTGTTCCTTTATTTCACACAAGTGTACAAACTGTCAAAACTTTTATTGTACTTTAAAAAAACAGTCGATTATCAAAATTAAACTTCTCCATCCAACCATTACGAATGTTTAATTTACCCACCGACGAAAATTATACAAAAATTTTGGAGGTGACCTGTTATGCGGATCTTCACCACACAAACCTAATCAGAATGCTATTATATTATTTATTACGCGATTCTAATCCTTACGCAACAAAGTAATGCCGGAAAAATGTACCTACCTAATGAAAAAGTATTAGGTATGCTCTGTACTCTCAACTCTATATAAAAGTCTATCTTTTGTCCCGCTTTTCTACCCTGAGAGATCTAATGTTTAAAAAAAACAATATTACTCCGAATACTATATAGTATTCAAGGATATCATCTATCGTTTTTCCAAATCCGTTTCAACCGAGTATCCACAAAGTTTCGCATTTTCATATTAGTAAAGTAAAACTATTAAGTAGAGCTTTCTTCAGAATAAGACCATCTCAAGATCACTGACCTTCATAATACAACAAAACAAAAGGTTGACATTAACATTCAAACAACATTTCGCCAGTGACAACACTCACAGCAACATCTGACATTGATATCCTATGTAAAATGTTGCATAAAGATGAGTACATACATGTAGCCCGTGAGCCAGCAACAGGTTTTAGTGACCAATTTCCTCTCAAGCGATAACTCGTGAAATCGTGAAAAGGAAATGATTGAAAACATTTTATTTTTACGTGATTGAGAGGCTGCCGCTACCCAACTCACCCACGGAGCAGCAGCTGACGTTCACCATGCTATCTGTCTGAAGCATTTCACGAGTTATCGCTTGAGAGGAAATGACTGACAAAATATACTATCTGGCTCACGGGCTAATGTTTCTTTAGCCAATATTTCCCTATACGCATTTAGAAAGATTAGAGATATTTATTCGAAAGAGCCTAACATTATTTCCATTGAAAAGCGAGTGCAATAGAGAGAAAAATGCTGCTCAAAAAATTAGTAGGTACGGAAAAATGCACCCTCAAAATTGATAGTATAACGAGTCTCCTCAAAATGATCTCCATAAAATTCTGACTGACTGAAAGGAAACGCACAGAATAAACCTAGAGAATTGAAATTTGGAGAAAAATTCCGTAAGTACCATAGGCATGCACGCATGCACTAACGTAAAAATAGGTTAGGTAAGGTAAAGTCGGCGAGATCTATAATACCTAGGCCCGTTTTGACAGTACATATACATACATCAATGCGTCAAAAAGAGACAAAAATAGTGCTACGAGAAGCTATTTAATTATTAAATAATTAGTTTAAAACAAGCTTGGAGTAATGATAACAGAGCGAGGCAATACTTCACATCGGGGCAAAGGCTGCAACTTTAGAAGTCGCAAGTCCGGCCTCATATAGAATACTGTTGTCATCTACAATGTTGTCTGTGGGCGGGGGCACCTGGATACCAGCTTGGGCCTTTAGACTCGGTTCAGCGACGTGCCGCTAGAATTGTAGACGATCCCGAGCTCACAAACGGTTTGTCAGTCTGAGGAGAGACTTTGCCTCTTTATGTGTGTTCTACCGCTTGTACAACGGGGAGTGTTCCAAGGAATTGTTCGAATTGATGCCCACGGCTACCTTCTACCATCGCAACTCTCGCCATCGACGGGGAATCCATCCTCACACATTGAATTGTTTCGAACTGTGCGGGCTCAAAGGAGTTTTCTTCCGCGAATGCTCAGACTTCCTCAGAATGCTCAGAATTAGCTCCCCGCCGTGGTTTTCCCAATGGAGTACAGCATGGGGTTCTTCAAAAAGGGTGTGAAGAGGTTTCTGCAGGGTTGGCAACGCGCGAGTGATACCCCTGGTGTTGCAAGTGTCCATAGGCTACGGTAACCGCTTACCATCAGGCGGGCCGTATGCTTGTTTGCCACCTTAGTACTATAAAAAAGAAAGTTTACCCATGGCACGAAAAGTTTTTTTTTTTCATTGAAACCTTAATCACGTTGCGTTCATTACCTACGCAAATAAATAGAGTGCAGTCAGTAATAAATTAAAATGCGATGGAAAAATAAAAGAGATACCTACACATAGCTATTAAAACATAAATTCTCACTTAACAGTCTTATCTATAGAGGCATTGTTGAAATTATCAAAGAGTAGAGACGATAGGGCACCGCCAATTAAAAATTAGTTAGCCACAGATAATAAAACTAAAGCGATGACACTAAAAGGCGGACTATGTTCATTCGTTAGTGTTTTAAAACATTTTTTGTTTGGTTATTTTAATATGCATAAAATAATGCAGGATTCAGTATATGGTCTAAAGTTGTCGACAGGCCTGTAGGCAGGGGGTTGATTCCCTGCCAGCAGTCGTGTCGGCGATGCTGAGCGGGGATACAGCATGGAGGGCCGTAGCCTCCTTCTGCGAGACCGTAATGGTCCAGAAGGAGGCTGCTGAGCGGGATCGCGAGAGGGCCGATCCCACTCGGAGGCGAAGCCGCCGGGGCTCAAACGTGCCTCGTCGTGGCCCTCCTGCCCTGTAGCTGGGGCTTAGAATAACAGCTACGGTGTTTCCCTGCCTGTCGTAAAAGGCGACTAAACGGGGCCTTTGGGGTCGTGGGCAATCAGAGCGGGGGCTCTGTGCGCCCAGAAGCGACCCCAAGGAGGACGATGAGTCGATGTGGTCACGACTCATCGTGTGATAGCACAGCGAGGGTGCTGTGGGGAAGGGTCAGACTTCCCCCGGGACGAGCTATCAAAGCGCCGCGTTTTGAGGGGTGAGCAGGTGCGCGTTCAACACGAGAGCCCGCCCCCCTCTCTACAGCGCAGATGGCGACCACCGTGGGGTTTTAGCCGGTAAAAGTCCGGCATAACCTGGCCGCTACCCCCGGGGCGGTAGGGTATCCTATGAGGATTTCCCCACGATAAAAAAAAAAAAAAAAAAAAGGCAGGGGGTTGATTGGGGTCAATGAACCCCCGTTGAATAATATTTAGATAGGTGTACCTAATTACTTATCACGGTACTACCCATATGCACCGAAACCTATAATTTAATTGTTTTGAAAACACGTGTAGGTTCATTATTTTTCTTTTACCTGAATTCCATGTACTTATAACTTTTTTTAAAAAGTAATTAACCAACACGTGTTTTCAATAAAATTCAAAATTCAAAATCATTTATTCAAATAGACCTTCGCAGGCACTTATGAAATGTCTGACTCTAATACTCTAATACCGGTTCGGAAGGTTGCATTTGCTGAGAAGAGCCGGCAATAAACTCAGCAATTACTCTTTTCAAAACAAGCTTAGATTCATTACATAATTTACATTCCAATCGCACTGACAACAATTGCGTGCCCCGGCGAGGCGGCAACACTACAAAGAAGACGACTAGAATCTATATTTAATAAGTAAATAAATAAATGGCAAACTTAAGCAGACCAACCCCCCACAAGCAGCACCTGTTCACAAGTAAATAAATTTTTACTACCCCCGAAAATTAATCCTGGCTACGGCCCCGCTGTCGAAAGTATTTTTTTCGTATCAGAGCTTTGAGCTAGTATTATTACGTATAGAGAAGATACCACACATCACAACTATGTTCCGTTCAAGTGATGTCATCCGGCCATACTTATTGTTGTAGTACGAACGATGAACCAAACCCAGAAGCGCCGTGAAAATCACGGTATTTGCGAGAAAAATACTCCTAAAAGCGTTCTGATAGCGCTACGTGTTTCTACTGTCTGCTTAGACGACTACTAATTGTTACAGCGGTAAAGAGAACTTTAGTTACTCTAAAAAAATGGGACATAACCTTTGCTTATGATAGTTTCTCTATACATATAATAATAGCTCAATGACTTGTTTTACCTGGGAAATAAAAATAGGAATTAATCTTTAAACATTTCCTCATTTCTAGAATGTATTTTATAGATGGAGGATATCGACGCATATTCCTATATTCAAAGATGTAGTTATAAAAAATAAATCAACCCAACAATTCGCGTAACCATTATACCAACTTTTTATCACCTCATTTACCCGCGAACATACATGGTACAATACAAATGAAGCCATTTTCATGGCTCGTGACCATAACCAGGCATTGCTGTACCGTAGGGTGCTGTGGGCGTCGGAAACTAGCATCACACTATGAATTGGTCGTTTAGAATAATATCGACGAATTTTACACGGTTCGCAATTGTATATAAACAGACAGACGCCTCTGCATTAAGGGACTATTGTGTCACATTAATGCTGCTTTGAGACCTGATGGTTTAAATTGACGTGAAATAGTACCTATTTAAAGGTGTATTGCAGTCTTCGAAGTTTAGCTGTGTTGTTATGGGAAATAACTGTTCAATTTAAATTACATGTTGCTTGATTCTGTCAAAAACAACACGTAAAGTTTTTTTTAAGAAACTTTACTTTTCTTATTGTTAGGAGCACAGATTACAGAACAAAAGGCAGATAGAGCGCGTGGAACACAGGAGTGAAGCCAAAAAACAAATATATATAAAAATAATTCGCTTTTGAATTTGTATTTGCTTTGTTTAAACAAAGTTTATTAAAAAGAAAGTGTTTTTCGTTAAATACAGTTTTTCCGAAAGCGAATACCAGGTATGTGTTTTTCAATTTGCATTTGCTTTTTTGGCCTCACTCCCGTGGTTCGCGCTCTCCATCTGCCTTGTTCTGTAATCTGAGGATAGGAGGTTACCGATTTAGTTTCAACTTTCAACATTATCTCTTTTTATCCTAAAACGGAATTGACTCTACTTAATTTTGCCAAATTAAATAGGAAACTTAAGACTTCAGAACCACCACAACATGTACCTACGTAATTACAAATTCAACGATGATCTCTAAAAATAACATTATTACATAATCATGTGAACCGAGCCGGGCGAAAATCTATATTCAATCTGTCACTCGATGATGTCACGCCGGTCTTCCCACAGTACATTCAACATAATATTTATATCAAACATACACTTAAGAGCACTTAAATTCGATAAAAACGTGTATTATACGCAGTCATACTGTCAAATTGTAAATTCAACTTGATCTTTCTGCATCGATGTAACACATGGATGGGTTGCTAACGGCGACCAAGAAATTCAGATTTTTGGTGACTGACAGTGACTCACACGATTATTTACGGAGCATTGACACCGGTACTGTGACATTTTGGGTGTCAATAAAAAATAAGGTATTAATTAATTGACTTAAACAATATCAAGGTTGCAACAACTCGCTTAGGGTAACAGAATTTTATACTGTGCCCCTGAGAGTAGGCACCGAGCTGGCTCCGAAAGCTATAAAGCAACAAAAAGCGTAGCCAAGGAGTTGATAATCGCTAATCTAAATATGGAATCCGCTTCTGCTTGGGTGTAGCTAAAATGGGGCATTTATGTTCAACTATAGAACTTAGCGAAGATTTTAAGCGAACCACAACTGTCTTTGACCAGGGTCTATCTTTACAAAAAGCTCTCATTAATTAAAAAGTCAAATGCTAAATCCCCTTTTAAATCTTATTTATTAAGGACAGTAATTGAATAGGCTAATTCTAGACAAACAGTTACTGATTATTGCCTTTTTTACAGCCTTCTAAATAGCTGACATAAGAGGCACGAATAACAGATACATTTTAATCCAAACATTAACACTTTTTGTTCTGCGACAGTTAAAAATGATCTGATAATTAGCATCAATTGCCTATACCCCGTGGTGTAGATTCATAAATTCTTTATGCCTTGAACTTTGTCAAATCTTGATAGATTACCTTCAATTGTACGTTAATTTGATATCATTTTAATTATAGTTTCCGCATTGAAATAAATGAAAACAAATGCCTATCAAACCTTTATCGTTCCCCATCCTTTATTATAAATGCGAATGTGATATTGTATGTTAAATTTGGCATGCAGATGGCCGATGGTACGGAGCAGGACATAGGTTACTTTTTATCCCGAGAACGCTGGTGAAACTGCGGGGGAAAGCTAGTTCTTTATAATCTTAGTCTACAAATGTGTTGTCTTTGAGTAGTTTTTTAGCCAGAAGAGGAAAAGTAAGGATATTTTATAGCGACAATGGTACGAATTTTCGTGGCGCTAGTAACATCCTTAGTAATACGAATTGGCAGAAAATAGCACAGAAAGTATGTGTTAAAAAATTTAATGGTGTTTCATACCACCTTCAGCACCATGGTGGGGAAGGTTCTGGGAGAGGATGGTGAGGACGTTTAATGAAATTATGCGTAGGATTCTCGGTAAAGTAGCGTTAAAAGAAAACGAGCTGTACACTGTTTGAACGGTCTACCTATGAGTTTACTTTAAACTCTTCAGATGAGACCATATAGGTAGACCGCACGCATAAATAAGAACCCTTTGATTCTACGACACTTAGAGAAAAGTAAAGGAAGAAGCAGTGATAGCAAACATTATTATTGAACTTTATCAGTCTATAATCATTGTGTTATCCTAGTTATGACATATACAGCTGAGACATGAACGGCTCAAGTTTGGGCATAGACCACAGAACGAGCGAAGGAGAGATGGATGGATGGTACATAAATCGTTACCATATTATAGATATTGATCTAACCGATAACATATCGAATACTAAACTAATTACTTTCACGCAAAAACATAATTGAGTTATTGGATCTTTGTGTTTTCTAATTAAGATAATGACTGACATGTCCGTCTGTCTGTTTAGAAAAGCATAGATCTATTGGTTCGGAGTTATTGACCTGTTATTGTCCATAAATAATATTGTTCAAATATCTTGTTAGTGTTTATAAAAAGTTGACAGGTGAAATGTTTCTCATTGTATGTAACGTCTACTATGAAAAATAGTGTATGTATATTTTAACTAGACTTAATAACAAATTAACACGTTTACTACAACAAAAGTTTATGACAACCTGGTAAATCCAACTTAAGATATACCAAATCTGGATAAATTGGGGAAAGTAATGTTAGGTTCCTAAATAATAACCTTTTTACAAGTTCAGGGGGCTAAGTCTGATAAAATGTCATACTGACACGATATACTATTGCAATTCCATTATCATTGAGCCGATGTGCGCAGTCTACTAATACACATGATCCAATATACCATGCTAATACATAATGGTCTCATAATGAACGAAAAGTTCTTGTGCTTTTAGTACAAAAACTGTCAAAACTGACAACTATCATAGTGACACGATTGTAGTTTCAGTGGGAAATCATCGGAAAGCTATTATGGCGTCATTATGACGCTATTGTGTTAGTATATTACCAAAACTATAAAATGTGTAAATTTTGACACCACTGATATTGGAACACAATTGTAATAGCAGACTTGGGACCCACCCATGTCAAAACAATGTTCAAAGTTGTACGCACCCCGTGGCCCAAATGGCGATACACGGGTAAAGGTTGTGAAGAGATTTCTGGAGAGTCGGCAACGCGCGAGTGATACCCCTGGTATTGCAAGAGTCCGTAGGCTACGGTAACCGCTTAACATCAGGCGGGCCGTATGCTTGTTTGCCACTTAATGGTATAAAAAAAAACACAGACTAGTAAATTTCATCGTGACTCACCACGTGGGGCATTGCACATATAACGTTTCAAAACAATAATAATTAATTATATTCTGGGATATTGTTCACACAGCTATCTAATCCCAAATTAAATACTTAAAGCCAGAGCCAACATATTGCTGATCAGTTTTTCTCATTAACAAGCGCTTGCCACCAACCCTAATCCGGGCTATTGCTTATCTTTGGTGGTAATCGTAACGAACACCATTAAAGCTTTCATCCAATGACTTGGTACGAAGATGACTATACGATTACCACCAAAGATACGCGGTAGAGCCTCTGCTCGGTAAGTACC
This sequence comes from Polyploca ridens, assembly GCA_951394255.1. Taxonomy (NCBI): domain Eukaryota; kingdom Metazoa; phylum Arthropoda; class Insecta; order Lepidoptera; family Drepanidae; genus Polyploca; species Polyploca ridens. The sequence continues at coordinate 4,968,689 of OX596245.1, read as the reverse complement.
GCGTGATTAAATGTTACCTACTAGACTACCAATTAACGCACCTTGCCTGGACAGACTCATAATTATAGTAAAAGTTCAGGAATTGAGAACTAAAGACCGGTACAATCATATCTCACATTGATTTAAAGTTTGTAACCGTATCAATAAAAGTTAAGATCTCTACAAGTTTTCTATTTTCAGTCAAGTGTACGCCATCTACCGGTATACCGTGGAACTATTTGTTAGAAACTGCTTATGTATGTTCAAACAAGTAAAAGTGAAACTATGTATCAGTATTATGTAGAGTTGCCGGCTAATGCCGCTCTCTTTTTCCAGAGGCGCTGGAGTGCTGGCTGCGCTAGCGCACGATCAATAGGATGGATTTGTTCTATTAATATTTCTATCAAATACCTTATTAAATATTTTGTTTTATACAAGTGAGTTATTGATTTGGTATTGCTAGATAGACTATCGTAAAAATAATAATTCAATATTTTCTTGACCAAATTTTTATAAAGGTTCAATTTTGTAAGTCACAGTTAAAGTCAAAGCCATTTATTCAATTTAGGACACACATATGAAAGTCACATTTACTGAAGTTACCACAGGTTCGGAACTCGGCCTTCAACTGAGAAGAATCCGGTAAGAAACCCAGCAAGGTTACATTTTTTAAATTTTTTTTAGATAATCTGACTATGTTATTTTTCCAAATAATCAACAATAAAAAACATATACCCAAGAATCTTATTTAATATATAAGATTCTTGCATATACCTAAGCATAGATACAGACGAAAAAAGGCATGTTCAAATTTTAGTTTTTTTTTATAAATTTCATTCTTACAATCTTATGTCTTACTAGCTTCTGCTCGCGGCTTCGCCCGCGTGGCCTACAGGAATCAAATGACATATTTTTCTACAACAATAAAAGACAACAAAACAACTTCATTCCGCTTCGAGGGTGGAATTATTAAAAACGCTGAGACACGTATACATTAATTTTCATCTTCAGCCTAAACACAATATTTGAAGATCCTAACTTCGAAACTGACGGACTTTCATACAAACTTTCATCCCCTATTTTACCCCCTTAGAGGTGGAATTTCGAAAAACCCTTTCTTAGTGGATACCTACTCTTCACAAAGAATATACCCTCTAAATTTCATGTCTCTAGGACCAGCGGTTTAGGCTGTGCGTTGATATATCAGTCAATCAGTCAGTCAGTCAGTCAGGACTTTGAATTTTATATATATAGATGAAGGCTCTATTTCTATAACTCACCTCTCCCGTTTCTTCTTCTTGGTGGTGCTCGTCCCCCTGATGGTTCTGTACAAGGTCATCATCTTGGACCGTTGGTCACTAATCACTGAGCCACTATACACAACACAAACTATTGCACAACGCGTTATGTACGCGAATATTTATTTATATCACCAAAACGAATCACTGGCATAATTTAACACTGTGGTAGAAGATTTTCACTGCACTGAATGATCTGGAAAGAGAAATAAAATTTAATTAATAACTTGGAGATATTCTTCCAATTTTATGCACACGCCGGTTCAGTTAAAGATGAAAGTTTTGTCACAGCTTAAGCTTAATTTTAGTCCTTTTTAACTCCCCCAAGTGAGAGTCCCATGTGGGAGTTAAGACTCCCACTTGGGGCAGTTAAAAAGCACTCTAAAGCAATTATTGGCAGACCCTACGTACATCCATTCTTTTTTGTAAAATAATCATAATACAATTCAATTCATTAAAATATTCGGAATTGATGAATGAATAAGATGTGCTATAAATTCGAATAAATAATCCATTAGCCAATTAGCAGTATTGCTTTAGCTTCTATTCCGTTTTAGGGGGCATGATCTATATAGAGCTGGCAATTATGAATTACTTTGAGCCCTTTTTTACCGAGTAGTCTTATTATACAGCAGTTAGTCAGCAACGACTTATATAATTTGATTGATTTATTCGAAAAAGAAAGTTGCACGATAGGGGGCGATTATGTTCACCACTTTCGCAATTCCGATATGAAGCTTCAAATGTGGCGAAATCCCACCATGCCATAATTGTACGAAATTTACAGAACTTTTAGTAGGATATTATGAAATACAGGCCCCTAGCTTTTATTGGGAGACTAGCTGTCCCTGCGTTTCCGGGATTAAAAGTAACCAATAATACTCAGGGATAATGTAGCTTCTTCCTACTAGTGAAAGAACTTTTCGAATCCGACTGGTAGTTCCAGAGATTAGCGCGTTTAAACAAACAAAAAACTCTTCAGCTTTATATATTTCTATTTAACCTCTAATTCGCTATAATACAATAAGAATTAGCTCTCTATCGACATCGGACATCCGACTCGTCGGCTGCGCTGCTAATTGAATTAATCATTTCCTACACGATACCAACTTTGATCGATTGGAAACCGAATACGAACGATTTTATTTTAGAATTCTTGATTATACAATCGTTAGTGAATGCCTTTCAATTTTATTTTGATAAAATATTATTAGAAATTAAAAGAATACAAAAATAAACAAAAAAATATTATTAAATTCTTAACAGTGGCTCGACTGATTCTGAAAATGAATTCTTAAGTTAAATAGGAAAACGCCTTAAATATTAGTTCGATATTTAAAAAAAATACCACTCCCAAGGGACATAATTATATTCTATCCTCTATAGTATGAATAAAAATCAATTGCCACGGTGTACGTAAGAGCATCACTTTTTTGATGTGATAACATTTTCGGTACATATACAGGGTGAATTTTTTTTTCTAGCCAGTGAGGGCAACTTCTGAACTACAGGTCTTAGAGAAAAACGCTGAAGGGAACCCCGAGCTAAATTTTGAAGAAAATAAAAATGCCATTAAAAAAAAAAGAAAAAAAAATGTGTTTTTAATTTTTTTCCAATTTTTTTTTTCTTTTTCTGCTTCTACTTCACAATACGAACAAAATTATGTATGACAATCTTGGTCTGAAGTTGCTAGAAGTTATCAAAATTGACCTCAATTTTTTTGTCAGAATGCTAAGATCCAATTCCTTATGGCTAAACATAGTGAGGTCCCTGCGAGATCTACTCCACCTCGTCAAACTTTACGCAGCATAAAACCAAGGTCAAGGAAAATATAAAATAATATTTTGGATAACTTCTAGCAACTTGAGAGCAAGATTGTCTTACATAATTTTGTTCATATTGTGACAAAGAAGCAGAATTTCGAAAAAAAAAAAAATTTTTGAAAAAATTCAATATCTTCGAAAATTCTAATTTTTTAAAATAAATTTTAATCGCATTTTAATTTTCTTCAAAATTCAGCTCGGGGTTCCTTTCAGCGTTTTTCTCTAAGACCTGTAGTTCAGAAGTTGCCCACACTGGCTAGAAATAAAAATTCGCCCTGTATAGTTTGTTGGTATGAAAGATTTTTTGAATATCCACTGGAAAGGTCGAAAATTACACCCGGGTGACGCGGGCAGCTAATTAAAAATAAAATAGTTGTTTTCGGGTTAATTGCCAGGTCAAAAATTATACTCAATAATTAGCATTGAGTATAATTTTAATACCTACTGTTGGAATTTTTCAAGCCGCCTAGGAGGCATCCAACTAGCTTAACGACTATCACAATTAAGTGATAACCGGGACCAACGGCTTTACGTGCCTCCCGAAGCACGGAAACGCTCGATATGAAATACCACTATGCGGTCACCCATCCAGGTACCGACCACGACAGGCGTAGCTTAACTTTGCCGATCGATTAAGAACGGCTAATCATGCTACACCACGAGCGCTTCACCTACCTCCACCGATCCGCAGTGGGCACGCGTGGTGGAGTATTGCCCATTCCCTTTCACCTTCATTTGTGAAAGGAGGCCTATGCTCAGCAGTGGGACATTATAGGCTGATGATGATGATGATGATGATGATGATGATGATGATGATAATTTTAATAATATAATAGTCAATAATTAGCATCGTTATAAAGAACCTAATTAAGCTTATTCAATTAGGAATTAGACGTCAACAGCCGCCAATCAATAGGGCTGTGCGTTGAACGATAGCTGCCTGACCGGTTGTTCGGCCTACTAACCGAATGCCTTAGACATCGACTAATTATTTGCATACATTGATATACTATTCGATTCGATTGTCAATGCCGAAATTTTGACGAACTTTCGCATTAATTTAATTGAATATATTATACTGACGGTCAAATGTTTTTAAATTAGATACTCGACTAATGACTAAGATCGACATCTAATGGTTAAATGAAGCAAGTATTATCCAGTTACATTTATATATGAATACTAACTATGCCCTGCTGTTTGACCAACCTTCTTCAGTACAGTATTACCCAACTGATATGGCGCGTCGTGAATCTTCGTTCGCACAGAAAAGAAAGTATGGCCCCAAAGATTAACGAAAGAATGCTTAAAACTCACAATCGACCTTAGATCTCTACTATAAGGTTCATAATACACTGCAGCTGTTAGTTCCGTCTCACTCGCAAGTCACGCCCCTCCGCACGGCGTACGCTAACATGGCGGCAGCTGCCGACCAATAGCGGTTTCCCGCACTTTGAAAATGTATTTCTGCGCAGGTACATCGGTAAGCCATATCTGTTGGGTACTACTGTAAATGGGTTATTTTTTTACAAGCAATGTATGTATGTACGTTTGTTCGTTCGGGTGGAATCTTGCAAATCGAATTTCACCCACTTCCAGTGGTCGGTTTGACTTGATATTTGGTGTACATTAGTATATTGGAAGACAATGCAAGTACAGTCACCAAAAAAAAGCTTGTTTAAACAATGAAATTTTAATAAAAACTTATTCAAATCGAAATTGTAGCACGTAATAAGTAAAGAGAGTATAAATAAATCAAAGTATGTGCATTGAAATTGCTATCAACAAATTGAGCAATCTTTAATCCCACTTAACCTCATCTTTAAAATACGTTGCTACTAATAGTTAAGATCGAAAACGAACCGTGAAAGTGAGTCGACTCCCATAAATCAACATACTGAGTGGTGTCCGTACCTATAACTAATTTAGTATCGCATATCCGTAGACAAACTGTTTTCGCTCATAAAATATTCATTCGCCACGTAAATGCTGAGAACATAATTGTTTCTGAGTCGAACCACAGTAAGGTAATGCTTTACTAGAAACAGTAAATCAAGTTGGTAACTCAAAAAAACCTTAGCTTGCAATTGTAGAGTCAATTGTTGAGTTGCTTGCATATACTACAAATAAATTATTATATTCTATTCCATACATGTGGAAAAACGTTCAACATTTTAAAAGTAATAATACGAACCTTTCCATTAAGCGTTACAAGATTTTTAAATTATCAGTTTAGTATTACTAATATAGCTATATGTAGTAGCTAAGCTGAACTTGTTCTCAAGATGCTACCTACTATAGTAAATTATACTATGACCTAACTAAACACGTAGCATCTATTTGAATAAATTCCAGCGCATGCGCATCTCAGAGTAAGTAAATTAATTAATGAGGATCGTCGGTGTTTAAATTAAACTGTTCGTAGAATATTCTCCCCTTTAGATAAAATGTCATTGGAGGCTGTCATTTTAAATAGACGATAATTTTTAGTTTAAAATGTTTCTTAGTGGGATACTAAGAGACTAAATAGTTTTCTAAAAACCAAGCCAATAAGATCTAGTCTAAATCCCCTGTTATATTTCATTAAATAGAAAATGTTTTTTTCAACGTATTTTTGTTTATAAAAAAATGTTATCTTAAAACATTTGTGGATACGTAAAAATACTAATGAACTCATCTCATCACATAAAACCATTAGGTCATGCATGATTTAAGAACAAAAACGAAATAACGTTCATCGATAGACATAATTGTACAAAAAATAATAGCAAAAACCAGTCAAAAACTTATTTTAATCCAAGTTTAAATGTCAAAGTTCGCGCAAACAAAGTTACTATATATATGAACGTGTGTATGTTTGTTTATAACTCAATTACGCTCTAGTAATTATGATAATAATATTATTTATTCATGAAAAGCTCACATTGTACATTTAAATATAAAATAAATAGGTCAATAATGAAATAAGAGAAACAATATTTAAAATTGTAAGTTACCCTAAAACCGGTTTTGGTAAATAATTGAAAAAATCTGTTTTAAAAGATATAATGACTAGATATTATAAATAATACTCTACTATAAGATTATAAATAACGGTGCTGTCTCAGGAGTCAGGATCATAAGCGTAGGAGATCCACATAAGAACCCTACCTTGAAATAATCATTAATCACTTTATGTCGTAAATCGTGGTAATAGGCTGGCAAAAATAGGTATACCTGTGATTGAAGTCACGACAGTTCTTTTTCCTAAAACATAGAATTTATATTAAAATAATTATATATTCTATAATACTATTAAAACAAAAAAGACACACGTTTTAGGGGAAAACAACGATACGTAATTTTTTGTTTCCATAAGCTAGACGTGTATTTAATGTTTGTGTTGTTATTAATTAATACTATGAAATATTATAGTAGGTACCTATGCATTAAATGTACACACGGCAACACATCAAGCTATACATTTCCAGTATAAGCTGATCTCGCATTGTATAGGATTTCCGTACAATGAGAGGTCAGCTTATATTGGAAATGTATAGCTTGATCTGTAGCCGTGTGTACCTTCTTCGTTTTATATATTCATACATAAATCATCCTAAAAAGCGCAATTGACGTTCATTTTGCTTGAAATCTATTCCGCCAATTTCGACCACCGACAATGCGCTCTGATTGGCTAAGTCAAGAACACACGATGCAGTGATTGGTCCTTACTGTTCAAAATCAGTGACAAATCACTGACTAGTTGCTCGATGTCTACATCATACTACATACCTACAAGTTTTATGCCCCATTATTTTTGCGTCCAAGTGTTACCGTGCACCATAATCAAGTCGCTCCTTACAGACGAGGAGTACGCAAACAAGGAGGCCAGTAGACAGTCCATAGACACACCATTATTTTTTCATCCAGGTTTATTTATACAGTATTTATATACTCTGAGTTTATACCTTGTCCAGTATAATCTTTATCCTATTATGACGGGCCAGTTGCCGTGGTTGGTTAAGATTCCACCAATCGCGCAGCAGTTCGCGTTAGATTACCACACAGGACATGCATTAGTGTGAATGAACATGTCTGTATGTCCTGAGTCTGGGTGTAATTAAATAAGTATGTATTTACAAACAAAAAGAAGTATATGTAATATATCAGTTATCTGGTTTCCATATTACAAGCTCTGCTAAGTTTAGGAATGTTCCAGGATATTTATTATGATTATAGAATCCACGTGAATGGGGCACATAAAGAAATATCAAGATATCATTAAACGACAGAAGCCAAAGAATTTACTAACAAGGCCCAGCATCATGCTTAATTCAAGCTATGTATAAATATAACACGAATAATCGCAGTTTACTTACGAACGGTTTCGAAACTAGCCAAACGACCGGTCGGTGGTCAATATCCAAAGATTTAACTATGAACAAGCTCCGTACAATGTTTTGAAATAATAGAACCGGTACTTGTCGATGACGTGGAGTAACTGAGTTTAATCGACAAATTTTCCGCTAATCATATGAACATGTCTGCTGAGTTTAAATAAAGATTAATATGTTGTTATAAGAACGAATAGTTTGCAAACATTGAAGAAGAAAAGGAATAATAGACTCATTGAGTGGTTACTATACAGAATGTTACAAAACTACCCGTAAAGCCGAAAGGAGGTTAAATGGGGCCTTATATTTAACGAGTCCATTCACAATATTTAAGAACCGTAGTAACGCTGTATAACACACCCCAAAATATAAAAAAAATATTATTATTTTCACTGATGTGCAAACCCTATTTCAGTAAAATTAAAGAGTAAACTACACAGAATGTACCTTCATTTCTACCTAATTCGCGGAACGACAAAAATTTTAAAAGACCTAACCTAACAGAACAACCTAAACGAACACTTACTTTTTCATAATAAACGTCAAATTTACAGTTTTTTTTTTTCAATTTGACATTTTTTGAAGCTAGTACTGACATCCTTGTATTGAGGTAGCAAACATTTATGAATGCAAAATAGAAAACTATTAAAGTAGACAATTATTAGGTAAAATAGGTACGTAGGCCTTTCTGTTAAATAATCTAGTTACCTGACATGACAGCTTACTAGGGTTGTCAAAATTGTTGGCTTTGATAATAAATTATATTTTTTACGGGGTATTTTGTAACACGTTGTATAAATAACAGAAACAAAACACTAACGATTGAATACTATCATACAGTTATCAGCAAGAAACTCTACATCACCATTAGCTCTTCATGTATAAAGCGATGCTATCTCAATCTTAGTGACGATGAATGCCGTGACATGTTTGGTGATTTGAATACTACATTAGTTTGAGCTTTCGGTAAAATGACAAAATACCTGAAAACTACGAAGAAACAATAAAAAATAAACCGCCTTCAAAGTACACTAAAAAGTATAAAATAACTCTTATTTGACACTGCTTTGAAGTGAGCGAAATATTTTCTATAGAACACGTCATGCGATTTCGCTCACTTCAAAACAGTGTCAAATAAGAGTTATTTCATACATTTTAGTGTACTTTGAAGGCGGTTTATTTTTTGTTATTGATAACTTCCTCCTTTTTGAAGTCGGTTAATTAAAAATTACTTTTCCCATACATAATTTTCACTTAACTTCGATTTGATCTATTTGGTAAAAAATATGATGGTATAAAACCCAGTGAGATCGATCTATCTGACTATTCATAAGTGCCTCTCATGATAATGAGCAAACTTATTTCTTGAGTTCTTGGTGGTTCTCCAATTAAAAACAGAACATAACGTTCGTAATTTTGTCAATAAAAACAATTGTAGAACAAACAGTACCTAACTGAAAGTAACAAACGACCTGAAAACACTATTGAAGCCTTCAAGTCCACCCACCGTGAACAATCGATCAGCGTTGTACCAACTAGTTATAAGACATTTATCACCCATTTGGATTATCAAGTGGAAAACATGTTCAAGACTTCACTCGTTCACGTTTCCAAATATTGCATGCAAGGCTGTAAATACCAGCACGATGTAGTTACATGGACGTTGATAGACTATCATGACAAAAAGACTGACAGACACTGAAATTTCAACCAAAAATATCGCTTAAAAAAGTTCTTGACTAATGCGATGATAGCTCAGAGGTAGTGATGTTATGAAGATTGTGGTTTTGATTCCTGATTGCAGGGAAGGAAAATATCACAAATTCACCACAGCACGGTTATAAGGTACTTTGTAGTACCCGCCTGGCTGGCTATATAACCCTCAATTTGGAACTCTGTTAAGCCTGGCAAGCATCTACCGGTGTATTCCGTAAGTGCACTTGGCTGACACTCAAAGCCAATTCCCTTCTTTTTGAGGGGATGCTTTTTAGGTTCCAGCTGGGTACCATTAAGCCTCCGCTGTCCGTCTGTCAGTCAGTGGGCTTTATCTAATGAATCGTAATAGGTATACAGTTGAACTTTTTATAGAATGTGTATTTCTTTTGCCGCTATAACAACAAATAACAAAAATTAAAGGTAAAAGTTCCGTAGAGACGAATGGGGATGAATACAAGAAACGTCTTTACGGAACTTTAAGTGTCCGACTCGCACTTGGCCGATTATAAAAACCATTTTTGTTTTCTAATATGGACCTATGTCTAAAATAAAGAATTTGAATTAACATATTATAGATAAAAACGAGCAATAAGATTCGCTTACAAATAGCAGATCATAATAATAACGTAGAAATCTTAATAAGCTTGATAAGCAAGTAGCTGCTGAAAATAAGAAGGCTCATTAAACACTTGAAATACCAAGTGACTTTAATGATCTAAATGCAACAATTATTGCTAATAAAGATCATGACGATATTAAACTTACACCACAATTACTCGCGCTTAAATCACGCATCTTAAGAATTTTCGCAACTGTTGTGAGTAACAATGGTTTCGAAATCAAAACTTTGGTCAAGATCTGTGACTCACGTACCAGTCGACTCCAAAACTATAAATGATCAGCATTTATTGCACAGTTACGCGCAAAATTTTACTCGTTTCTCCGGTTTGTTTGTGAAATATTAAGGAGCTATTGGGCGGTATTTCAATCGAGAATAGATACTACGATTTTGTAACAAATGAGTAAGATAGAAAATCGTCAACAGCCGGGCTATTGCGTATCTTTGGTGGTAATCGTAACGAACACCATTAATTATTTCATCCAATGACGCACACGCGGTACGACGCGACGATGACCATTCGTGGGCCCTGATTGGATGAAATTCATTAATGTTGTTCGTTACGATTACCACCAAAGTTATGAGGTAGAGCCCCTGATCAACTATTTCCTTTTAGAGGAAGCCAGAGGTTTTATATTGTTAATTGATTCCCATATGAAGATGTCTAATAAAAATATCGAATTAAAACTAATATAAACCTCTAGTTTCACACACTACTAGAGTAAACCATTTTACAAAATAGAATCATAGCAGCATTACGAATTCAAAGAGCGTTCAGTTCACTCAAATTCCTCGGCAATTTGACATGATATAAATTAAAATTGACTATATAACTGCTTTTGATTATACAATATATAATACAATGCTACTGTATCATTACCGAGAATATCCAATAAATACGTGCACGTAACTCGGTGGCACGTATTGTAAAGCCCTAAAGGTCAATTTTGTATGTCACATTTAACATTCATAATGCGTCGGCGCATCCTGAAGCCATGATTGGAATTATATTAAGCACCATCCTATCATGACCTGCGTTATCGTAAGGATAGGTAGATGGAAGAGATCTTTGTCATCTGGTGCTGTGTTACCAATCAGTTGCATCACTATTTCGAAGGAAGCTAAGGTAGTTTTTATGAGGTAAGGATGTTAAGGGGTCGTTTGATCTGCAAAACAAATATTGAATGGACTGAAGTGGCTTTAAGGTTCTAAATTGAACCATATCATATATAGCCAGGGTGGATAATATACACGAGAAAAAATGTGATATTTGATTGAACTGAAAATCTGTTCTACCACCTTTCTTGGCTTTACTAACTCACCACTGTTGACCACATCAGCAGTTACCACCGCACTATTCTGGTCAAAAATAAGCTTATCAAATGTAAATGAATGTAAGGCGATGATAGCTCAGTGGTAGTGACGTCGGATACCGAGATGAAGGTCCCGGGTTCGAATCCTACAATGAGCTTGAGCTTTCGGTGAAGGAAAACATCGTGAGGAAACCATAGCACGGTGGTAGGGTACTTTGTAGTACCCGCCTGGCTGGCTACCACCCTCAAGTTGAAAATCTGTCGCCAAGCACCTTTCGGTGTGTTCCGATAGCTGCACTTGAGAGCCAGTTCCTTCTAGGCTTTGTGTGCTTACCACCTTCGGCCGCATCATCACTTACCATGGTGAGATTGCAGTCAAACACAGGCCTATAAACAGTAAAAAAAAAAGAAAAAAAAAAACATTTGTATAAGTACAAGTTGTACCCAACTGATATGTCTTACCAATGTACCTGCGCAGAAGATACATTTTCAAAGCGCGGGAAACGCTATTGGTCGGCAGCTGCCGCCATGTTAGCGCGCGCCGTGCGGACGGGCGTGACTTGCGAGTGAGACGGAACTAATAGCTGCAGTGTACTATGAACATTATAGAAGTGATCTAAGGTTGATTGTAAGTTTTAAGCATTCTTTCGTTAATCTTCGGAGCCATACTTTATTTTCTGTGCGAACGAAGATTCACGACGCGCCATATCAGTTGGATAATACTGTACCTATCTAAATTTACAGCTTGACAATTCGATTAAATAATTGCTGCTGTAATGTTAATGTATTACGCGGAACAAATGTTCCTTGTTCCAATATTGCGAAGAAGCAACATATTGCGAATTGCAGTACAATAAACTATTTACACTTTCAACACGTCAAATGCTTGCTATGTACGATAATAAGGATAATGTGCGTGCGCATACGGCAAATAAATCGCTGTGATCTCGACAAATGATGATTTCGTTAGCTGCTGTTATGTACGGATTGCAGAATCCCTTTATTTAGGTTCAAAACAAGAACAAATCGTTTCAAAATACTTTTGAACAATGATTATGTTTGAAAAAAGATTTAATTGATATAGTATCTAATATCTCACGCTTTATATCGCAAAAAATGCAATTTTAATTGGAGCTGGAAACTTGACTGTTTTTCTAATAGAAGACTAGCTGTCTCGCGCGGTTTCACCCGCGTTTCCGTGATAAAAAGTAGCCTGTAATACTCGGGGATATTGTAGCTTCCTATTAGTGAAAGAATGTTTCGAATCCGACTGGTAGTTCCTGAGATTAGCCCGTTATAAACAAACAAAAAAAAAACTCTTCCGTTTTATTATATTATTATTATAGTATAGATTACATCAATATTTCAATAATTTCATAATTTACTCTAGAGCTCATATTATGGCCACACCAGAAGCTTACACGTGACCTACATTTTCAACTTCCCAATAACACGAAACATTTTAAGCAATAATCAAATCTTTATTATTATTTCTAACCATTTTTAATAACACTAAAAATAACATTAGCACAGAAATACAATATTTTTATTGGCTGCTGATGGTACATACTCGTATATTTTCGCATCGAGTCTCTCCGCGGTCACTTTCGATCATTCGTGTTGCGCAATGAACGCATCTGCAGTAGAACGACATTCCGTTCGATTTTCGATTTCGATCGCGGCTCATTCGACTAAACGTCAAAAGCATTCAAATTTAAAAAATGGAAGGAATTTAATATTAATGCTGGCATGGTGCTGCCTCAAGTTTCATTATGACGTTTTCGTTTTTTTTACTGTCTTTGCTTTTGATGCTTTGTTAAATATTTATATTTTTCGTTGGTGCTTAATATCTGGATTAAACACATAAGTACATAACTATATTCCTACATTTTATAAAACAAAATTATTTCCTCCTCAACAATTGACTATTTGAAAGCAATATTGTTCAATAAACAACATTATCAATCAATACACTCTTTTTAATATCAGTGATCAATACTATGTTTATTAAAAACATGAATTACCATGGCAAGAAAATCTTTGCAGCATAGCAAAGGGTACCTATCAAAAGACAAGATCCATAATAAGCCGTCGAAAAGAAAATATTCTGATATACAAGAAATTATACAAAACAAGTTTACACGCGGATTCACCCCCGTTCTCGAAGGATCTAATTTTGCCCGGATAAAAAGTATCCTTTTTGTTATTCCAAGTTATGATCTACCCGTGTGCCAAATTTTACGATTGGTAACAGATTTATTATATTATACTCTATATCACATAGGATGAGTCGTCAGGATCAATTTCACTAGATATTGGTAAAAACCAATATCTAGTGAAATTCCATTTGATTACTCTGAAATAATATTCACAATATTTCGTGAAACCTAGCTCTATCATAGTATTCCTTTATTACATCGAAATGAACATTAACCATTGAGTGAATTTAATAAAATACCATGTGTCACCGAACTCATGTTATTTGAAATAGACTATAGTAGTAATTTGACACTAATTAATATCAACCTTCAATACAGTGATCACATAGATTTCATAAGCCGCTTCTTACTCGACCTCGGTTTCCACAAATCCACATGTTTGCCAAAGGCGTGTCGGTGTTGCCAGACTGCCAGAGGCATAAATCTCTACATAGTTGAGTAAATATTTAAACACTTAGATTCGTTAAGCTATTCAAAGTATACCTGAGTAACTTTGGTAAGCAAACACGGATTTGTTATGAAGTTACTTATATCTCCCTCATATAAATTGCACATCTTGAAAGTTTGGTTAGCGTGGAGGCTTGACCCTGACGTCATAGTTTGTGGGTTCGTTTCCCACTTATGGAGATCTGAGTCAATGTATATTTTTTTACTCTAAATAGAGGATGCGATAAATACCAATTTGCCTTTTTTATTATTAGCCTATGAACACATGTAGTGTCATTTATTTGGAAAAACACAAGTACATCGTCGATTGTATTGTTTTTAACTCGAGTGTGAAGTATTACGAATATTAAAATAATAGGTCAATATTTACATTAAAATTGCCTTGAGATCCAAAGAAGTTCGAAAAATGTATAGCTTCCGATGTTCTTATTTAAAATTTTCTATTTTTAATTTATAGAGGGCAAAGGTAAAGAGATATCGTAGCAGCTCTACGTGTTTATGGCAGAGTTAGCGTTTGTAGAAATCGACACGCATAAAAATTGTTTGCTCGGTCTACGTTACAATATAACAGAGACAGGTTTTCTTTTTTTTTTGCTGTGTTTGACCACAATCTTATAAAAGAAAACTCAAAATTCAAAAGGAATTCCTCCCAATTCTCACCCAATCGAAATTGATCGCTTGATTGATAAAAATACGAATTCGAACTTTTATCCAGTGTAAAATCACGTTACGTAATTCTGGCAATTTCAAGGCCAGCATTTTTAGAATGAAAACTAGTCGTCGGGACCATTCGAATTGACTCCGCCCCTCAAAATTTTACAGTCGATTTGGACTCGAAGATTATTTCGAACGAAGCGAGAATTGGGTCCCAGCTAGAAACCTCCGCTAGTTCGAAAATCTTACACATAGATTTAGATAATAATAAGTATTTAGATAATGATGTTTTTTTTTCTAACCGCAAGACTTATTAAGATTCTATCTATAACTCTCATATTTTACATAACAAGTCTTTTAACCCTAATGGGACTTGTAATCTCTTCCTGAAGACATACTTAGCATCTGATACGTAACCTGATGCAAATAGAAAGTGCTTTGATTCCTAATGACGAATACCATTCAATACGTAGTGGTATCATGCGACGCAATGCTATTTACACTGCACAATGTACAGGTATTTGTTATAATAGCCCCTTTTTGCATCGCTGGATCTAATTTGAGGTAGGACACAACGTTATTTCGCTCAAAGGGAGCTCGACTAATGAAGTAACTCTGCCTTACAGAATACCGCTGCCAAATAACTTTATGTTGTGTTCCTGCGCATGAGTAAGGTCGCCAGCGCTCATTGGGGAGAGGGGAAGGGTCGGTCACGCATGAGATCGCCCGCGTGTTGCAAGCGTTCGTATGTCTAAATAACTGCTTACCATCAGGCGGGCGGAACACTTGTTTACCGACTTAGAGTTGTCGAGTCTTAGTCTTGTCGCACTATGTTTGTCTCTTTTTGACACATTAATGAATATGCGCAGACAAAAGAGTATTTAGTATTATAATATTCGCTGTATTACATTTCGCTGACTTTAGTCGTATAAAAAATAAAGTGATATAAAAAATAGGTATTGACCCAATCCACAGGAAAATTGTTTTTTTTTTTTTCAAACACGTTTCTTATAATACGTAGATTTCCACTCTTAGGGAGCTCTTAGGGAGTAAAGTTGGGGAACTCGCTAGCTAAACAATATTCACGTTAGTTTTCTTCCGAAAATGTTTTGGTGAATATCAATAAAGCGACCAATAACCGTTATGGATAATAGTTCCATTTTAAATATAATTACCTATAGGAAACTACGGATTATCCTACATGCCCCTAAAAATAGCGTTATATGGGAAATCGTTTCGTTGATATAACAATAAGTACAAATAATTAACACTGACTTATGATAAATGTGATAACTAACATAAGTCATTGATTTTTTTTTTTTTTTTTTTTATTATCAAACCAAAAACATCATACATTGGGATTAGTAAAAAATCATTCACAATAAAACCACAAAGGTTTATAAAAAATGGAATGACTTACATCGACATTTAATGTCTTACCCAAAGAGATTCTGATATGCATAAAATAAAAGCAAGTTTCCATACAAAATACCGCGGAAATATAAACAAAACACTTACCTGATGAATCATCGATTTTCAATATGATATTATTGAACCTAATACAATAATTTACGAATATTTAAATAAATTTTGGCACAAAACTCATCGTTTTAATACTTATTTGCATAATTGATGTGGCATGACATAATCCGGATTTATTCGCGAGGTCGCGCCATCTTCAAATATTGCTTTTAGTAGTTTCCGTACATTCCACCTAAGGCGGCAGTGAGGGTTCTTATCTTGCGGAATACTAAACTCATAATAAGTATTTTTCTTTTATGGCAAAATGGTAAGTGATGTTGTGGTCGGAGAGGTAGAGCATAGCGTTTATTCGTTCAAAGAGGAGCTCGACTGGGGAAGTAACCTCCACCTTACAGAATACCGCAGCCAAATAACTTAATGTTGTGTTCCTGCGCATGAGTAAGGTCGCCAGAGCTCAACGGGGAGGGAGGAAGGGTCGGTAACGCGTGAGTGATGCCCCGGGGTGCCTATATGTGCAAACATCTATATGGTTACGGTAACTGCTTACCACCAGGTGAGCCAGGAACTAGCTGTATAGTCTCCAGTGTATATCTACCAGTGTATCCTGCTGCCAGAATACACTGGTCCTGCTGCCAGAATACACTGGTAGATGCGTGGCAACAGATTTTAACGATGAGGGTGGTAGCCAGCAAAGCATGTAGTAACTATCCTACCACCGTACGTACATGATTACCATGTAGTCTCCCCCTTTCGAATAGATTACGTTACACGTTGTAGAGGCTTGCAAACACCAGGGGTATCATGCTCACTTTGCTGACCCTGCAAGAATCACGATGTTTTGTTTCACCGAAAGCAATAGTTCATCGTAAGTGTCAAGCTGATAATTTACGCCACGGCATTCAACCACTGAGATATTATTGCCATAAAAGAGGCCCACTGCTTTCCTATGCATTTTAGACCACCAGTTAGCCCCGCAGACCTTTATAGATTTTCACATTTCTCACAGATTTTGTATGCTTTCCTTGTGTAATTTTTTTTAGATATTTTTTATTAAGATAAAAAACGTGATTTAGTAAATAATAATAATAGATAGTAGGAAGATAATTATTATCGTAATAAAAACATGAAAAGCGCGTAAAGGTGTAAGCAAAAAAGTACCAAAAAATAATAAAGTTGACAACGTCCAGGTCCATTATTATTAGGAAATAAATTCTTCGAAAAGTTTATAAACAAATTATTCTACTGTTATATTATTTACTATACTACAGATATCAATTGTCCAATTAATTCATAATTATTTAGTATAATTTTTATAATCTTTATAATTAATGAACCTTTAAAATATCCTTCATATTATTATAATTAACTAGACAGATACCACTTTATTACGAATTGATGAAATCTAACTCAAACTTACCAATTAAAGTAATATCCTCCAATATTTGCAATGAGTCCTTTTATAAAACAATAAAACACAAGTCCACACCACTCCCGTAGATCACCAAGAAAAAATAATCGCCAGTCGAAAATGCACTCAAAAGATTAAAATTTCGAATCACCGTTTAGGTTTATTTATGCTATTATAAACTCAATAGCTCGAATCGTAAGGTAGAAAATTGCGCGGTAGAGCGCATGTAAAGATGCGCGCGAGTGACGCGTGTTGGCGGCTTCGTGTGTGCCGCTATTTTGCGCACCTGTGCGTCGCCCACTGAGGGCCATAAGTGGGTGACATAGAATTCAGGTAAAAACGACAAGTTTCCTTTTTAAACATTTTATTTAATGTTTTTAGGATAAGCAAATCGATAAAACCCCGGTCATTTGAATGTCAAAGATTAATTTTAAAAGTCCTATTTTTTTAATCATTGTTTAATTAATATCCTGGCGCTTTACAGCATCATTAAGATCGGACAAGTGGTAGAATAAGACAATACTTGAAACTGATTACTTGGAAGATTCAACCACTGATTGATACGAGTAGTGCAAAATAGGCATACCTACCTTGAAATTACGTGGAAATAAGTATTATATTTTGACAACTTAACTGAGTTTTACAACTATACATAAAATTACCAACAGGTAATTAGGCTACGGTAACCGCCAACAGGCGGACAGTTTAGTATTAGTGGTATAATAACATCCATACAAATATCAGGATACATGATTGCACCACTCTCCATATATACCTATAGGTACAATGATATTATACTATCATTGTATAGGTATATATTTGTGTATGTGTCGTCCAATAACAAGCTGAAAATAAGTGAAAGTAAAATAAATCACAGTCATATACATTATATAATATTATATGTCTGTGAATTAAATACAAAACTATTTTCAATCAAAACAACACTGCCGCCACGCAGTTATAATATTATGGACAAAAAATTTGCGTGTATAGATGTCAGTGACTGTAAAAAAAAAGTTTTATTGACAAAAGCAATTGATGATAAAGTAATAGACGAACAACTTTTGTAAGACAGCTCAATTCATAAAATTATATCAATTTATAATATAACTAGCTGTCCCCCGCGGTTTCACCCGCGTTCCCGGGATAAAAAGTAGCCTATGTCCTACTTCATACCACAGGCTATCTGCATGCCAAATTTCATGATGATCCGTTGAGTAGTTGAGGCGTGAAGGCGTAACAAACAAATAAACAAACAAACTCACTTTCGCATTTATAATATTAGTTAGGATAATATAAGTATTCATTAATAATATAATCTTATATGTAAGTTAAGGGTGTGAAGATATTTTTGCAGGATCAGAAACGCGCAAGTGATACCTCTGGTATTGCAAACGTCCATAGGCTACGGTGACCGCTTACTATCAGGAGGGCCGTAAGCTTATACCAAAAACAGTATGCTTCTAGGCTGTAAAGTTCGACAGTCCATAGGCGATAGAGTAAGCAGTCGTTCATAAAAGCTGGTACTAGAATGTAACCTTCTTATTTATTTTGTATTATAATTTTATACAATAAACAGCTTCTTTCTTCAGATCCGTAACCTCGAAGTAGCAATACAATCCACGCCCACAATCAAGTTCACAAAAGTGCTTCGACGATTTGCAAAGTCATTGAACAAGCTTTACGAAATGATTAATAATTAAATATAAAAAAAATATAAATGATAAATTGATGAAAAAAATATCGCAAAATATTTCAAAATAAAATATAACGTTTTATAATGAGTCTAATATTCTGAATTTAATGGTAGAATTAACATAAATATAATGTTATTTGCATTTGATGACATAAAACTAGCATCATTACTAAAGTTGTGACTACGCCGTTCCACAAAAGCTTTAGTCATCGCTTTATTAGTTTAAAAAAATATGCGAACACAATTTTAACGATAGGTCATAACATAAAAAGAGAAAGAAATACAGAAAATTATCATGCAATTTAGTAATAGTCTGCTCTGCTAAACTGATATCTCCCCCATAAAAAATTGCATAGTTTTTTTTTTTCACTTTAGTCCTCCGATTTTCAGAACTCAAGGCCAACACCATAAACTGGTACAGTAGTATTGTCCGTGCGCTTTCAGTAACTCCCCACGTACACCTATAACTTTATTTTCTTTCTAGAAAATGACAGGTTGCCTTTCCCGAGCCACTTGACCGGTTATTATTGTTGCCACGCTTTCATAGTGATTGCAATTCGCAGTTCTGTAATTATCGCCAATAAGTCGTCCACTTTAATATTGAATTTCCGTCAGCTTCTACGACAGACGAAAGTAGTTCTTATTCCAATTAATAAGACAATATAATATTGTATCTGTGTATCCTTGAAATTGTGTTCTAAAAGCGCAACGACTAAAAGCGCCAACACTCTATCTGTGTGTCCGTTTGTGTATTTGTTACAAAAGGACCACGAATTTTCAGTTAGGTACCTAATGTAAATTACGCGTTAGTAAAACTGTGATTACATCATGAATATAGGGAACTGCGTAATTTTTTGACGGAGCTAAAAAGATAGATAATAATGACATTTTAACACAATTTATAATAAACGAAGTATTATTATCACCATTATTTATTTTGAAATGGATGGAGCGCAAATCTCAAAATTACGTTTTACGCTTTCTTACTAATGAATTTGACGTAATAAGTGAAAAAGCCAAAAAAATATCCGTTAAAATTCAAACCACATCCACTTTAAAAGCAGCAGTCGAAAAACACCACACATGAAGAAAAATCCCATCATCGTTAAATTCTATTTATGCGGAAACAAATTTCTCCGATTGTCCCTTTCTTTTGTCCCACATTACCCTACCGTACCTTTGGTATTTCTAGTTCTGTGGCTTTTGTAAATAAAGCCTTACTACCTTAATTATGCACTTAAAGCAAACCCACAGTATGCGAAATACTTATAGGTTTGATTCCACTAACGGTTATTTTACGATCGAAAGTTCGCAGCTAATAGTTTTGCCTAATTCTCCACACTTTCTAAATATGCAGTTTTATATATTTTTAATATTGATTGAACTGAATGGGATGGTTAATGCTAATTTTTGGCCCGATATTTCTTACGAATGGTTAATTACAATTTCAAAAACGGTGTGTATGTGATAATGTGTCCGAATACAGAAGAGGCTCTCAAGTGCAGCTACCGGAGCGCACTGATAGATATTTGTATACCTCGTTAACTTGAGGATTCAAACCTTCATACGGGATTCGACTTAGGTACTTTTGTCTTGAAGTCATTATTTTTGTAATGGCTACCAACAGATAGGTAATTATTTTTATAAATACAAGCCTATTTATTATTCTTATTAAAAAAGGTATATTTAAAATAAAGCTAAATTCCCAACTGCCGTTATTATTTACATTTATAAAGCACTGAAACAATAGTTCACATAAAAGTAACTGTACTTGAAGTACGTAACTTCAAGACATAAATTGAATAGTGCAAACAACTCGAGTAATTAGTTCCGTTCGCAGCTGACCAATATAATTTATAACACAAATACCTCATTACTTGCACTACGTTGCACAACCCGTTCCAATTCTCAAATCATATTACCTGCAGTTTTTTATAAACCGTGCAAAAACGAGACTAGCGCTCGTATTGCATTCAGCCTAATCGAAAGGATTTAATCCTAAAATCCCAATTATAACACTGTCCTTTTCTAACAAGGAACGTGGCTGATGATAAAAAGAGACGCAAACTGTGTAGCACGACAAGTTCTTGATTGAAACCATACGTTAAGGTCACAGAGTTTCCCAAGACATAGAACTAGCATTTATGTTCCCATATTGATCACTGCTGTTAAAGCTTGCACCTAATTACAGACGACTAAGGATTATAATAGTTTGATTCGATTAGAACGGATTGCCTTCCGCCACAGTTAACGGAACCACACCTTATTCGGAATGTGACCGCTTTGCTGATTAATATCGTCGTCAGAAATGGTATCCAAACAAATAATTTATGTGCAATCTCAGTTATGCTAGTGACTATCACTGTACTTACTTCGGACTTAACCCAATGATATGATCATAAGTGCCCTACCAGGGCCTAAATTGAATAAATGGCTTTGACTTTGATATTAGATGGCATTTATGAGGTAAAATACATTGTTTTGGTATCAGCAGGTGATGAGGTGAAGTCTACGAATCAATTATGATCCAACCAGATCACCTTGGCTGGCTTCAGGCAGATTAGAGTTCCATAATGTATGCGTAACCAATATTGAAGCTGATTTTATGTTTTGCTATATTAAGTTTTTTTAATGTTTTATGTTTATTCAATATCGCTCTTTGTCACTGACCAAGGATATGCATATTATAAACTATTTTTATGACGAACCCTGAACATACAACTATAGAGAAATTGTCATCTATCCTAGGTCTAATTTGCATCGCATTGATCATTACACACATATCTATTAGCTAAGTACCTGGTCACAGGTATTATCTAATAGTAAATTCTTTGCTTCAACTAAAATTGACATAAATCTCAGTGAGTGTGAAATTCGCAAGTGCATAACGAATTTTCACAAATTTCATTTGTCTCTTGAAAGTTGAGTTATGTATTAACAGTAAGTCACTTAGTTTTCACATTGTTGAATGTTGAGTGAGTCAATAGTGGAAAATATACTAGAGAATATTAAGATGATTTTCTATTAGTCAACAAATACCTTCTATATCCTAACTATATAATATTATAAATACAAATATGAGTTTGTTTGTTGCGCTTTCACGCCTTGACTACTCAACTGATCATCGTGAAATTTGGCATGCAGATAGCCTATGGTATGGAGAAGGACACATGCTACTTTTTATCCCGGGAACGCGGGTATAATCTCGGGGGACAGCTAGTAATATTATAAATGCGAAAGATACTCCGCCTGTTTTGTTACCTCTTCCTGAATAAACCTCTACATCGATCACAATGAAATTTAGCATGCAGATAGCCTATAGTATGGAGAGAGACATAGGCTATTTTTTATCCTGGGAACGCGAGTGAAATCATGGGGAATAACTAATTACACATTATTAGGAGAGCAGAACTACGAGGTATATTAATTTAAAAGTTATTTGTGATAGATCTTCTATTCGACCGCAATATAGTCTTGAGAAATTGTGACGTGCGTGAGTGCCCTACTAGGGCCTAAATTGAATAAATGGCTTTGACTTTGACTTTGACTTTGAGTGTACATGGTAAAAGCCATGTAGCGTTTATTAAGCAATAAAAGCAATTTTTATTTCTATGATATAAACATTTTGTACCCAGTCAGTGAAACCGGTTACAGTTTGAAATGATCCTAATCTCAAAATGTCCGAAGCATAATAAATACAACTCAAGTACATAATTATAGTTTGGTCACTTTCACTGACTACTCATAATTTAAGTGCGAATTAAGTTACGCGCTTGTGGTCACGCAATCCTCTCGTTTGGACATGTAAACATAAGCTGCTGTATAATTTTTCAACCTTATATACTTGCAGTAATGTTTGGATTGCTGTGGCAAATTATTGTTTTCATTCTAAAGAAATAACACTTCAAATATTCGGGTGCAGGATTTCGGAAGTAATTAGTGATTTTAAAATGTTTGTGCATACTAAAATGTGTCTGGTTTATTACCTTTATGATTTCTTCATACATTTATTAAAAAAAACAATACGGTAGCGATTTGGCGAATACATTTTCGATACGACTATTGACTTATCAGAACATACCTACAATCAAATAAAATTACCTCACATAATATTAGAAAGTCAATTCAAACACAATATAACTAAGATATATTGGCTGCATTAAATTAAATGCATTAAACATTAAACACACAAAGTGGACCGAAGCATTAAAAATGCAGCAAGTTAAAAAGGTCAGATGCTCCAACTCTGTACATAATTGATCAGAACAGGTCCATCATTCAAGTGATTTGTACAAATATGGTGGAAGGACACCCAATTGCATTTATTTGTAACTACAGGAATCCTGATCGTAATTTATGTTTGTACTACTATTTTGGCGTCGATTTTCTAGTGAATATAATTAGTTTATTTTTGATGGAAATTGTACTATATAATAAGGTCTTATCCTGTACTATTAAACGGGAAATATTTGTGTTTAGAGATCTTGAAAACGGGCGAAAGATCCCATCTCTGGGAAAAGGCGTTTTTTTCGAGTTTTCTCGTTTCACGCAGATATACCTAAGAGCTAATTACACTGCATTATATACATAAGCGATAGCCCAGTGATCAAAGCGTTAGAATTCTCTTCTCCGTCTCTCTCCGTCTTCTCGTCTCCTCGGTCATGGACTTTGATCCTCGATCCAGTCGATTTTGTTTTGGATTTTCTTGACCTCCTCGGTCAACTTGTTAGTTGCAACTTGTTAGATCGGCAATCCTTGAAAGAAAGCTTTTCCAGGTCTTCATCGTTTGATTACACAGTAATTTTTATGCAACACCTTCAATAAATCTCTATCATTATTGCCTTGCATTAACTCTGCAATGTTTCTAATCTATATAGTACATTAACAATCAATGTTTGTAACGAATACGTTCATATATCTAACATGACTCTTCTGAGTTGATTCATAACCTACCGTTTTTTGGTTCTTTGGAAAAAACTGAGATAGGTGTAAAAATAAATGGCCAAAGAATTACATTCATAAGATTTGCTGATGATATAGCGGCACTTGCCGAAAACGAAAATGATCTGAAACTGTTACTCAATTGTATGAATGAAAATTTTATAGCAAACGGTATGAAAATAAACAGTAGTAAAACAAAGCTTCTAACAGTATCTAAAAAACCATCTACAGACGGAGAAATCAAAATTAATAATACCATATTAGAACAAGTACAAACATTTAAATATTTAGGAAGCATTATCACCAGTAACGCTAGATGTACCCCAGATATTCAAAATCAAAATCAAATCAAAAAGTCATTTATTCAGTTTAGGCCTTAGTAAGGCACTTATGAACGTTATGTACATACAGTTGAATTTACCACCGGTTCGGAATACACTTAAACTGAGAAGACTCCGGCAAGAAACTCAGCAAGGTTTTTTTTTTTGTGGAAGATCTTTTAATTTAATATTACAGCTTTTTTCCCAAATACTTATACAATATATTATACATTATTATTTTATGCTTATTCGTACAATTGTCACTTAGCCAGGGGGATGCAAGTGCAGAGAGAAGCTACTACAACCATATATTCTTGTCATCCACGTAATGAGCCACCTTATAGTAGGCTTTGTCAATTAACCTCTGCTTTATGAAATCTTTGAATTTATCATAAGACATTTTAGTTACTTCGAGTGGGATTTTGTTATAAAATCGAACGCAATTTCCGAGAAAAGACTTATTAGCTCTAGATAACCTGAATCTAGGTGTCACAATTTTATCTTTATTTCTTGTATTGAAGTTATGGCGGCTACTATTAATTTCAAATAAATTTAAGTTTTTACGGACAAACATAATATTTTCATAAATGTACTGTGACGGTAACGTTAAAATTTTAAATTCCTTGAATCGACTTCGTAGTGATTCGCGAGGACCCAAACAATAGATTGCGCGAATTGCACTTTTCTGCAGAATAAATATAGTTTCAAAGTCTGCAGCTGAGCCCCACAGCAGAAGACTGTAGGACATTAAACTATGGAAATAAGCAAAGTAAACCAACCTGGCTGTAGCCACATCTGTTATTTGTCTAATTTTTCTAACTGCGAAGGCGGCGGAACTCAGTTTACTAGCTAATCTTTCTATATGAGGACCCCATTGTATTTTACTGTCTAATGTAACGCCGAGAAAAACTGCCTTATCCACTAGTGCAAGTCTTTTACCATCGACAAAGATATGAGTGTCACTCTTAACAACATTAGGGAGAGAAAACCTTATACATTTAGTTTTACAGGAATTAAGCATAAGATTATTGGCGGCAAACCATTTTGATACAGATGATAAGGTGTCATTGAGCTGCGTAAGGTCTGTATCTTTTCTATAGACCTTAAAAATTAGAGAAGTATCATCTGCAAATAAAACTATATCCGACAATTCATTTACCATATAGGGCAGATCATTAATATATGCCAGAAACAAAAAAGGGCCTAAAATTGATCCTTGCGGTACGCCCGTTTTCACTAAAGACCCTGAGGACGTAGTACCGCTAATACCTACTTTTTGTTGGCGACCTGATAGATAAGATGATATAAGATCGAGTGCCACTCCACGAACTCCATAGTGTTGGAGTTTTAAAACTAGTGTGTAGTGATCTACGCAATCAAATGCCTTGGAGAGATCACAAAATACACCAACCGCATCCTGTGAATTCTCCCAGGCTTCAAAAATATGCTTTAAAAGTTTAGCACCAGCGTCTGTCGTAGACCGGCCTTTTGTAAATCCAAACTGATGATCATGTAAAATCTGATTTTTGGTGAAATGAGTTAACAATTGATTTAGTATAACTTTCTCAAAAATTTTGCTTAACGCTGGAAGTATAGAGATGGGTCTATAATCAGAAGGATTATTTTTGCACCCAGATTTAAATATAGGAATGATCTTACTGTGTTTCATCAAATCGGGGAAAGAGCCCTGAACAATACATTGATTAAAAATAGCTGCTAAAATAGGTGCTATACTAGTTATAACTGAGTGGATTACTTTAACTGATAAGCCCCATAAGTCTTCTGTATTTTTTATATTCAAAGACTTGAAAGCTCCTAATATTTCACTAGCATCAATAAACTTAAATAAAAAATTGGGAATATGTTTTGGGAAATTGTCTTTAAGGAAACACTCGGCTTTCTTAGGTGAAGATGCAAGATACTTAGTAGCTTCAGTAGGTATTGTTGAAAAAAAAGATTCGAAAGCACTCGCTACTTCAAATTTATCGGAGATAAGCTTATCATTAATTTTAAGGTTAATTGTGTCTTCTCCCTTTTTATTTTTACCAGTCTCCGTGTTAATAATTTTCCACACAGTTTTAATTTTATTAGTCGAATCACTAACTTTTTTGGCAATGAAAATGGCTTTTGCTCTATTACAAACTAATTTAAATATTTTTGAATAATTCCTAACATATGTATGAAACTCTTCGTTAGTAGTAGGGAATGCAAAACCGTGGCAAAATGAAAACCGGTTTTTATTTCGGTTATGAGATGAAAAAACCGGTTAACCGGTTTTAAACCGGTTTTTTTAATGTTCGCTCGTCTTTTTTTCTCGTTATTTCTATAGCTCGAATTATAGATAATAACCGTGCCTAAGATTTAAAAATCGCAAACTGAGGAATTATTGTCAGTTAAAGTTAATGAAGTGGGTATAAAAGAAACATCAAAGACACCATCACCATTTGCCTATCCTGTTCCCTATAATTTGGGATCGGCGCAATATGTACGCTTCTTCTATCCGTTATACCAACATTCACTCGTTTCTTACCAATATCATCTTTCACACAATCAATCCATCTCTTTTTCATAAAATTTATGGAAATAATCGTTTATTTAACTCTGTAGATCAGATACTCGTTTATATAGACTACACGGTTCGTTTATGTTTCGTAAGTTATAATATTAATTTCACACGTAATATACATGGCATATTGTAGCGGTACAGCAACTTGCGTGTACACTAAAACGTGGTTATTATTATACGAATGTTTTCCTTAGATAAAAAAAAATTACCTAGTTTTTGCTGTCGTGCAGACGGGTAAAAAATAACACCAATCATGACTGATTGCTTGCTTGCTGTCTCGCAGATACATAAGAGCCTTCGTTGATAGTAGTTGCTCCGATAGCATGACATTAATGCTGGCGTCCCGAAAGGCTCTAAATTATCCCCAACACTGTTCCTCCAGCATATGAATAATATATTCTCTATTGCCAGCATTCATTGCTATGTAGATGAAATTACATAGGACGCTCATTACACGAATCGTGCAAATATCTCACGTTCTATATTGGAGAAAAGGCGCGAAGGACTTGTCTTAAATCGAGAGTACACAAACTAGTGACTCCGATTGGGGTCGACTAAACCTAGTCTATTTCAACCCCACTAAATCACACGCAAGCCTGCAATTCACCGTTGAGAGAAGTCCATTTGCTGTGGCTCCTCATTTCTAGAACATGTCCCTCAACATCACGAAAAGCATTGGGATCCTTCACGTTAATATTTGTAGCGACGTTCTGTTCCAAAGTCATCTACAAGATATCCAAAAAACTCGGTGTGATTAATAGAGCGAAGCAGTACTTCTTATCGAGACAAAGACTGCAACTATATAAGTCGCAACTCTGGCCCAAATGAAGTATTGCTGTCTTCTGTGGGCACCTGGATACCAGCTTGGGTATTTAGACTCAGTTCAGCGACGTGCCGTTAGCATTGTCGATGATCCCGAGCTCATAAGTGTTTTAAAGCCCCTTAGTCTGAGGAGAGACTGCCTTCTTATGTGTGTTCAACCGCTTTTCTAACAGTGTTCTGAAGAATTGATTGACCTGATGCCCAGTTACCTTGATCCATCGTAGTCACCGATGGGGAGTCCATCCTCACACATTGGAACCAAAATGTTCTCATACTGTGCGGTTTCAAAGAAGCTTCCTATCGTGGATGCTCAGGCTGTGGAATGAGCTCCCCGCTTCAAAAAGGTTGAGGGTTGGTAACGTGCGAGTGATAACCGTTATGTTGCAAGAATCTATAGGCTAGAGTAACTGGTTATCATCAGGCGGGCCGTACGCTTGTTTGCTACCTAAGTATTGTAAAAAAAAGTTTTACATGTTTTATATCTGTCATAAAAACAATCATTATTTTAAGTTATTTTCTTACCAGCTCAATAAACTACACTTCAACACACTTCAGTTCATCACAAAAATACTCACTGCATTGCACTCAGTTTAAAAAACGGCGGCAAATCTTCCTTTTTTAGTTTTTCCAAACATTGAAACAAAAACCGAATAAAATCAAAAAACCGGTTTTGGTGTTATGTGAAACCGGTTTTTCTTGTTGGTCAAAACCGTACCGAATAACCGGTTTTTCGATTTTCGGTGAAACCGGTTTTCATTCCCTAGTTAGTAGTGTTTGATTTTTTACGATAGAGTTCATACATGTTTTCTCTACTCAATCTTATTCCTTTAGTGGCCCAGTCACAGAATTTTAGTTTATCAGTTACCTTAGTAGATTTAATCGGGCAATATTTATTAAATCCTTTACAAATCTCAGTAAACAATGTTTCATAGTTATGATTAGGATCATCAGATTCGAAATAGGTATTAGCAAGACTCAATTCCAAATGACTATTAAATTTCTCTAACTTGTACTTTGTGGTTGGTCTAAATTCCCTACTTACTTCATATAATATTTGGCTTTGAGAGGGCAATCTAACAACTTGAGCCAAATGATCCGAGCGAACACCAGGAATTAAGAACTTATCCAAAGTACTCCCATTTGTAATAATGTTGTCAATGCATGTTGAAGATGTGGCTGTTACCCGTGTCGGTTCACAAAACAAAAGATCCATATTAAATGATTTGAATAAAGAAATAAAATTGTTTCTATCTGATGAAGTAACAAGAATATCAATATTGAAGTCACCACAAACTACTATAGACTTTTTGGATTTGAAAAGTTTACTAAGAATCTCTTCTATTATAGAATAAAACAAAGAAAAATCAGAAGCCGGAGGTCTATATACACATACGATGATGGAGCTTTCAATCTCTGCACATGCCACCTCACAGACGCGCTCCACAGAATGACTACATATATCTGTACGATTTTTGAATTGTATGTTGCTGTTTAATAAAATAATAGATCCACCACCATTAGCAGACACTCTGTTGAACGCACTGGCGACGGTGAAATTGTTAATATTAAAGAGCATCATATCAGGTTTTAACCAGGTTTCAGTAAAGCATAAAATATCAACCTGGGTTTTATCCAATAAAAGTTCAATATCATATATTTTGCCAGAGAAGCGATTTATGTTCTGATGCAATAAAACAATACTTTGTCTAGGCTTCTCTTTTGTCGAAACTATATGTTTAAAGAATTAATCACAATATTATCAGAGTTACTAGATAATATTGCTTCGTCACTTAACCTACTGTTTGTTATATTTACTATAACACTATCAATATTATAAGCTATCAATGTAGCAATCAGGTTTTTCGTCCTTCTAGGCATTTTCAGTGAATCCCGATTTAATTTTATTCCACTAACAAACTTATTAGTGTCGAAAAACAAAATATTGTCATTGTGACATGTCAAATTAAATAATACATTATTCAGAAACATGATATAACTATTCTGTTTATCAGTATAGTCAACTGAGTAGGGAAAAGCACACAATCACACAACATTACTTTTAGTACCCCTAACCTTTGTAAGGACTCAAAGCTATTAAACAGGTCTATCCTATGTACATCTAGTCCATGACCAACTAAAATTAGAACTGTGGTATAGTTGTCAAATTTCATTTGTATTATTCTTTTAATAATCTGCATGTAAGAAGCACCTGGCATACAATAATTAACTACTGGCTGTTTTGAATGGTTATTAATAAGGGAACCCAAGTTAACTCCTATTTTATCAGTAAAAATTACTGTTTTGTATTTAATTTGCAAAGAGGATTCTGAATCACAACTCACACACAGCTCAGCTCGTCCGACCTCAGGTACAGCCCCAGGCAAATCCCCAGGTAAAACTTCAGGCAAAATCTCAGGTAAAATCTCAGGCAAAACCTCAGGTAAAACTGGCATTGACTCATCAGCGGACACATGCATACAGCCACAAGTATGGTTGTTAACAAGAGACTCAAATCTATCCTCATTATACTTACACATATCTACTAATTGAGTCGCAGCCAATATGTGTTCTTTAATTTGTTGTTGGGATTGTTCATACTTGATGAGTAAATCCTTTAAGCAAAGCTCTTTGTCCTCTAAGTCAGAGAGCAATCGCTGTGTGTCAGTGTCATATATTTTTAGACCATTCTTTAACTTAAGATCACATATTTTAAGTTTTTTTATTAGATTTTTATGTTTATTTCTTCTTAAGGCTGCACTACGGTAACATTTTTTAATAAATCTATTCAATCTTAAGTACTTTTTTATCTTATTATGGCTTGACATAACATAAATAGGTTGTTCAGAAATTGAATTAGGTATAGAGGTAAGTTGGACAGACTGCTGACACGAATCATTCCCTATCATTTCATCGTACAGGCTTAAGGTGTTGTTGACCTCATGATTGCTATTATCCAAATTTTGCTTAATTATATTGTTATGAGCTTGACTTAAGCTACTCTCAAGCTCAGAGATGCGGTTAAGCGCTTGGTCATATGTATCACAACATGCGCTAAAAGATGTTACTGTCTCCTGAAGATGGTTACGCTGGTCCAGGATGTCCGCGTAGCTACTGTGTAGTTCCGCCAACTCACTCTTTAATTTAGAGTTCTGATTAAGGATATTAAAAGCAGGATAGCCATAGCCAAGCAAAAATATCAAATAAAGTTAAAAAGAAATTTATTAAAACATACGTTTGGAGCATAGCACTGTATGGGTGTGAGACGTGGACAATGACACAAAGGGATAGGGAAAGACTGGAGGCCTTTGAAATGTGGTGTTGGAGGAGAATGGAGAGGATTAGCTGGACTGAGTGGGTGACAAATGAGGAAGTATTGAGTCGAGTAAAAGAGAAAAGGAACATTATGAAGACGATAGAGAATAGGAGGGGAAAGATGTTTGGCCATCTTATACGACACGATGAATTCATCAAAAACATAGTAGAAGGAAAGATAGAGGGAAAGCGAGGGAGAGGAAGACCAAGAATAAGTTACATAGATCAAGTAAAGGCAAAAATAGACGTCGTGTTGTATAAGGAGGTGCAAAATTTTGCTAATGATAGAGCGGAATGGAAGAAGCTACACAGACAAGAGCACAGCTCTTAAATACAGAAGAAGAAGAGGAAGAGCGGAGTTTATAAATAATTTAGATATTCACCTAGTACTTACCTATTTTAATACAACGATCCTAATTTGCATGAAACATAAGTAAGAAGACTCCTACAGCTGTACTTGTCAAAGCTATGATTGTATCGCGGTGATTCAGCGGAGTACCCACGTATAGCTCCTACGTAACCATCTCTATAGTGTTTGTTTACATTGCATCTCATACTTTACATAAAGCTTGCGAACCAAAATTGTTAAAGGACTAGCTACTGAATTTTGTTATTGATTACTAGTTGCGCCTCGCGGTTTCATCTGCGTTCCCGAGGGATATATTATTTTTTCGGGATAAAAAGTATTATATGTGTTCCATATCCGTTAGGCGTGATTGAGGGACAAACATCCAAACTCACAAACATACAAACTTTCGCATTTATAATATTAGTGAGATTTATAAGATTAGTGAGATGCCCAGCGTGTCTTGCAACGTCTCTTTCTAGGGTTCCGAACCAAAAAGGTAAAAAGGAATCCTTATGGTGCCACTCCGTACGTCTGTCCGTATGTCACAGCGGTATATTTCAGCAACCACTCATGCTATTATTTTGTAATTAGGAATATGCTAACTTAATCTTATTTGAAAATGAAAATCACAAAACACTATTAGTTTCTTTGCAAAAGGCGCCGAAATGGGGGAACAAAGTTTCAAAGTTACAAGGCTACTAGTTTAAATAAGAGCATAATTTGTATATTTCAAAACAGGTTTTTATTTTCTTTTATGTTGCGTAGTTTTTGACTTATGATGAAAAATTCCAAAAAATACAATTTCCCTTATCTCTGAAGTTCGCAAAACCAAAAATCAGAAATAATTACAGTAGATAGACATTGATGTGAATATTACAGGAAAAATATAATGATGTATCTAACCAATTTTTATTGGAAATCAACAAAATTAAAAAAAAAAACCAAAATTTGCCAAATTTGTTATGGTCCGGGTTTATTTTACAGTTGGTTTTTACAAGTAATTATATGTATGTACGTATAAGTAAGATCGGAACCCTCGGTGTGTGAACTAGACTCTTGGCTGGTTTTTTGGCTGGTTTTTAATTTTTCTAAGTCAGAAACCGTCCTCGGACTGCGCATATATAATAACTATAAAGGTGCATCTACGCTACGTGAACCGATCACGAGCCGCGCACACGTGGAATACGAATTCGCGTAGCATAGACGGACTTCGGAACCTCGAACAAAGATTGTGTTAACCAACCAACTCAAGACATAAATAACACCTGACGATAGCATACCATAATGCAATACAAAAGAAATAGGATATCTGGAATGAAGACCCAATTAAGGAATCTGCATTCGCCTGGATCTGACCTCCAGACTATCCTGACCTAGACACAAACAAGGGCACATAAAAAGAGGAGTTTTTACACTTTATAGAGTCTACCTGTCTAGATTAACGGTTGAACATTTATCATTTTGACATTTGAGATCAATGATCATCATAAATCATAAGGTAAGAAGAGATCTTAGGATTACAATGATCCAAGGGGTCCCGTAGGTACGAAGGTGTTTGTTGAGGCAGTTTGGTTGCAGTTAAATACAAATATGATAGCAAAATAATATGATACAGTAGTACCCAACTGATATGGCGCGTCGTGAAGCTTCGTTCGCACAGAAAAGAAAGTATGGCCCCGAAGATTAACGAAAGAATGCTTAAAACTTACATTCAACCTTAGATCACTACTATAAGGTTCATAATACACTGCAGCTGTTAGTTCCGTCTCACTCGCAAGTCACGCCCCTCCGCACGGCGCGCGCTGACATGGCGGCAGCTGCAGACCAATAGCGTTTCCCGCGCTTTGAAAATGTATCTTCTGCGCAGGTACATCGGTAAGCCATATTAGTTGGGTACTACTGTACCTGAAACAGTTTTTGATTAATAAATAAAAAAAAAAACGCTCCAAAAATATTGACATAAGCAAGTATTATTTTGTAACGTTAAATATTTTTGTACATTAATCAATATTAAAATTAAATTAATTAATTAACACTGAATGATAATAATTATATGTATAATAAAATATAATTGGTTTATCTTAAATATAAATATCAGACACACGTATGAATACATTTTTTCAATGCTTTTCTGTACACAAAAAACGTATTCAATCATAATTAGATATCAGAATCTATATAATTTACTTATAAAAGTATATAATAAATAATATACCTATGTGTATAAGCCCATTATATTATAAACTTATTAAAGAACGGTAATTAAAATCGCGTTTCCGTACAATAATAACATATTATTAAATTAGAGATACGGAATTATTCGTCCTACGCACATGACGGCATTAGGGGACAAAAGTCTTCTGAGTTTTTGGTCTTGACCTTTTATAAATCCCTTGATATTTTTTTAAATTGAGGAAGATTAAATCTATAGAAATACAAATGTATCAATATCCGATATCCCATAATTAGGAGGATTTAACAGATTTATATTCATTGTTGCTACAATGTCATAAATTGAC
Source organism: Polyploca ridens (assembly GCA_951394255.1). NCBI lineage: Eukaryota > Metazoa > Arthropoda > Insecta > Lepidoptera > Drepanidae > Polyploca > Polyploca ridens. The sequence goes on along the minus strand of OX596245.1, from coordinate 4,934,833 downwards.
ATAGATATGAGGTTCCAACGATATGTCTGGCCCGAAGTTAATATTCAACCTGAAATGTGCGCTATTTCAATGTGACTTTTGTAGGATGGTTTCATATGGATTCTTATTTTCAAAGTCATCATTTTTTTATCAATAGGTTGACCGGGCCACCTGATGGTAAGCGGTCACCGCCGCCTATGGACATTTTGCAATAACAAGGGGATTGCCAATGTGTTGCCGACCTTGTAGAGCTCTTTTTACGTCTTTTTTGAAGAACCCCATATCATAGCGCTGTGGCTGTGGGCTGTGTGTGTGTATTTAGTGAAAGTCCCATCGAATTCGTATAAACCATTTCCGATTCATCATCATTATCATCAGCCCTATAATGTCCCACTGCTGAGTTCAGGCCTCTTTTCACAAATGAGGGTAAAAGGGAATGGATGGGCAATTCTCCACAATGCATGCCCACTGCGGATCGGTGGAGGTAGGCTAGTGTTCAACCTACTGTTGGAGTTTTCAAGCCGCCTAGGAGGCCTCCAACTAGCTTAACGACTATCACAATTAAGTGATATCTGGGCGGGACCAACGTTTTTACGTGCCTTCCGAAGGACGGAAACGCTCGATTTGAAATACCACTAGTCGGTCACCCATCCAGGCATCGGCCACAACGGTGGGAACTTAACTGTACCGATCGATTTAAAACGGTTAATCATGCTACACAACGAGGGCTTCTAATCGCTTCATTTTCAACTCCGAGTACCCAAATATTATAAAATGGCAGAAACTCATTTTCACGACTACATTACGCCAATTTTTTTAGTACTAGATAACTTTATTTACAATAAATATGTACAAAATACAATCTATATATAGAAAATTTCCTCAAGCCTGCCGCTGCTTCCGATTTACGGCAGGGTTCCCAGAAAGCTCGCAGTGTTTCCTCTTTGGATAGCCAAGCTGACGCGTTGGCGGAAAAATCTCCCCGCCCGCTGGTCTCCGGAGGTCTCGATCAATTTTGATGACAAGGTGCGAGCAAAACGGCGAGCTTCGGGCCCCCACGGACCCATTTTTTAGTGATTTTTTGTTCATACAACCATATCGGTAAACAAGCATACGGCCCGCCTGATGTTAAGTGGTTACCGTAGCTATATGGACGCTTACAACACACGGGGCATCTGTCACGCGTTACCGACCGTTCCCTCTCCCCAATGAGCTCTGGCGACCTTACTCACGCGCAGGAACACAACTAAAAGTTATTTGGCTGTGGTATTCTGTAAGGTGGAGGTACTTCCCCAATCGAGCTGCTCTTTGAGCGAATAAACGTTACGCTCTACCTCTCTAAGTTTTCGGTTAACAAAACCAATCGAAGGAACTTTTAACCTGTATTTACCTGGACTATTATTTATTAATCTATGGTCATACGTCATCTCAGCTGAATGGGCCCACACAAACAGATAGACAATGAGAGAGTAGCACGTGTCAAGGTTCCGTGACTACGCATTTCTATTTACTATGCCTAATTACAATACTAAATATAAATGAGTGTTGAGTGTGATTTACAGAAGTTCTTGTAAGGTCGTGGCGGCTTTTGAGTATGGTTAGGCTTTTTGTTCGGTGATAAGTGTCAATATCATTACATTAGGTATTCTTTGTTAGAACGGTAAATGCCATAAGACCATTAGATATGCCTCCTTTTGTGCCATTTTGCCAGTTCTGTACTACAGTTTGTTAATAATGTATGCTGATGCGGTGCTAAAAAATATCTTCGAACTATAGGTAATTGCGAGTTTTTGAGCCCTTATAATTTCGTAACTTTATGGCGGTGGTTAGAGTTTCTACAATCTTACTACTTACTGGATTAACAGTTTTATTTTTAGATAACAGGATTGTAAGTATGGATATAGGAAGTAATCTATTAGTAATCTATAGGGAAATTATTGATAAATATACGCCTAAAGGAAGGCCCAAAAAGTCGTGCTACCCGTCATGGTTCTCAGCATCTTTAATTAAAATTCTAAAGGAAAAGCACAAGTATAGAATCCGATATGGAAAATATAAAAATCCTAGAGACTATGACACTTTTGATACCCTACGCGCGAGAGTACGAATGGTTATGGAACAATGCTTTAAATCCTTTATTTCTAAAGTTGAAAATGACCTTACATCAAATATAAAAGCATTTTGGAGGTATACTAAAGCAAAGAAATCCAGTAGTGGCATCCCTAAGCAGGTATCATATGAGGACAAAACAAGCGTGGGTGGGGCTGATGTTGTCAATTTATTCGCCGAGTACTTTGCATCTGTTTACGGAAATCAAGGGTTTCATACTGATTTTACTCCAAATTTTCCCGCATCAAATTATAGTCTTTCTTCTATTTACATCACCGAACAGGACGTTGAATCTTGTCTCAAAAAATTGGATCCAAATAAAGGTGCAGGGCCGGATGGTTTACCTCCATTTTTTATTTGCCTTTGCGCAAAAGCTCTTGTAAAGACCCTTCATACAATTTTTAACAAATCTATGATCGAGGGTGTTTTTCCTGAACTTTGGAAAGTCTCTCAAGTTATCCCTATCCATAAAGCTGGTAACAAAAATATAGTATCTAATTACAGGCCTATATCATTAATCTCATGTTTTGCAAAAATTCTAGAAGGTCTTGTTTATTGTAGAGTTTACAGCCACTTTAGACATTTACTTAGCCCTCACCAGCATGGTTTTGTAACCAATCGCTCAACCACATCAAATTTATTAGTCTATAGTGATTTTATATGTAAAACCTTAGAAGTCAGAGGACAGGTGAATGCCATTTATACTGATTTTGCTAAAGCGTTCGATCGTGTAAATCATTCAGTGTTGATTGCCAAGTTGAAGCATATAGGGATCCATGGTAATCTCCTACGTTGGTTTCATAGCTATCTGCTTAATCGGAGTCAATATGTTGCCTTATGTGGTTTTGAGTCGACCCCATTTATGTCATATTCTGGCGTCCCTCAAGGGTCCAAATTAGGTCCCTTATTATTTCTAATATTTATTAACGACCTATTAAATATATTTAAATGTGAGTGTCTTGCTTACGCAGACGATATTAAAATTTATCGTAATATATCTACTTTAAATGATTGTATTTTACTCCAAGACGATTTAGATTCCCTTCATACCTGGTGCCTTAATAATGAAATGTCTTTAAATGTGAATAAGTGTCATTATATTACGTTTACAAAAAAAAAAAATATACTTTAACTTTGTATACAATATTGGTGGAACAGACTTGGATAGAGTACCTGTAATTCGTGACTTGGGAATAATATTTGATTCTGCATTTACTTTTTGTGCACATATAGACTTTATTACGCTCAGAGCTAATAAAATGCTGGGTTTTATAATACGACAGTTAAAACCTTTTCATAAAATTTCAACCATGACCTTACTTTATAATGCCTTAGTCAGAAGTGTGCTCGAGTATGGATGTACTATCTGGTCACCCCAATATTCTAGCCATATTAGTAAGGTGGAATCAGTACAAAAACGTTTTGTTAGGTACATAAGTATAAGGTCTGGACTTCGCAAATTAATTCCAGAATACACAGATAGAATGCAACATTTTGAACTCATAAGTCTGGAAAAGAGGCGTGTATTTAACGATTTAGTAATTCTATTCAAAATAGTTAATGGACTAATTGATGCAAACATTATTTCTTACTTTAACTTCAAACTGAACAAACATATACGCAGACAACCACGCCTCTTTCATATATCAAACACGTCACTCAATGCCTCTTTCAATAATCCCTTTTTGCGCATGGCTAGGTTATATAATGATTTTAATAACAATCCCAATATTGATGTTTTCTACTTAAAATTTATTCCGTATAGGCGCTTTATTTACTCTTACCTAATGGAGTCAGACACCAATTTGGCTGGCTCTTCATAATTTTTGTGTTTAAAATTATCTCTTAATATATTCTTATTATCTATTTTATTGTAATCATATAGGTACATATTTTATGTGTACCCATCTTATTGTAAAATTTAAAGTTTGTTATTTTTCTCTTTTTGTATAATATTGTTCCTATAAATGCTGTACACGCCTATTATTAGTATATACAGGGTGTTGTTTTGGTCAGCGACAAGCGACCCAGGAGCGGTAGTACAAAATATACATTTTCCAAAAATGGACTTAATTCCATTAAATACTGTAAATGCGTTGAGAAATACCTTATTCAATTTGAAATAAAATTACCGCAAAGTATGGTCACTAGCCACGTGCACTGACTAGAGCTAGGCGCAAGCCGCCATTGCCCCACCCCTTTACTCCCTCGCACTCCCGTTGAGTATTACGTCTATATTTTAGCTTATTACAAGATTTTCAAAATAATATTTTTTTTATTTTTGTTATAATAAAAAATAAAGTATTTTTTTTATATTTTTTTTAGCACCAGTATCAGTTGTATTATCGACCCTGAGTCGCTCGTCGCTGACCAAAACAACAACCTGTATACTCGCTAATGTCTGTTCTGTTACTATTTTGTTAACTATGTATTTATAATTGTATGTATATTGTTGGTGTGTCTTAAATAAATAAATAAATAAATAAATAAATCTCCGGAAGTTCCAATTCTAAAGTCTTTCAATAACAGCACAACATTGTCCCTGAATGTCCTGTTATAACTGTAAGACATCCCGATACGTGTGTGAAACAAAGAGGGACAGCTAATCCTAACTAATATTATAAATGCAAAAGTAAGTTTGTTTGTTTGTTACGCCTTCACGCCTCAACTATTCGACGGATAATCATGAAATTTGGCATGCAGATAGCCTATAGTATGGAGAAGGACATAGGACTTTATATCCCGGGAACGCAGGTGAAACCGCGGGGGACAGCTAGTGGTATATATAAATCGCTTTGGCGATAAGACAGCTTTTTTATAGTCACAATATTTTTCTAGATAGAAGAAATCCAACTGCGAGCATAAGCGCACTAAAATTCATTATAAATTTCCTCCTAACTTTATAGAAAACAAGCTTTTTTATAATAAAATGCAAATTGAAAATACAGCAAAACGTGCCTATAAACTTCAATATTAGTTGAACATAATAATATGCAAATACTTAGGTGCTAAATTATTACCGCGCTTAGATACCAATCGTGATTAATTTGCTAAGATGTTTTATAACACCTTTATACAAAGGCAAAAAATACAAGGTCATCAGAATTCTCAGTTCCTACAAATTTAGTTTTTTATAGATGGAGTTACTAGCTGCCACCGCGGTTTTAATAAGCCTATTTTCTCAATACATCTATCTGCATGCCATATTTCATCGCTATCGGCTCAGTGGTTCTGGCGTGAAAGCGTAACAAACAAACTCACATTCGCAATGATATTAGTTAGGCTGTATTCCAAGCAGAAACATAATATGCTATAATAACCTGTGCTCAAGAGAATATAGATAGAGGGACTAGAGGTAAATCCATATATATTCTTAGTGACAGTCAGGCTGTAATCAAAGCCATGGCATCCTACAAAGTAGACTCCAGACTTATTCTGGATGCTGCCCAAACCCTAAACAGGCTTGGGAAGCATAACAGGCTAAGACTGATGTGGGTTCCTGGGCACAAAGGAATCTATGGTAACGAAGTGGCAGATGAACTAGCAAGAGAGGGCTCAGCAAATGATTTTGTGGGTCCAGAAACATGTGTAGGCATATCGACGTGTCTCGTAAAAGCCACATTTAGGGAGTTTGCAGATCACAGACAACGAACACATTGGCTGTCTAATACCGGTCTACAACACTCCAATAAATTCCTATATAGGCTCTAATTTCAAAGGCTAAGTACAGTCACGTGTAAAAGAATAGTCTATTTACAAGACCATTTTACAATTTTTTACTAGATTTATAAACTTGGACTTAAATAATTATTGTTATAAGCATTATTACTAAAGAATGGTAAATGATTTAAAACAAGCTCCTAATGGCTAATTAACACTTAGAACTATGTTTAGCTTTTTTAATCTTAGTAACGACTTAATGCGCCTCCCACACGATGATTCTAACAAGGTGAGCTAAGATCCTAACAGCGTACTAACTGCCTGTAGACGTAGTATGCAAATGCTACACGCCCGCCTACGGATCAGTGCGGTGTACGAAACGGTTACATGCTAGTTGCTAGTGAAATTAATTGAAAATAGAAAGGAAAATGTTGTGGGTAAATCTAAAAGTGCAAGTTCTCGCTGAATTTGTTAACGTGGGTGTTTTGTATGCAGGAACAAATAAAATTTAATTTTCATTTAACGATTTTAAAATTAATAATTAAAGTAAATAAACAGTAAAGTTAAAGTAAAATATACAAAAATGGAGAAAATAAGGCGATGATAGCTGAGTGGTAGCAGTATTTATATACTCTGAGGTGGTAGTGACGTCGGATACCGAGACGAAGGTCCCCAATTCGAATCCTACAATGAGCATGAGCTTTCAATGTAGGAAAACATCGTGAGGAAACCATAGCACGGTGATAGGGTACTTTGTAGTACCCATCTGGCTGGCTACCACCCTCATGTTGGAAATCTGTCGCCAAGCACCTATCCGTGTTCCGACAACTGCACATAAGAGCCAGTTCCTTCTAGGCTTTGTTTTCTTACCACCTTCAGCCACATCATCACTTACCATGGTGAAATTGTGGACAAACACAAGCCAATACACATAAAAAAAAATGAATAATAATAGCCAGCCAATCGATTCCATCATCGATATTAACTTTGCTTAGTTTGGGATCAGATGACCGTGTGTGAGGAATGTCACAGGATATTTATTTATTTATTAATTTAATCTAGTAATCATATTGTTAGAGAAAAGACGATGATCGAAATTTCGAAACGAATTGCTTACCACTTGTCTACTAACGTTGAAAATACTATACCATAACCATCATAAGGAGGAGTTTTTAGCTTACGTACTTGAGAGTCAGTTACGTTCTAAGATTTGTGTGTTTACAACCACATTATATCATATAGAGATTACGTTCAAACACAAGCATAATAGTAAAAATAATATGATCCTTGTCTGTGATACGTTTTCGTAGCTACAATATCGACCCGATTTGAAAATTTACAAATAGGTAGCTTGGATCACGGAGATTAACAGATACTACTTTTTTCTGAACTACGCGGGACAGTCGTACGATATTTTTTATTAAAATTATAGTAACAAACGGCTGTTAATCATAATAATTCACTGGTAGGTTATAATGAAGATGATTTGTCGATTATAGTCGTGCCTATTGGCATGTTATCAATAATTATTAATAGCGATATCACAGCTTATAAGTAAATCATTTATAACATTTCCGTCTTGTTGAATATGGGGCTTAAGTTAATGTTAAATAATGCAAAAAAATACATGTGTAGATTTGTTTAAACAAAACTAATGTTATTTAATAAAATACTAAACCCAACACGAAATAATAAACTAAACACGAATAAAATAAATAGTCTGATAGACGCAATTTACTTTCCAAATTCGTTTCTAACGGAGAAAGTGACTCAAAACTGCGAGTTGGTATTAATGAAGTCGTTAATCATCAGACAAGTGTTTGAAATCATAGGGTCATCGGGGGAGGTCAAGATCTCTATCGTCTGCGACGCGACTAGTGACTTATGTATATATGTATGAGGCATAACCACCACTGGAAAACCAGCGCTGGTTTATCAACAAACAGCATGATGCTGAATTGGCATCGTGTTGTGGCAAATGCTAAATTTATAGCCGCACTTATTGCTTCTTATTACTTCTCCGTGACCTAAGTAGTCCATTTTTTACAATGAGCGTGTAATAAGTGCGGGTTTATGACACACATGCAATAAAACTGCACGAAAGTCTACATATTTAAGAAGTCGCAACGCCGTGCACTAATATACTACTTAGGTCACACGTATCATAAACATGCAATTTTTCCGTTTTTTTCCTGTTCTTTGCAATTTATTATTAGTAGTATAGTTTAAAAAAACGGCCAAGTACCAGTCGGACTCGCACACGGAGGGTTCCGTACAATGAAATCAACTTTGCTATGAAAAAAAATCGCCAAAAAAAGACGTTTCTTGCATTTTGTATGTTTTTTTATAAAGCGGCAATAGAAATACACGTTCTCTGAAAATGTCAGCTCCGTTCATGAGATACAGCTCACTGACAGACAGACGGACGGACAGCGGAGTCTTAGTAATAGGGTCCCATTTTACCCTTTGGGTACAGAACCCTAAAACATAGTTTAGTCTCGTGGTGTAAAGTGGCTCTAATTTTTAGTGTATTCATCGTAGTCTGGCTACTACCCTCAAGTCAAAAATCTGTCGCCAATCACCTACTGGTGTATTCTAATCTTTATTATGAACATACCTGTGTTTGACTAAAATCTCACTATGGCCGATTATCACATAGCCGAAGGTTATATAAAGCACATTAGCCTAGAAACTAACTGGCTCTCAAGTGCAGACGCCGGTAGGTGATTGGCGACGGATTTTCAATTAGAAGGTGGTAGCCAGCCAGGCGAGTACTACAAAGTACAATTTCTCCGTGCTATGGTTTCCTCAGGATGTTTTCCTTCGCCAAAAGTTCAAGTTCATCGTAAGATTCGAAATATTTTGAAACACGGGACCTTCGTCACGGCATTGCATGTCGCTATCATACATACCACACATATATAACGCCTTAACAAGGTTAATAACAAACCCTTAAGTTCAGCACCACATTGGCAATCTTCCTGTGAGGAACGGACTCTCCTAGTTCGTCCAAAATAAAACAATATTCTGATAAATAAAATAGATATGTAATCAATCATAGATAACTACTATACTAACATTTACATTGTGACAAATCTAACAAATACCTTTTGTCTTATTTCGATTTGTTGCAGTTTAATAGTTATCTGATAAGGTTAGCAAAAAAATATCTCATTTTTTTTAAGAACATGAGAAATAAATTATACTATGTACGTATTATAGTATGTACTTAGGTAACGTATTACATTTATTAACTTAAAATATAAGCGCTACAAAAACAATTTTTCAAAATAAGCAATGTAACTTGACAGAAAAAATACATTTCGCTTATAATAATTGTAGAATTTCAAAAAACTACATAGTACAGTGTAAAGAAAACTAAAAATAGGATTTTTATTTGTGTACGATACATTTAGGATGTTAAAATCAAGATATTGTTTACTTTGATATCCATATGGTGCCCACGTGTTTTGGGTACCTATTTTAGTAATTAATTTTTTCTTCCATACCCGATAAGTAACAAAAATAAATAAAGAAAAAGAATACAATGTCTCCAAATATATAATCACTGAAAAGTGGAGGAACTGGTTTACTCTACATGGAAAAAAAATCTTAAATTTAAAACGCATATCACAAAGAAGAAAACAGGGTGTTTTTATTTAAACCTGCAATAATAAAGCGACTCCTGCCAGGGTCCACTTGGAGGGTTTATCCTTGGTCTTCAGATTGAAGGTCCACACATATGTCGGTCCCCTTGTTCTCGTCTTATATACGGGACACTCGTACATGTTGCGGAGATCCTGCTTGTCTTGAGTTATAGCCTGAAAGTACACAAAATAAAAAACCAACTAAAATTCCCGAACGATATTTCCCTGCTTCGTATCTGACAGTAGCCAGAATTATCAGTGAACTCACCCGAACGTTAATAACAGGCATCGGTGGAAATAGATCCTTGAGTCTGGAATCCATAATGATACCGGCCTGCACGTCCCACCTGGCACCTTCCATCAGCAGTCCATGCACGAACGCTCCATCCTTAGGCGCAGACCTGCAATCAGCGATCCTGTCGTACAACAAGCCTTCGTTAGGGTTGCAGCCATGCAGTGCAAGTGATCGTGGCAGTGACGTGAACAGCCCATCAAGCATTGTACAACGCTTTATTATGCGCTAGAAGGTAAGCCAAGCGATGTCATAGAGACAATGTACCCAGATACCTCAGTTTCTTCGCTGCGTGAAGCCCAACTGCAAAAAGCTGACGAAATATCCAATATATCTCACCATTTAGAAAATACTTCAACAAAGCGGTTTTACACAATGTTTAATATTGCTCGCGCTAAAAATAGAGCCAATATTTGCGATACTTCAAAAACGCCCGTTGGTTACCAACATGTCGTTCATGCACAAAATTAAACAGAAAAACACCAAGCCCACCATCATGCTGCTTCAAAAATACAATTTAAAAATACAAATTATAGCGCACATACTCGTAGATCACGGCATAGTTACTACTGCGGAATATTTTCACATTTTATAATGTTGTTGTAAATCTGTTTATAGGCAGGTCTGCCGCAAGCTACGATCTTTTTACGGTTATTACAAGTAATACACTATTCTCAATTAATACTCTGGTGCTAGGCTTTTTGGTAGCGCATTCGAAGTTACAAATTACACGTTTTATAAACGAAGCAAGCTTACGACTACTTAATCTAGGTAAACAGTTATTAAGTAGGAAGGTCTGAAGTAAGTGTCTTCTTATTAATCCTGTAACTTGATTAGTAAATTGTAGAACAATAAGAAATAAAATGTTATACCTACCTTTTGTTACAGGTTTACCTGAATTACATACTTTTATTTTTTGTTATGCTAAACTCTAAAATTCGTAGAAAAAATACCCATCTTGTATGTTTGTGTTTGACCACAAATGTTTACACAAAACCTAGAAGAGTCCAACAATCGCTTCTCCTACAGTTATGCCTTGTTAGATACTCACGTGAATTCTTCTTTCATCTTTTTGGTTACGTCACATTGTAAACACATCTTGTCCAATGGTAATTCGTAACGGCGGGCCGTGCTTTGCATTATGGCAGTCAGAAGACTTTGAGGGTTGAAGAATCCTGCCAGCCAAACTGATGCTGGTAGCTACCGAAATCACCAATTAATACAAAGATCTTTTTAACATACCTTTCTAACCATAAGGACGTAGCAAAGAATAGATGTATAAATCTTACAACGAAATCAGTAGCCCATGTCTCCAATTCTCGTAAGCGAAGAAGTAAATCCACAAACCATGCTGATAGACCTAGCAGCGAAGGGTAGGCCCTGTTAGCCCAAATCGCAGGCACCTAAAATACATAATTCTCATTGTTTTATCTAAAGGTACAAAAACAAATGTTACTTCATGTATCATTTATTACCTGATCCAGAAATAGTGCATTCTCCAAATCTTCCATAACTGATGTAATAGTCAGCTCACCCTAAATTACAAATATTTATGTAATAACTATTGGTTTACCGGCTGGTTTATTGAAATCTTTTAGAAATAATAACATTATACCTTCAATCCCAAATCAAGTTCTCTCAAAGACCGCTTCATTTCTCCAGTCAAATGGTTCATTCTCTCACACTCCTGGAATGCAACAATTACATATGGCGTCCGTTCCTCGACTTTGCCCATTATTTCCACCATATTAAATTCTTCAGGTAATTTTTCCATTATTTCATCCAGCATTTGTTTTACCTGTAACCCAATTCAGTGAAGTTTGTAGAAATAAATCGCACACCCAAAATCGAAATCACTTCTGTTTTACAAACCTTATCTTCTCTAGTAACAGTAGCTGCACCAGAAGCCTGAGCGTCTCTCGGTTGCATCTCAAATATAGTCCTAAAGAGATTCTCAGATGTTGTGGTCAAGAAACCTATCTCAGCGTTTGGATGTAAACCATAGAGGTAAGGAGTTTCTGCTGGCATTGCATCTTCTATGTATTGGTGGTAGCCAGCGTAGTCTGTGTTTGGAGGAGCCGGAAAGCCTGGTGCCAATTGAAGTTCACCATCAACCTGAATTAAATACATTTTAAATTACATATTATCTTATTAAAAAGAACTGGAACTTTTAATTCCAATTCCATTTCAGTTTCAAAGTCAATGCCATTTATTTAATTTAGGCCACAGAAGGGCTTATGCACTTATGAAGGTCACATTTACTGAAGTTATCACTGGTTCGGAACTCGATCATCAACTGAGAAGAATCCGGCAAAAAACTCAGCAAGGTTACATTTCTTTAATTTTTTTGACAATCTGACTGTTTGGCTTTTTTTCCAAATAATTCTCATCATGAAGACCTTTTAGACTTATGACAGGAAAGTGTTTTCATGCTTAAATTTAATAGTATGATACAATATGCTAGAACGCATTGGTAGAACTTTATACTTACGAGATCAGGTTGCATCAATTCCTCCAAATAAGCGTTACAGAGTCTTCTATCCCAGTCATCGGTAATGTGACCGCCGTACATGATCTCTCCGAAAAGATACCTTAGGTCCTCCCACGGAACCCTTGAGTTAGCCTCCAAGTAGTTGTATAACACGAAGACACTTATTGTGAGATCACCTATTAGTAAATAATGTATATAACTTTCTCTAAGAATATAAAAAGGTAGACAAGTAGCAAAACTGTTATGTAACGTCAAACTCACCAACATTAAAAGGATAAATCTTGTTCCAGCCCTGTGGACCAAACTTTCTTCTCTCCGCCACAACAGCATGGAAGTAGCACAAAGCAAACAGTATTGCTTTAAACTCGGCCTCTTTTCCACACATTTCTAATGTTTCTTGATTAAAGTTGTCTAGAGCTTTGTGGATATTTGCCTAAAAATACAGTCAACAGAATATTTCATCATCGAACATATTTTAACGACACGCTTTTAATCAGGGATAAATCTCCGTATCTTGACCAACCTGCATTCCCGTTGGAGGTTCATTAGTTATCTTGATACTGGACTCCAAAATACCCTGAGGAATGATGTGAGCAGCTGCAGTGGCCGCTGGTTCAGCTGACATGAACAACCGAAAATCATCGTGGCAACCAGAGGCAAAACTTTCCATCTTCTTCTCGAGGCTTGGAAGCCATTTCTTTACTAAGTGGATATTCTGAAAAAAGTTGCATGTAAACAAACCGCAAGGCATTTAGTAAAACTTGATGCAGAAATCCTTTACCTGCAAAACGACCCAATGTCCTTTATGAAAAGCTTCGTCCATTGCTTGCTCAGCAACTATCTCCTGACCCTGACCTAGAGATACATTGTGAAAGTTCCCATGATCAGCTGTGAATCCCATGATTTTCCCCAAACTTTCCACGTCTTTCAGGGGATTCACCCCAGGAGATAAGATGAAGAATATAGGAGTAGTCGGACTGGTCTCTTCAAAGGATTTACTGAATTCTACTGTTCTATTTTCAACGTATTTGGCACCCATCTTTTCTTCTATGTATCCTCTGAAAATTCAAGGAAATTAGTAACTCCTTTTAAGCAAATATATAATTTCAGTTGCTGCTGCATTTATATTAACACTGCAACTATAAATAAGATACTTACGCAACCGCATAAGTCATTCTGTCAGGTCGTAATGCTCTCACCATGCATAATCTCTGGAGAGCAGTTTTGTTCTTCCATTCCTGTAAATTATTTTAATTGAGAAAAAATTACCACAATTATGCAATTATGGTGTACGTCTCGAAGTAATCTGACCTGCGGAAACTTCTCTCTTTCTGGGCATTCCACTTCAACAATCTTCTTCCATCTCTTAGGCGAGGTTTCTATATCTCTATCAAGGTTCCTGAACTCGTCTTTGCTGGCCAAGGAACAGATCCCGCCCCAACTATTATTGGATAAGAAGTCCACTGGGCTTGTTACATGTGGTTTTACAGGAAAGCGGAGGAAGAAATCTAGTTCTACTGACGATATCTCTTCACTCATAAGGAGCACCTGTATGAATAAAGTTTTTAATTTACTTACCAATAGCGAATAAGATTTTGTAACTCTTGAATTCACAACACACTCTAATTAGGGGATTTGATTATAGACTTTAAAAATCAGGCACTGAAGTATTATTACCTGGAATGTCATCTGAGAAGCAAATATAAGTTTGTCACACTCAAACAATCCTCGTGAAGTATACTGGAACACTGAATAGCTTATGGAATCAATAAGGTTCTTAATTCTCTGCCCTACTTCATCGGCTGGTTCTGCTCGGGTTATCGCTTTTTGGAAAACGACACTAAAGGCCTGGAAAATAGAGGCGTTTTAAGTTTATGCTATTATCAAACCTCAAATAAGATATTACGAGGATTTTAAATAGCTTACCTTCAATGAGAACTGATATATTGGATTGATAGTATTCAGATCATTCAAAATGAAATATAGCAAAGATGCCCGTGCAGATGCTGGTCGATAGAACTCCCGAGCTATATCAATTTGATGTGACGTTATTTTTGCTTCAGCCACCTATAAATGTACCCAAAATAAATGAGATAATCCATATCCATCCACAGTAAAACCATACATTATACATTTTAATGTAGATCCAAATAAAAATCACACACTTTTTGCATCCTAATTTTTATTCCTTCTTTCAGTAATTGGTTGAAAAATTCACTTTTGTAAACACAATTCATCATTATCATCATCATCAGCTTATAATGTCCCACTGCTAAGCACATGCCTCCTTTCACAAAATGAGGCTGAAAGGGAATGGGCAATACTCCACCACGCGTGCCCACTGCAAACAATAATGTTAATTTAATACAGGACCAATTAATTACTAAATTTACCTTTTTCTCAATATCAGCAGCAGTTTTCTTCGTTGTCTCCAAATTTTCAACTAAAGCAGTATCTCCTAATATATTGTCACCAGCAGAAGATAACCGAGATAGCAAATCATCTTCTAATTCCTTCAACTGAATCTTAAATCTATTCTGCTGCGTTGTTAACTCTGCTTTCAAGTCTTCCAGATCTGGCCTTTCAGCTTTAACTACTTCGGCTAGCAGCTGATCTTCTAAGCCATCTCGTGTTACAGTGAAGTTGACGAGAGTTGTTTGAGCTTGCATTTCTGGCTTATAATGCGGATTGGCAAGTTTTGTATGTAGAATTAGTCTAAAGTTAGGACTATATTCCACTTCTTTGTCACCTATTTTGATCGCTCTGAGGGCAATAAATAATAAAAAATAAAAAGACATTTAACATATATTAACCTTACATTTTAAACTAACAAAATTAATTATAAAAGTCATATCAAACTGAATTATGAACCGACCTTCCTTTTTTGATTAAGTTACGTCCAAGTACATTATCTAGAACGGGGTCCACAGTTTCGCCAATATTTTCCAATAATACTGACTCTCCTTTTATAATACATTTTTCAATTGTATCTAGATATCCCTTTTGCCCCAAACGTATTACCTGGAGTTCGGCACCATACTTCTGTTTGATCCATTTTACTCCTTGCAACTGAAAAAGAATCTAAGCTCGTAAATGTCTTTTAATAGATTCGTGAGAAACATAAACTGAAACAATAATCATAGCCTAGATTATTATGAAGTAACCCTTTTTATGTCGGGTAACGGCCTTAACGTTGGCACTAATGTTAATTTCCCTATCCAAAATAATCCTAGAAAACACGATAGATTTGCTTACTTCCAACTCCATTCTTACCTGAGGATCAATCATAAGTGGCCAGCGATCTGAATTAGATAGTATCGTAGCATTTTCAGTACTCATACGATCTGATGGTAGACCTTCATTCTGCCACACGGCAATAGTTGTATCATCTGTCAGCATATTCAGAGGGTCTAAGCCTTCTGTTATTGGTATTGGAGGCTGGAATGAAATAAAATAATAATGCGTATTTACTTATTTACCCAATAAAGGCAAATATATAAAATAAAATACAGCTACCCTCACCTCTAAAGTCTTCAAAAACATCAACCAATTTTTATGAAGTAAATCCAACCTGTATTGCTTCGTAAAACAACCGACGTAAGATATGAAGGCGCAAACAAGAAGAATATCTCCTGGTAGCGTTGTGTTTTGTATCATAAAACTGAAATCAAGAGTTTTGATTTGATTTACAAGAAACTTTTCTGAAGGTTTCCACTCTAGATTTTATATACCATGAGATAATATTCTCTTAAGCCATCTTTCAATTCAATCAATAAATTTTTGGACCAGTACATGGATAAAGTATCTATGTTGCAATCAGATTCAGATTTACAACCACTTAATTGATAGAAAGAAATATATCAAAATTGAAAATGGTTCCATTTCCAATAAACTACTGTTTAAATATGCAGTAATTAGAAGACTCGCTAGATTGACCCGCTTTCAATCAAAACTGATTGAAACTTATTGCAACAAGTTCGTCAACAAGGATCTAAAGAGATTTTTTCAGGGCCAGCACCGCGCTAGTGATACCCCTGGTGTTGTAAGCGTCAATAGGCTACGGTGACCGCTAACCATTAGGTTAGCCGTATATGCTTGTTTGCTAATTTGGTCTACTATAATAAAACACTGGTGGTTTTTATTCAATACAACCATAGTAGGCTATAATTATTTTCCAAATAGTTATGGCCTACGGGTAACTAACTACAAAGTTTGATATGAAGTTTTAATGTACATAATACATACTTTGCAACAGACTCCGCCCATCTTACATTCTCACTTGCAAGACCATTCACAAGTCTATTTGCGAGCTGAATAGTTTGATTCGTGGCATCAGCTTCTCTTTGACATTTCATCTTCTCCCCCGTTGCTTTCTCAAAGTCTGCCGTCAATGTTGCCAGTAGCTCCTCCAAAGACTATTAGACATTTTACAGTTATTTCAAGACTATCAAAGTCATATAATCCTTGTTAATTAATGCTGCTTAAAGTAACAATGAAAACATACGATTAGAAGCATTGTACGTACCAGCACTTTATTTTTGATAGATTTTAATTTTTCAGAAGCTGCAGCCAATTCGGCATTAGCTGCGGCCAACGCTTTCCTTTTGGGCTCTACATCGCAAAATACTTCGTAGAATTTGATGATGTTTATTACCCATGCGCAGAGTCCTGCTGCTGCAGCTGATTTCGATCTTATGAATTCTGAAAATTGGGATATTTTTTATTTGTTCATCAAATCAACAATCCCATAACTTTTTGTGGGATTAATTTTTACCTGGTTCAAATTCTGAATCCTTAAGGTAAGGCTGAATGGCTTTTATTACGTCTGGATGAATATTTTCTTTATCATAATTTATCAGTGCTTCCAAGAACATGTCCACTTTTGCCATTACCATCTAAAAAACAACAATCAATCATATTATAAAAATATGACATTTTATAAACTAGCCACTGATGATTGTGCAAAGCTTGAGTCTATTGACAATTTTAATAATAAAGTATATATTTTTTTTTTACTTTAGCAGCTTTCCAACTCCGATCCTTGGGAATTTTCCCACCGGGTGCCATTAAGACCATGACAGCAGCAGTAACATTAGTTACAGCTCCCGGAGGTGAACCGAAAGACTTTAATTCAGTTAGATTAGCTTTGTTCAGTGTGTTCAAAGCTTCTTGAGCGGCGACTAAAGCTGGTTCAGCTTTGATAAGGTCCTCTGCGCAGTCTTTCTGTTTTTTTGATACTTCTTCAGCTATGACTGCTACTTTTTCTTCCTCCGCGTCGGCTGAAACGTAATTGAATAATTCAATTATCTTAGTAACACATAGAATTATTAAAAAATAATACTCAAATACAAGTGAATATGAAAAATAAAAGGAAAAATTATTGGATAGGATCTTAGGAACTCACCAAGTGCTTTCTCGCTCTGCACTTTAGCAGTCTCAACACCCACCATTTCAATGAGTTTATCAGCAGCTTCATTTTTTTGCTGTAATTCCACTTCTTGGATAGCCAGCGTTACTTTTAAAGCATCCACTTGACATGCTGTACACCGAAGTTTTTCAAGACCATTTTCTAATCTGTAATTTAATTATAACATTATTTAATTTAAAATCCATCACCGACACAGTTTCATTAGAATATTCTTTTATACATGTGCAATATCTAACCTTGTGATCTTAGCCTGAAGCTCAGCTGTTTTCTGATTTACCAATTTAGCGTACAAGCTTATTTGTTCCAAGTAACTTTTAGGTGTAGTGTAATTGTATCTCCTTTCATTAGCTAAATAAGCTTTGGATATTGTATTTACTGACGTATGAACATATGCCATAAATCTTGCCACAGAGTCTCTTAGAGTTACCTGAAAATTAATAACTGTTGAGTATTAAGGTGGAAATGAGCTTGGAATCATAATAATATCCACATCATTAATGTAACTTTAGAAATAAATGTTACTGTAAGAATTGAGGACCAGGAATATTGTATCAAAAGCATAAACCTTCAAAAAACATACCGGTAAAGCATGTAACTCTTCCAAGAAATTCAATGCTACTGATACAAGCGCCTCTTGTGGCCACTCATGGAACCAATTGATTGATGTGCAATTAATCAAAGCAGGGAATTTTCTAGATCGCACTCTTAAAGTGGAACCGACTGGTGAGAAACATAAAACCACTTTCAATTGCCTACGCACTCTGTCTATGAAAAACTTCCAGCACATTTCCCTTGTATCTGGCAGCCCGGCTCCTTTTACCTAGAATAATATAAAAATAGGTATATATTCACAGCTGATATAATTATAAACTTATTTTGTACCGGAGTGTGGAAACTACTTTACCTCATTTCGTACTCCTCCAATAATATTTTCAATTTCATCATCAGGAAATAAGTCCGCTACTTCGCCAGATGCCAGTAAATCATTAATGAGCACCAAAAACTGCTCATTAGCAACCTGGGCATCTGTCATCAGGAACATGATTCCTACGTTTTTAAGACCAGTTTTGATGTATAGA
This sequence comes from Polyploca ridens, assembly GCA_951394255.1. NCBI lineage: Eukaryota > Metazoa > Arthropoda > Insecta > Lepidoptera > Drepanidae > Polyploca > Polyploca ridens. The sequence continues at coordinate 4,916,148 of OX596245.1, read as the reverse complement.
CCTGACAGTTCATTCTACAAAATAAAGAGCAAATTACATATTTTATTCAAAATTGCGCCCAATATTATAGTAGTACTATTATAATATTTACAAAAATATAATTGATACCTTCAAATCAGATACGCCATATCCCTTTTTCAATTGTATTTGTAGCACTTCTAAACTTGAGATGAAAGCAGCAAGTCGTGATAGTGACTGTTTCCCAGATCCACCTACACCGACTAGTAAAGCACTTCCTCTAGGACTTTCTAGAATGCGACTTATTCTGAAAAAGGATAAATAAACTTAATACGTTGCGAAAGACCAGCATATTTAGGAGGGTGGCATTAAAGAGTGGACCTCCAAGATCACAGGCTGACCAAGACTTAAGAATTGAAGCTAAGGAGAAAAGGATTGCAAACAGATATTCCATAAATAAATATTACCTGCAAATATGCATCATAGCATCTTCAAACAACACTAAACTCATAGCTGCAATAAGATCATTGTAACTTGACATTGCTTCAGTTAGCAATTTATTCAGTTGCTCCCATGATTCAATAGGCATGTATTTAGGCTCGCCGATCCCGCCAGCAAAGTGACAGTAAATATTTGGCTTTTCAAACACGACACCTTCATCGATTTCCTGTAAATGTTCATTGTTAATACACTTGACTAAAAAACATAAAAATACTGGTCTATCGGTGCTTACCTCAAAGCTTTTCTTGCAAAGGTCAACTTGCATTTTCAGAAAAGCATCAATATCCTTATCTTCCGTAAGCTTATCGCCATATACCCTATGGGTTTCATGCATCCATAGTCGGAGGATATCTGATGGGTTTACTAAACACTCGTTTGTGCTGAATAAGAATCCCTAAAAGAAATTGCTGTTGTAGATTATGGAGCGGATGTGAAGAATATTAATAAAATACCTGCATTACCTGAAACACATTGGATAAGTCTCTCAAATTGAATATGTAGTGGAATTTTATTGCCGTCGGTAAGAACACTTGCGATGCTTTATTGTGAAGGCTTAAAGTCGCTGCTACGACATTAACTGAAACAGATATTATAAGCGTTGAATCGGAAAATATAGAATATTTTACAAGTTTCAATTAAAAATGTATGATGTATATCTAACTATAACTTTAATTACACAAATAGCCTACCTGATAATTTAGCAATCTGAGGATTAATTCTCAATTCTGGATTAGTCAAATGCTGGAACAGGATCGAAAGATAAATATTATTCAACGCTTCATTATTAGGAAAACTGATAGCAAATACGCAAAAATGCCGAAGTAATCTTGGGTTTATGGTGAAGCTTCCCGAAGTTGGATTCATGCAGGATACGTATTGGGTATTATGAATATCCTTCAATGTGAGCTTGGTACGATCATACCAATGATTGTAGTCCATATGCTGTCTTATTATCGTGTGTGGTTGAACAGTTCCATACCCATCCACTTCTGGCATATTCATGTCATCTATAAAGTAAATGAGGGTCTTATTCCCCGGAGGCCCATAATTTCTACCAGCTTTCTTTTCTAATGGTTTTTCAAGTACTTTCTGAAGCATTTCTGAAGATGTGTAGAAGTTGAATGGTATAGATTGTATTGCGTAGTTTTCTGAAAGTCTGTTTTGGAAAAAATAAAGATATTGTAACATAACGTTTCAAAAATTGTTCGTAACGATGTAATAAAACTTACCCTTGCAACTTTTCGTTAACTAAAACAGTTTTGCCACAACCAGCTCCTCCTACCAACATAACTGGATGTTTCTTCTTCATCAGAAGATCTAGGAAGAATCTAATCCTTATTGTCTCTGCTGTTGGTACTAATACAGCCTAGAAAAAGAAATGTATCTATTGACATAATTCCGGTGAAGCATTTATGTAGATAATTTGTGAAAATGAATAGGCACCTGCAAAGGAATATCCGAATCCAATTCAAACTTTGGTATCTTCTCAGTCCAAGGAGTGAACTGTTTGGTTTCAGAATCGATATAAAAATCAAAGACGGTGCCACCAGCGGGAAACTTGATTGTTTTAAATTCATTTACCCACCACTTCGTGAATTCTAACCAACACAAAATATTTATGAATAACTTTTTTACGATGACAGTACATTTGAAAGTAGTAGTTGTGATTCTTACCGACTCGGTAATCAATAGTAGTATCCTGAAACATGGATGACCCAAATGCCCAAACACAAGCAAACACAAAGAATATGTCATGCCACTCTTTCGGACATTCTGGTGGAGTGTTCTCTGGAACCAGCAAACAATCTAGAAGGTGGCACAGCATCTGAATATGTGCCATCTCCGCTATAGGAGTTATCTTCTTAAACCTATTTTTTATTGTTTCCAAACACGGTGGAATGTATTTGTCAAAGAGCATGATAAGATTTGATTTTTCTGCTGGTATTTTTCTGGTTTCCACCCAACTTGTGACGTAGCTGTAGATAATTAGAAACAATTAAATAAATTATTCAAGTTATTTGTTTTTAAATGCATGGAAAACTAATATTAGTTATTTTTCTATAAAATTGTCGTCTTGTATACGAAAATCAAATTAGTTTTATTTTACATCAGCGGCAAGAAGATGATATAATTTATTAATAAATTTACCACAAATATGTACAAAATACAATCTATACAGGGTTACTAATTATATGTCACGATCCTGTTTGGGGGTTGTAGGAAGTTCATTCACTCGAGAAAGAACATTTTAAACTTCTGCTAAATATGTAAATGTTGCATGCCCATATACTAGCTAATGTGACCCAGGAGGGGTATCAACAAACTGCCATAATGGCAAGAATGTTGCAATAGGTCAGATAAATATTTTGACAAATAAAATATTTTAAATGTTCCCATAAAAATCGGCAATTTCATAGGTAAATATGTAATACTTACGGGTTCCAACCTAAATCCTGAGGGTTAATATACAAAATACCAGCTCGTGAAACTGTTGCGGGTGTAGCAGTCCGAAGATTGGAAATTTCAAACATTAGCCTCATAGTTGGTGTAAGAGCTATTCGCTCATTACTGGCTAAAGTCAGAATTTTATTGTCATCCATCACTGTATTTAGTGATTCAATCCACATCGGATCTATATCACCATCCAGAACTATCCATTTAGGATTTTCACCAACAATATTTGCCTGGTCTCTCATTATCACAGAGAACAAACCATCTTTCCATTCTCTAGTTGCTGGATTTATTATACCGAATAACTCATCGTTAGTGACCGCTTTCGGATTTAAGTCATTATAAAGGGGTTTCTTTTTAAGGTTCTGATAGGTTTTGAATAGTGTTTTCCAAACTTGAGTTTTTCCAGTACCAGCATTGCCGACTATGAAGACAGAATGTCTAACTTCTAATAACTCTTCTAACTGTACAACTTTCAGAATAAAGTTATCCTCAGGTTGCAACGAAAGATCCATTGCCGCTTGTTTTACAGTTCTTTCGAATTCCAAATCACGTTTTCTAGGTACTTCAAGAGCTGGGAAAAGATCTCCAATGAGACCCATGAAGACTGGCATGTCATCTGTGACTATTTTTGGTATATTGAAATCTCGAAGAGTTCTCATTAGTACTTCTTCTTCCGGTCTTCCGGGATCACCTCTCTAAGTAATAAGAATATTATGTAAAAGATAGACACAAAGAAACCAAGATATAATATTTTTATATAAATTCGCATACCTTTAAAGATCCGGCAACAACCAATACAGATTTAATTGCTCTCAGCCCCCAGTCATAATGATCCTGTTTTGATAACAGCTCCTTACACAAAGTGTAAAGTGTAATGAACTTTCTAGCCAAAATTTTCGCTTCTTGAAATCCTTCAGCAACCAACATAATTTCACAAATCAGCTCAAAATCAGGGACGACCATGGCGCATGGTCTAAATAGAGCTTTTAGATTCTCAGGCAATTCAGTTCTACCGGCGTAACCGGGATTCATGGTGATGAAAATACCGACTGATGGTACAAGTACAATGATTTCTCCCATGAAATTGAATTTATCTTTTTTATCCCTGTGAGTATATAGTACATAACATTACGAGACGCTTTGGAAAAATATGAACAAACTCATCAGCACTTCTACTTTACCTTATTGCATCCTGTACAGATTTAACTTGGACTGCAACTACAGATAATACTTCAACAGAGATTCGGTTGAATTCATCAAAACATCCCCATGCTCCTGTTTGTGCTAATCCTTTGTATATATTTCCACAAGACTGATAAGAAAAAATAAATAAAACGTTCTTATCAAAATACCCAACAATATACATATTTCAAGTTTAACTAAGTACCTGATAATCCATTTGCTCAGAGCAATTGAATACGTAAACCATAATGCCTAAAGCTCTTCCCAGATCTTTTGTCGTTTCTGTTTTTCCTGTACCAGCAGGACCAGCTGGACCTCCACCCATTATAAGATGAAGAGACTGTAAATATTTGCATAGGTTTAACATCTGCAAAAAACCGAGGCATATGAGGTCTAAGAATTATCCTTACCTGAGTCAATGTGATATAACAACGATCAGTTAGAGGTGTTATAACCAATCTTGGAGTATTTCCTAGATATTCGTAGCTATAAGTGAATTGTGCATCGCAAATATTAGCAAAACAATGTGATTCTTTCTCGCCCCACCTGAAAATTTTACATTGTAATTAATAGCTAGTTTGAAATAGTAATATATTTTTTGTGAATGATGACAGAATGAAGGTGAATAAACTACAAATATTATTATAAATATTGCACGTGTAAATGATCATGATAACCTGTGCAGTGCAGATGGCTAGTTTATTAGGTCCTTCAAAACCTGTGTCGTAGTTGAGACTGCCACTGAAACGCTGAGCCAGCTTCTACCTTCCCTTGAATCATCTTGCTTACTACATCTCTTGAATGGACGTCTATTGTACAAATTGTCATAATTTTTTGCCTATCTTGTTTACTGAGTTCACCAATCAACAACGAGATTAATGTACTTAGTTGAGATAGTTGCTTTTTGTAGTAATCCTTAAGAGCGTTGTCGTATCCCTCTTCTAATCTAGCAAAAGCTATGTTTACTTCTGTAGTCCACCAAATTTGTGTTCCGCAAAGAGATACTTGAGCCATAAAGTCAAACAGCCACTGTTCTCGGGGTTTTTCCTCGTAAGAAACAAATGCTTCTCCAAAATAATGACGAATAGTAGATCGCATAATACTTTGCAGTCTGTTTAACCAAATCTCCACCTAAAAACAAACTTAAGTTTAATATTTTGGAAGCTATAAATAACAGGTGGAGATTTCGAGATGGCATATTTTCGAAACCTATTTTGGGTTAGTCATGCTGAACAACTTTTACTATGGAACCAATAGTGAATTCTCAAATAAAATTTTTTACTTTCCATAGTAAATGTGAACCTTGCTCGATCATAATGTATGAAAAGTAAAAAAACTTTTTTGAGTATTCAGTGTTGGTCCCATATTAAAAGTTGTTCAGCATGACTAACCCAACATAGGTTTCGAAAATATGCCATCTCGAAATCTCCACCCAGTATATTAAATAACAATGGAATGTTCTTACAGGTCCAGTGCAGTCACAAGTCCCATGGAAAGGCACATATTCACCATCTTTTGCAATCATTCCAGCTGACACACCTGGTTTATCATTCTCAAGAAATTTTAGCTTAGCGATTGAATCAAACAGTTTCGTGAGATGTCTGAAAATAATATTATTAAAAATGTCAATGTTACGGCGTTAGTAATATAATAATATCATAAAACAAAGATATAACCTGATAATATTACCTGATTACTAATTCTGCTTGGTTACCGTTAGATAGAATATCTAATAAATCTGCAGAAGATACGAAATAGAAACGAGGAAAGGCAAGTCTCTTTGTTTCCAAGTATTCTGCTAAAGCTTTCTCACAAATAATAAGGTCTTTCTGCAGACTATCAAGCGTTTCTACTAGTCCCTTTTTATTTGTGCCTTTAACCACATTCGGTGTTTTTGCCATGTCTGTGGATAAAATCTGAAAAATATAAATATCACATATGTACAACAAAGGTATTTTCCAACATAATTATTGCTTGTTAATTTTACTAACTTTAAATTCAGCATCAATTCTATCAAATCTTGCTGAATCATCTGGCAATTGTTTTCTAATATCCTCGGAGCTCATAAATATACTTTCTAAATGAGTCCAAGTTCTTTGTACTTCAAACCACACAGTTATGACTTGATCAGCTATTGATAATTTCTGTTGCCATCCAGAAACCTCTTCGAGGAAATGTGCAATAAATTTAGATGTTATCAAATTTTGTAGTTGGACCTATAAAAATAAAGTCCATTTATACAACCAAATAATCTAATTCGATACAGTCACTATTATTTTTCCCAATTTTAACCTGATTTTCCTCCAGAGTTTCAATGAGTTCTTCACTGGCCCTAAGTAGTACACATCCAGTTCTTGTATGGACTTCCTGTTCAAATTCCATTCCACTCCAAGTAGTGTGAAGGTCTTTCAGTACTTTCTCCATGGACATTTCTTTTACAGCTTTATCTACAATATTTTTTACTTCTTCCTCGCATTCGTGTAAGTTCAATGCTAGCAAATCCGCAAGTGTTGTATTCATATCCATTACTATCCTTACCTATATCAAAATAATAGTGTTACAAAGCAGTTTACATAGAAAAATCATCGTTCATTACTATTATTTATTATTCGTTACTATTATTGTGAGTTTTAAGTCATAACTTAATGTTTTTACGATAATTTTGTAATAGAAGTGCATTGCACGGTAAGGTTTATTTTATAATACATCATCAAATTGTGGCTAAAGGCGTGTAAGTGATCTCCAGATCAAATAAAGCATTATGTATTGAGCACAAATAAAAAAGATATAGTGTAAATTATATAACATATAATATCAAGCAGAATGTAAAACAATTATATACACTGTACAGCTTACGCTTTATGAAGTTGTTATACTTACAGTGAGCTCACGTGGTAATGCTGCTAAGCTCTGTGAACCATAAACATTATTTACATTCAGCAAAACACCTCAAACACATCCAAACACTGATTAAACATTGACATGTATAATACAATTCCCAGGCAATTTTGAATTTTATACAAAAGTGAAGATTCACAAGCGCAAATGCATGCCACCATTGAATCAAACAAAACATGCAAATTGCATAACAATTAAAACATCAAACCAATTCAACAAGATCCATGTTTCGTGTGCATACCACAATAGATATGGTTATTATTTACATTCAGTTTTATTTACATTTTTTATAAACATTTCATATTGATTTCATTAAAATAGATACTTACCTTCGTCGTGCTCATTAGTTGATCCCAATGTCTTTCCCTGATGGCTGGATTTTGTAGTTCGCCGACTGCTCTCAACGACGTTAGCATGTTCTTTACTGTTGCTTCTAAGTTCACGTAAGTATCCCAACTAAAAACACACTCGTTTCACTTCGAATGCTGCTTCTAGGACTATTTGAAATTAACATATTAAATATTACTTACCTTCTCATTTCCTTGTCCAACAATCTGATTTCTTTGGCAAATTTCTTACATTCAATATCCATGTTTTCGACATCTATTTTACGCCATGGTGTCGTCTTCCAGTCCTCGATGCTAGTTCTCACAATGTATACGTAATCCCAAAGTTGCTACAATACAATTTTATTAGTTACTTTATATTCTAATATATGTATATTGATATATTTTTCCAACGATACTTTTGACAACAACCTTTAGCATCCGTAATTCCTTTCTACATTGCTTCAATAATTTGAATTCAGGAACGTTAACTTCAAATAACGATCCCGATTCTTGTATGTTCTTCATTTCATCTTCCAAGTATAACATTTCGAAATCTACTCTTGACATTACTTCATATGGATCGTCACATTCATACTTGAAAAACTAGAAACCGAAATTATTTACAATTGATGAAGGACCTAAGTTTCATAAAAATTTGTCATTTCGTTGGAATACTTTACCTCGTATCTTTTGAAAACTTCTCTATAATAAGTAACATGTGAGTCAAAAGTAGCTATCTTCTTCCTAATGCCGGAAACTTCAGCGGCCTGAAGTGGAGCTACTTGCTGCTTCACTGTTAAGGCCAGTTTTTTTGTGGCTTGCCATTGTTCCGGCAATTCCTTTAATAATATAGATTTAGATCTTGAACATAAAGTTCAATATTTAAATACCTTAGTTCAAAAACAGACGTTACCTGTAAAAGTACGTTGACTTCTTCAGGAATATCCATATCATAAAATTTCAGGAGCTCAATAGTTTCCGTCAATGGTTGGAACATATCATCCGTAGTAACAGTTCTATCTTTGACATTCATTAAATAACCCATTATATTAACCAATGCTTCATAATCACCTTCTGGCACAGGCTGAAGGAGACCTAAAAAAATCATCAATTATTCAATAATTATTGTATCTTTATTATTTTCAGTTTATAAGGTTAGAAAAATTAACATACCTTCGTCTGCATCACGAATAAAGTTGCCTAAATCACTAAGGCGCGATGTAACATTATTGACCAAATGTTCCTTATACATGTTTCCCCATTTCCTTACAGTATTTAAAAGATTTTGACGGAAAGGTCTTACGTCCACCTGCAAATATCATATTTAAATAATATCTAACCATTTAATTATAAATGTTTGGATAACATTGGAGAATAAGTTTTACCTGAAACCAACTATTAAATATTTTATGAGACGCCATATCTTCAATTTCCATGAAAAGGTTCTCAAAATGATCAATTTGCTCTCTAAAACCTTCCATTTTAGGTTCGCAAGGTACTGGGCCTCCTTCTTCTTCTTCTGTACCTATTTTATCAACTTCCTCAGGTGTCAGTATTCTTCCATATGTAAGAAATATTTCCATGACTGCATCTCGTTCTTCTAACCACAAATACGAATAGTTTTCGAAAGTTTTGCAAAAATCGTTTGCATCTTCTATAACCTGAAATGAAGCTATTATTTACTTATTAGGTTCAGATTTATTAAAATCATTGGATGCTTTTAGGTACTACCTTTTCAATGCCATTAAGAATTTCTTCTTTCATTTCCATTATATCCTCATGATTCACGATTTGTTGTTCGTACGATAGATCTTTCTTGTTATCTATTCTTTCGATCAAAGTAGACATTTTTAGAATATCATCAATAATACTATTAATTAAAGCAGTGAAGCCTTTTTCATCATTTGGATCCAAACTTGGAACAAAGACCATATCTGGATCGTATAACTCCAGCTGAGCTTCAAATAATGGAGCTAATTTATTTTTTGGATTCATATGTTCAGTTATATATCCCATACTGAAATAGACATAATATTTACGGTTTGATTCAATTGTAAAAGAAAATTTATTGGGAAAAATACTCACCTGCAAGCAATGGTTTTAAACAGAGACTCTTCCATCAACGAATCTATAAAACCTACATAGTTCATCCAAATTTCACTATCTTGGTTATCTTGCATGTTAAATAACTCCATGTTTTCTTTGAGAAGTTCATTTATACGTTGGGCAGTGGTCTGTATATCAGTGTAACGTTTAGTTCTTCTTTCATTACGATCTTCTAAATTCAACAAAGTATCCTGCAATAATGTCTTACTTAAGTCACTGCCCTTGCTATATCACTAATTATATTATTTACATGGATGACCTTTCTTGTAGAAAATAATTACCTTCTTGCTTTCTTTTCTTTCAAACAGCGGCTGCACTGACCATTCCTTCATTACAAATTTTATCTCCTGCAAATTGTCCTGAATTTTCGACATTCTTTCATAAAGATTACCTACTAATCTGTGTAATTCTTGCAGGTAGTTCCATAAATCTGAAACGATATTAAAAATACAGATCAGACTTAGAATACAAAAAATATTTATTGATCATGATATGTTTATATCCTAGTTATGTTTTACCTATTCAGCTTCTGCCCCGTATTATCATCAGTTCCCGAAATAAAAACTTGCTATTTGTATGCAAATAAAACAACTGCTGTTCAAAATTTTAAATATTAACTGGGAAAGAATTAGTGGTAACATTACCTTTAGAATTCCAATTTAATTCGTGCTGAGCCATCTCTATTCTTTGATCGATAGCTTTTATTTCATCTTCAACTAAATCAAATTCAACTTTCTGACTGTTCTTTCTTATTTGATTATACCAATCAATAGTAATTCCTAAATTTATTCTGTATTGCCTGTATATCTCTTGCTGTTCAAATAATTCTAAACTCTCTTTTGGTAATAAGCTTCCAGTGTCTGGATTAGAACGCAAATGGTGAACTTCTTTCATTATATCTAACAGCTGAAATTTAATTTTAATAACGTGTAATTACTTCACGAGTCCATACATTAAGTCTCTATGGTATGGCTTATTCATGCTTACCATTGGACTAAAATTCAATATTAGATCAGATCCATGCCTAGCAAGGATCATATGATTTGTTTTTGCTTCGATGATTTTAGGTATATTTACAGTCCAATCCTTGAAATACTGCTTTTTGAACTCATTTATTTTTTCGATCAGCTCTTCGTGTCTTATGAAAATTTTCTTCGCCTCATCCGTACCCTTTATCCTATGTGCGAAAAAAAATCGTATACACTACCTTTATATTGTGCTCGTAAAATTAAAGTGATACAAAAATACTATTGTTATTATCTACATTATCATCTACTCCTAAATTTGAAGCGAAATCTAAATCCAAACTGTGATGTCTAATTAAAATGGGACAAGAATATGAAATCTCACAGTTTTTAATGACAATGATCTATAGATGATTTTAAGCCAGATAATCAGCTTTCGCAATTTGCCCCACCCAGCTGACTTACGGGTGCGGCAAATTGCGAAAGCTAGCTATAGGCTTGGTTATCCTCGTAGCTAGCATAGTCATGAAGAGTAGTCCTCCGGCGACTGGAGGAAGGTACGCATCTACTTCCATTACACCATATTTTTTCAAACGTGATGACTGCTCTTCAAATAATTCCTAAAATTAAAGTCGTGTTAAGTATCTATCCCACAAAATATTCTCATATTTCGTCGTATGAAATGGGAACTTACTTCGCACGTAACGATTTCTTTTTCGAGCATTACTATAATCTCAACATACTTCGCTGTAAATTCGTTCCTAATTAAAGGTCGTTCCAAAACTGATCCTACTATATCGATAAGCTGAAATTAATAATGTTTTGAGGATAAGTAATTACATAATCGCTTCTTTATTGCTATTGGAAACGTTAATTAGAAATTAGATTCTCATATCACCTTGAAAATGGACTCCAAAGTTGAAGCATTATCAAATGATTCGACCAATACTGTTGATAGCTTCAAATCTAAATCCACTATATTATCTTGAAACTCTTTGAAGTCGTCGTTGAATGTTTCATCATCAGGGTCGAGTACGTCGTATGATTTTGAAGCAAAACCGTGGAAGTAGGCTTCGAACTCAGCTGATATTTCTCTTATCTGACCACCCAAAACACGACCTTTAATTCCGCCGATCTCTATTTTCTCCAATTTTTGAAACTCCAATACCGTTTTAAAAAACCATTGAATTGTATTTAGTCTCTCCAGAAATTTATTCATCCTTTCAAAAACAGCATTTGGATGAAATGTCCAAGGAATTACTCGTCGATCTACGAAGTATTTCGCTAAGTTATCTTTGAAATATTCGAATGTGCTTCTAAACTTTTTTAGTATATCTACCGTGACTTGAATTCGGATAGTTGCTTCGTCTATATCACTATGGAAAAGTGTAGTTGGGTCTAAGCATTTTTTTGCCTGAAATTGGAATTAATTTGAAAATTGAAAGTATGTATTTAAGTAGCAACATATATTATTTAAACTGACTTTCTACACGCAAACAAAATCCATCTTATTACAAAAGAAGGTTTAAGTTAAGTCTAGTAAAACCCATGTTTTAAATATATACGTCACTTTATAATGTCATACAATAAAAAGGGCTGGAGGGCTATCTTAATACCTAGGTTTTACAAGACTCGACTTAAACCTTCATTTGTAATAAGGGGGAATAAGTTTAACCTAGATCGTGAAATGAACAATTCCGTGAAAAAAATAAGAGGTTATTGCTAAATAAAATTTCTATTTACCTGATAAATAAGCAAATTACAAATCTGTTTGAGTAAAACCATCAGCTTAGAGGAGCTACAGTAGTATTTAGAATCTCTCCAAATCATACAAATTACATGGAATAGAGGACGAAATAATATTTGACATTCGGTAAAGTCTGTGTCTTCTAAAGCTTGAAAATGTTTCTCCAGTGTTCTTAGATATAAATCGATCTCTCGAGCTTCGGCCAGTGCTGAAATTAGTCATAGTATATAATACAAGAAGTACAGCGTAATAGTACATTTTACTTAATCTATAAGCAAGGTAAGTTGTATTTAGAAAATTCTGCAGCCAGCGTATTCTGAGAATAGGTCTCGTCACGTCTGTTTAGAATATTTAGATAAAATAGAGCCTGATTTTTGTGTTTACTACCTTCGGCCGTATCATCTCTTACTCAGTGCTGGATTAGCCACGTAGACGAAGTACCTTAGCAAATGCTATGGGCCCCACGTCCGAGCATATTTTTCACACATAATAGAGAATGGTATTTTGTACCCTAAAATCGTGGCAAATTTCACTGCGCTGTGCTACCAATTTATACAGTGATATAAAATATTATTTCATACAGTGATTTCATGAAAAAAAAATTGCGTTATGTGAGTTGTGCTAGAATAAGTAATGCAGTAGGTAACTAAGGAGTTAAAGATTTGCACAATCAACAAAAAATCTCTACATGTAGTTTTTCAAAAACATAGTAAAACATTTTTAAATTATCATAGTAATTTAAAAGAAGAGTTTTTTGTACATAGGTAGGTACAAAATTACTAATATGAGTAGAAGCCTGTTTTAACCAAATGTATAGAAATCTGAATAAAAATCAATTTAGGCATTATAAAATATAGGTATAGTGATACCTAATGGTAAGTTTAGGTAGTGACCTAAACTTACAGTAAAAGTTGCACGTTATATACTGAGAACATCTCTGAAATCGCAAAATACGCTTATTTTATGACAATACAAACCTGAAACAATATTCTTGAACAGACGGCTAAAGCAAGGATAGTAAGCTGAAGTTGTCTTCTCCAATATGACCGCCATACACCTTACTCTTTCTGAACGTAGCTGGTCGTAAATGTAATTCAAATTACTCAATCGGGACTTCCAAAATGCAAGCTCTGGAATGATAATTTTCATTTTTGCATTTTTTATGTTCCAATAAATAAAACTAATATTTTTACAAATGGTCATGTTGGAAATTGTTCGGTTATGCCAAAATCACTCATTAGCATTTTTATTAATTTAGTCACTCCTCGTTTCTAATCAGTTTATCGTAATTTTACGTCACTTTTTCGACCACTCCACATTCTAACAAGATAAAGAGCACATCATTTGAGAGCAATGACAAAATAAATAAAAAAAATCTTTATGCAAACAAATCTAACCGACTGTAGGCAGTGGACTTTGCCCGTTCTCAAATGCGAGCGCAGAATCCTCCATCATGACGTCATTGATCTGCTGGGCCCATTTGATAACCACTCCTTCTATAGCACTCTTCAGGTACAAGTCTACCTCTTCGCCTTTCAACAGCTCTTTCTCCGCATCATGAACCAGTTCTACTCCTACTGGCATGGGGAGGACTGTTTGGCCGTTTACTTTGCCTTTCACCTAAAGAATAAAGTGTTGGACTCATAATATGTTATCTTTTTTAAAAAATTACAAGCTAGAGTCTTAAAAATATTGGATATATATTAGATATAGGCTGTAATAAAATGTAAATGCTTCTTAAAGAAATATTATCGTATGAATGACCTATAAATATTCCAATGCTGTTTCACATCTATCGGAATTATATACGTAGGTACAAAGTATTTATTTAATTTCTTACCTCATACACCGTACTCTTGAGATTGTGTATTTGTTTGAGGATGTCTTGTGAGACCACGAGAGGCCAACCTTCATGGTTCAATGGATTTGATAGTAGAGGAACAAATACTTCGTCAACCAAAGCAGCTAGCTCGTCAATCAGTCTTGGTGCTAAGTCACCTACGTGTAAAACAATTGCGTAAAAAATACAGAAACTCTAACTAAAGCCCTGTAATCAAATCGTAAAAAACCGTGGGGCTTAAATAATTAATTCTGTCATAATTAATAATACTTACCAAATATGACCATTTCCGAGCAATTTTCCTTCGGGACAACATCTGGTTTCTTTTTCACAAAATATACCGCTTTGTTCTTTAAATAACAAGGGAACGATATGACCGGCATTAATTGCAACGCATGGGTTAGGACAACGACTAAGAGGAGAGGAAACGGCTTGTCCACAAAGTCCTTCAGGGTCGTTCTGTATTCTTCTGTGCCTAACACCCTGTTCCATTTCTCAGGTTTTAGTTTTAACGATTTGACAGCGTATGAACCGATAAAATCGAATCGAGGGTCTTGGTTCGAAGTCGACGGACCTGCTTGATCCATGCTTATTTCTTTTTGGTCATTTTCAGAATTGATGACGTCTGCAGAAGCGTTGTTGTCGTATCGCAGGTTAGAACCTCTTTGATGTAGCGCGCTCTGGGAAGGTAGAGCCTGGCAAATGGCAAGTCACGCAAGTCCCAATGGCATGCCATTATGAAACGATGTCTCCTTTGTAACGAGCCATCGGCTTCACTATACAAAAATAGATTACCGTGTAGCGTAGACAAAACAATGTGATTTATTGCTTAGCAAAATAATATTTATCAAAATATGTACCAAAATATAGGTCAATCAATTTCGTACTTTGGGGGATAACGTAACGTAAAGAATATAATGAGTATGTATAGGTAGGTAGGTATTCCTGTACCTAAATACTCTGATAAGTACCTACATAAGTCCGTTCCGTTTAGATTGACCGATCGTGTTTTGTTTGCTTTAGAAACTTTACTAAAATTCCAGTAGTAGGTAGGTGTCTCTAGAAACTACCTACTTCTTGTTCTGTGCTAAGGCCCATTTTTATACCAAAGTCAAATATTGTTTATAGGAAAAAAAAATAGATTGAAAGATTCTGTGTCCAAAATCCGTCACACAGCCATATATCTCATGTTATTCGACGTCGTCGGTAAAAGGCATATGATTCTAACCTACTAATCTACCAATTCCTATTTGAATTACCAAACAATTATATTCTAATTTAATGTTCTTTATTTTATTTTGTGTTTGTGTGCGTCCAAGATAAATTTAATTTAAAAAAAAACTATACTTACAAGACTCTACCATAAACTTATCTTACGTATATAATGCGTTATTTACTGAAGATACAGACGTCATGGTTCTGCCGACAGTACGTCTTCAGCGGTAAGTGGGCAGGAGCGCGTGCCAGGGTACCGGCGCGCCGCCCTGCGCCCGCCCGCCAGCAAGATGACACTCGCGACGTCGCACAACAAATAAGGTCAACTGTCTTTATAAATTGTGAGGGGTTAGTCAAGAGCGGTAGCGATTTTTTGTCGTCCTAGGTTCCAACTAAAATCTCATTAAACACAAGAAAGGACAAGAAGGGACAGAAGACAATATTATCGCTATAAGAGATGTTGGATTGCGCCTTGACTTACAACCGGGAAGGTAGATTAGATACCTGGAAAATATCGAGAGGAACTTGCACGCTTTAAAAATTAATATAATCAGACTACATTAGGCATGTTTTAAGATGAGACTGGTGCCCTAAAACATAATATTATTGGATATTTAGTACAAATAATATTGCGCTATGTACTTTTGCACTTGGTCGACTCTCAGCCCCTCTTCAAGGAGCGTGTTAAGAGGGTTGGCAATACGTGATGCACCTGTGCCCTGAGAGTAAAGAATTGACGTTAGTAAACACTTACTATCGCATTTGCTTTTACGACATTTCTCTATAGGAATTGGCACAGCGCCTCTAGCGGAATACTCATGGTGCTTATTTCTCCCATACCTACAAATTTATTCTAAACTCACCCGCGATAGTACGCGTTTATTCCATGTTTATACAAGGTACTGGTTTTGCAAGTGTCAATAGGCTACGGAATTTAAAAAAAAATTGACTTAATCATTGTCAGGATGGGATATCTTCCACTCCTTATATTACAGATTAATTTCTATAACTTATAAATCGCTTTCTAATCATCACTTGTACCATCCATAAGTTAAAGAAAAATATCTAATGCTAAAACAATGGGAAACGATTACATAAACTGGTAGCTTGAAAGGTATGGCTAAGTTACGGCATTTATTTACCTTATTTAACATTATACTTACTCGTATAAACTCCTTCCTTGGAACAGAATATTTATGTGTTATGATTTTAGCACGTCACTCCATAATTAAAATACCTACTTTTTATTTGGAAATAGGTCAAGCTGTGTGGTAAACACCCTGACTTATTACATGAGATAGTTTAAGCCCTGTCTAGTAAGACCCAGGTTTTAAGATTGTCCATAGTCAATTGATGTCATCGTTATATTTTTAACCGCGAGCCAAGCGATTAATAAAAACGGGCAGTCTGAATCTGACTCGCGCTGCGGAGTCAGATTCAGACTTGTAGGTCAGATTCAGACTCTAGGATATAATTTCTTGGTTTGGACCCAGATTGTAGAAAAAAACCGGACCGCATAACTAAATTTGTTTTGTTATGCGAGAATTTGAGAAAATAAAAATATTTCTTAAAAATTTTCATTTGCATTAGGAATATGTGGAACAGCAATATTTATAACTATTCCAAGTTTTTAAATCAATAGCATCAGTGGTTGCTGAATTATAGCGCCTTAGCAGACGGACAGACGGACGAAGTGGCACCATCATAAGGGTTCCTTTTTAAAATTTTGGTTCGGAACCCTAAAATCTGGGTTTTGCTAGACTTACTTTCATTCTCTTATAATAATTTTTCGTAAACATTTTGATAACTATGCATCCTCAATTTGTGTATTTGAATAAGGAAAAGACATGTCTGTTGTATAATTATTTTCGAATGGCAAATTTTAATAGAATAAAAATATTCATCTATGAATAATTGAAAATGCCACTACCTACAAAATGAAAATCTATTTAAAAAAAGTCTACTTTATGATGGTTAATTACTAACTATTGAGGAATTCTAAATATTTTACTCTACTCATAATAACTATATGATGTAGAATCTAAAGTAATAAAAAACAAACATATTTTATAATACATTTATTGATAATGACAGCGATGGTTGACTCGAATTTGCTACTTGGCAAAAATATTTCCACTAGAAGTGAACTATTTTTGTATTTAAATATTAAAATCTCTTTATTTAATTATGCTTATGTCACGAAGATGCAGCCGCCTATGCTACCAAGTAGCTGCCTACACTCGCATCACATAAAATAATTAGAAATACACTTTGATTTGTGATCTATTTATTATACATTCAATTCTGGCAAATTAACTTACTTTATAAACCTTGATCATCTACACTAAAATGAATCATGCGTCACAATTTCACAAAATAATTACATTAACATCATAAAAGCTCATGTTTTTGAATTGACTGCAATAAATACAAAAATTACTACGTGAAATAAAACAATAATTAATATAAACAAATAATTTCATTTACCTAAAAACTATTTGTTTAAAACAAAAGCACAGCACTTGGTCAGCTTAATATTCTAAAAAAATAAATTAGGACCTACGAAACGCTGCTTATAAGGTCACTATTAGACTATACCTAGGAGTCCTAGTGCATACTTCGCCACTCAACTCAACATGTGGTACCTCCCAACTTCACTGTCGCTTCCTGTTGATGTTTGCCCGTGTTCTACAAAAACTACTGGACAAAAGCACATCGAGAGTTCCAAAGACACGTCCTACAATATTTTTGAAAATACTCATTTTAAGAAATTATTTTAACGTCGACTACACATTGAGCTGTCCTAGTTAGGTCCAGAATTATTTATATACTGGTCTATACTTTTACATTCAAAGTTGAAAATGTTTAAAAATGCAAAATTATATAAGTCGCATCTTGTTTTTTAATCTAACTAATTAACCCAGAATATTACTACCGATTTTAAACTAGTTACGATGCATGTAATAGAAAAAATGGAATGTTTTAAGTACGACAGTCTAATAAGCATTCGATATAATGTAAATTGTGATTACTATTCACGTACGTGTGACAAATATGGTGTCAGTCAACACTTACAAATTACTTAGGCCATGAATACACCGCTGGAGTTTTGCACGTTCAGTATTATACATTATTAAGCTTTAAATAGGATCATCGACATATGAAATGGTATTTATTTTGACGAGCCACTTTTGTGCAATCGACTCAACATCGAACTCTGCGCTAGAAGTTTCTTTGACAAATCTTTTGCTCGCTGAAAACCGTTGGCGAAACTCTCGCAATGTAAACACGACCTTACTAAAAATTGGCATTAAATTCTCAAGTGCATACTTCGGAATAGCTGTTTGAATATATTTTGATACATTTAACTATAATCACTTACAATGTAAATGTTTAATATACATATGTTTACGGGAATGGAGGCAAGTGACGGACTAATAATGAATGCTGAAAGTGGAACTTACAAACACTAGTAAATAACGAGGCGTTTTACTCTATTTGTGTACTCGTCTTTAATGTACTTATGAACGATTACTTTACTAAAAGGATGGAATATACATTAGGTGAGCTATAGACTATTAGCTCCGGCGTCATCGCGCCGCGGAGCGTTCACTGTGGACAATTTCCTAATACAATTCGATTACACGCGTCCTATGCCGCTACATATTTTGATATTAAATTTACCCAAAAATTTGGTAGGTAATATTCAAAATTAACTAACACTTTTAATTATTATCAATATGGAAAAACAAGACATCCCTTGTTCCGCTAATTACAGATAGATTTTATCGATTTATTGTTCAAACGTGGATGGAGATAATAAATTGAGGACATATTTTTTCAAGAGACATTATTTTTATTTATTTTACAGTGCGCCGATTCACGACACACATTTACATAGCTTCAAGTATACCTACACAACCTAATCGATATAAATGTGCGGCGCAAGTGACAAACGAATGTCAGCGTCCTCCTTTGCAATACTTACGAAACAAGGCAGAATTGAAATTCGCTCATCACTTGCACCAAACAACAAAAATTTTAATGTTTGGGCATCAACGTTACCGTCACGAATGGTTAGTTTGTGTACTAAGTACAAGTCTTTTACAAGGACGAAGATGTAATATTGGACGATTTCGTAAAAATCTACTTGAGTCTTACCTTTAAATCAAAGGGCAAAAGCAGGCGTCGAAATAAAAAAATACGTATATTTTTAAATATAAGGTCTATAATAGGGTGGCAAGAAACTATCACAATCGAAAACAAGCAATCGTGTGTGATACATAGATTGCCGCTGAGCAGTTTGGGATTCATAAATGCTTTACATACAAACGGTTCGTAGCAAACTAATGATTTATTAGTCAATTAAGTATATTTTGAAATATTAGCTAATTTTAAATGCTTATAAAACGTCAAAAAACATTACAAAGGGTAGTATAGAAATATCATGTGTAGTAATGAAAACTTCGCGTGACACAGTGAATATATTCTCAGTGCGGAATATAGGCCTGTGCGGGACATAGAGTGCTTGATAGCGTAGTCAATGAGCTAAAAATACATAAATAACATAATTTATCATAACAATTATACCACAAACTATACAGTAAAAAAAGTTATTTTTCTATACAAATCCATCGAACCTTATCAATCACCGATCACAAAAATTTCATTGGTTCACTAAAATTATTAAATAATATAATGTAATTAATACACACGTAAATTCACATATTTACATTGAACTAATGATATAAAATTAAATCACATAATCAAATTTAATTTATTTACAATTATATAAATATCGAGGGTTATTTATATATCATTGAATAAAAGAAAATAATGTCGATAAAACTTTGAATAAATACAGTTTCTATATGGAAACAGAATGACGTATCTGCATCTTTTTATTGAATGTTTATCAATAAAAGTGAGATAATCATTTCCATAGAATCGTCAAATTGTTCGTAAAGGGAACTCAGTAGTAACTAATAACAAAAATAAAGGCATACATTATTGCTTTACCAACGCGGCTCAGATAAGTTATCGCGTCACCATATTCCGCTAGATGGCGCTAGTATGTTTAATGAAAAACCAAAGTTGCCAATACAAAAAAAAAAATACAGTGTTGCAATACTACAATTATGTAAATATTTCCAATTTCAAATATAGATAATAACATAACTCATACTAGCGCCACAGAATAGCATTTCATTCTACTCAACATAGTAAAATAAACAAAACTAAGTACTAATATATATAAAGCACCATACGCGTTACATAGACTGCAACAAAAAGTGTGTGGAAATGTATTTCACGGAAACATGTGGACGTTTGTCTAAATTCGGTACGTTATACATCGCTGGCTACGTCCGCGTTAACGGAGAATGTGATGGGCAGACGGTATAGAGCGAGCAATGTACGTTGTTCACTTGTGTACTTATGCGCTGTGAAGCGGGAAGGTTGGTCTATTTGCTCCTAGTTTTGGTGCCGACGGCGTTTATGCTGTCGCCGCGACTTCTTGATCTGTGTAAGTTTTGTAGGCCTTCTCCTGGGGAAGGTTACATGTGTAAGTATATGTTATGGGTTATATAAATGCAACACATATAACGAAAACGAATATATATGAAAACAAAGTTTTTGTTAAAAATTTAATTTTTCATACAAGCTTTTTTTGGTGACTGTACTTTTTGTTGACTGTACTTGCATTGTCTTCCAATATACTAATGTATACCAAATATCAAGTCAATCCGACCACTTTAAGTAGGTGAAATTCAACTTGCAAGATTCCACCCGAAAATTGTTACATACATACATAGCAAGTTAAATAAAAGCTTGTAAAAAATATTATAATTTAAATTACGAGAATGCCAATCTGGTGTAAATAATCTATGTTTATTTTGTAATTGTCAACTGGCAGTTCAAATAAAATATGTAAAGACCGTTTTGCATAAATCTATTGTTAATGGAGATGTTCTAAAAGTGTAAAGTGTTAACATGGCTGGAGAGTTAATTAAATTTTACCGCATGGTGTGCGATTTGATCAGGTTTATTTTTACTACAAGGCTAATCTAAAAGTTAACTAAGCAAAGAGTTATAAAATGAGAATAATACCTATCTACTTAATACGTAAAAATGTTTTTTTTTCAATGAATTATTAATAAAATGTATAGTCTGATTTTTTATTCCGTGGACTAACAGATGCGATCGACCTTCTTTTACAAGCTTTATGTAAACTTGCAATGTATGTATGTTCGGGTCAAATCTTGCAAGTCGAATTTCACCCACTTCCAGTTGTCGGATTGACTTGATATTTAATATACATTAGTATATTGGAAGATAATGTAAGTACAGTCACCAAAAAAAGCGTGTATAATTTTTTTCATTTTTAACAAAAACTTTTAGTACTGCAATCATGGAGCATACGATAAGGTACAGTAGTACCCAACTGATAAGGCGCGTAGTGAATCTTCGTTCGCACAGAAAAGAAAGTATGGCCCCGAACATTAACGAAACTTACAATCAACCTTAGATCACTACTATAAGGTTCATAATACACTGCAGCTGTTAGTTCCGTCTCACTCGCAAGTGACGCCCCTCCGCACGGCGCGCGCTAACATGGCGGCAGCTGCCGACCAATAGCGTTTCCCGCGCTTTGAAAATGTATCTTCTGCGCAGATACATCGGTAAGCCATATTAGTTGGGTACTACTGTAAAGTCCACCATATGTAATTTTAGTCCACGGAATAAAAACTGTGAGTGTAGTATAGTTACCCTTGCTAGAGGCTCGCTTGAGCTCGTTGTCCCGGTAGGCGCGCGCGCTGCGCCCGCGGCGGTCCTGCACCAGCTTCTCGGGCCGCACGAAAATGCCGTGCCGCGCGCGGCACGAGAAGTACCGGGTGCCGCCCACCGACCCCTCGTTCTTACCTACATACAACCAAGTCAAACCCCTTTAGAGTACCCATACTCATACCGAGCAACAGTAGGGTAGGACCAATCACTGCATCGTGTGTTCTGGACTTGGCCAATCAGAGCGCATGTCCTTGACTTAGCCAAGCATTGTCGGTGATGGGAAATTGACGGAATATATTTCAAAATGAACGTCATTGCCTGATTTTCAATGAAAATTAATGTCTTTGAGTGAATTGTTTGATGCCTACGTATGACATTTCATTACATTATGCGACCTAATAGTACATAATGATACATGTTTGCAAATTAGGTTATTAACACTCCCGGCGAACGCGATAAGGGAGCCGAGAGTGTAATAATCAATGCAACGCGTGTCATACGACGTTTTTCAACACGCGAGGAATAAAACAGACTTGTATTTTGCAATAAATGTCACTTTACGAGCGAGTGCGTTGAAAAATTATCGTATTATCTGTCAATGATCGTTTATTTTTTACGTTAAAATATCATATAGAGATGATGTTAGAAGCTAACGTAGTGACATTTATCAACGATCTATAACACTAATATATTTCAAACGCAGATAAACAGATGGCGCCACAACATCCAGCATCGCGCTGATAAAGTTTATTCCAGAATCTGAATATATCCAACTGTTCCAATATGTACGATTGGCGGATGATATTCCCTTTTACATGGAGGAGTCATCCAACCTTGCACCTCCATACTTTGATAAGTGGTTAGCGTCCATGAGCAATGATACATAAGACATTTTTATTTCCCAAAAAAAATGCATTCGCATTCTTGCAAACATAAAAGAGCCCGAAACTTGCAAACCACACTTCATAAAACATGAAATCCTCACCTTGACATCTATTTATATATTAGAAGCGTGTAGTTTCGTTAGAAAATACCCACATTTCTATACAAAGCAAGCTGATCAAACGCGACGGCACGCATTGAGATTTAAACATAAAATAATATTGCCGTCATCTAAATTAAAAATGCACAGTGCCAGTCCAAATGTTATGACCATAAAAATCTTTAATCAAATACCGGATAAACTTAAAGAGGAGCAAAATGATAAAATATTTATAAATCGCATAAAAAATCTATTAATTAAAAAATGTTATTATTGTCTAAATGATTTTATAAATGACCCATTCACAGAATTTAAATAATATAATAATAAATCTATCACCCAATTATTTAATAGTACTTCATTTTAAAACGATGTATCACAAAATATCGGTCCGTCCCCCTTCCTTCTTTTCTAGCATAAGAATATTATATTAAATAGCTACACCCTATTATTGGGTAATTATGTATAACATTTTAAATACCCAATGTACATAATTGCAATAAATGATTGAGTATTGAGTATTGATTTGAAAAACAACAATATCTTTTTCGATGGACCCCGAATAAGATCGCGCGGAGAACAAATCTGCTACGCTTATAGATCGATGCTCTCGAATAAGGGCATTACTTTTTCTGTCCAATTAAATAAAGAAAAAGAATAGTAAGTACCGGTAGGTGCGTCGAGTTCAACGCCGACCCAGGCTCCTGGTGCAAAGTGCGTGGGCCCGAGGTATGCGATGACGCCGGTGCTGCTGCTCAGCCGCAACTGCACGCTCTCGCCCACGCTCATCCACTCCTGGATGCCCGCCGTGTATTTGCCCTCGTAGCACTCATCTATATATAAATAGGGATGATGACTCATTTTGAATTTTACGGCATTGGATTGGATTGGAAAACAGCAAATTATTGTACCAAAGTGGGAAAAAACGAAAAAAAAAGGACCTCAAAGTTACGCTGTTAAGTTTATTTTTTATCATCTAAAAGTAAATTTAAAGCTACTCTCCCTTACGCTTCACCCTTACGCTTCAATAAAATTGTATCGCAACTATGTACTTAAACGCAGTTTTTCACTTTCATATATCAATTCAATTTCATATTTCACGTATCATCAAGCGTGTGTTGTGTTATTCTACTGCACTGAACTCCTCCTAAACGGCTAGACTGATTTGAATGATTTTTTTTGTATGCGTTTGGGTGGCACCCTAGACGGTTTAGATTCACAAATCAGCCCGGCAGATGGCGCTGCAGTCGATAATATAACAAACAGAGGAGTTAAGTGACAAACACCCGTATAGTTGAATTTTTTTGTATGCGTTTGGGTGACGCTCTGGATGGTTGATGACTCGAACGAAGTCGCGCCGGGTACTTGTTAGTAGCTAGTAGTTGTTATATATCCATGAAGGCCTGTTATTGGCTTCTTGAGAACTACTACTGTTTTAAGTTTGTATTGTATTGGGTGTAGTTTGTTGGGAATGAAACTGCGGGATATAATGATCCACTTACCGTCACCAATTCGCTCGGTGGAGGAGGCCGGGGTATCGTGCAGGTCTCTCGGCGACGTGTTGTGCGACGTGTGCAGAGTGGGCTCGTGCGCCGACCGCGGCCGCGTCGCCGCCTGCGAGCTGCGGGACCCCGTGCGGGACGACCCGCCCGTTCGACGACGGACCACCTAATTTTGGGAAACTGCCTTGAATCATCCGCTAATCTATATATCTTCTATCTATCTATCTAGTCTTCTAGAAACTAGTGGCTCTGTGAGATCTGTCGCGATAATTATATTACATTTTTTCGACAATTCAGTTTAGTTTATCCAAAAACTGACTCGTCAATAAAATTCCATATAGTTACCGAACCTGCTCACAAAATTTCACAAGAATCGGTTGACTGACTGACTGATCTATCAACACACAGCTCTTAGTAGGAATTATAAACTAAGAATCTTAAGGAAGGCTTATTTCAAAATCAACGCCTAAGGGAAAAATAAGGGACCGCAGGACGGAGATAAACCTGTTTTTTTTTTACACCACTACACGACTCAATACTTAAAATTTTTGACGATGAAAGATGCCATACTATAAATATTAATCAAATAGCTCTGAAAACAGTAACAACATGTGTTCCGAAATGTATTTTTTATATCTTCAAAATATAGGCATATTAACATCATGCTGTTGCATGGGCTGGTGGCGCTATCCACGAATATCTTCGCGTTTTATGTCCTACTCAATCGATTCTCTCAATCGAATGGGAAAACTAATATCTGGAATATATACATAGAACAACCTTGTATAGTTTAAATACACATTCTCGTAAATATGAGCCTCCTTACCTTTCCAGCCGGCAACTGTGTTTTGACGACAGGATGATCAGGGCCAGTGGAAGCAGAATCGCTCTCGCCCACTGAGGACGCCTCGCGACTTCGTTCCGCATCGTGACTCGATTGCTCTGAACTTACTGACTCTACATCTTCGCCTGTTACAAAACGGCATTTTTTATTTACCACTAAAAAAAGAAGTCTCTACGTCATAGTAAATAAAATTGCTTAGTAAGATTTATATACCTCAAAAGAAAATGAAAAGATGTAATGTGAGAAAAGGATACACTTCTTATTCTACTGAGGTTTTCTATGGTGGCCACCTTTACCGACCCTGAGGTATAAAATACTGCACACTATTCCTGACTGTGGTAGGTCACGCCGCCAGAGTATCCCCTGATGTGATAGACGGTTAGTAATAGCCAAATGACATGTTTCCATACAAACACGTACAATAAAACCAGTTTAATACAACCGTAACCGCTGTTTGACTCACTTGCTCTTTGCCACAGTGCTTATAACTACTACTTATACTAGAAACTATAATTATGACGTAAAAAGAACCAGCTCATACTCAAAAGACGTCTCTAAAATCTTGTTAAAGAGCTACGACTTACCAAAGGAAGTATCATGAGTGGAATCGCCATTAACTTGCGAAGTCTCCACGCTCTTACTCTGACTGGTCAATACTGAATGTGTCTCAACAGGAATCGCTCCAAGCGGATCGACTAACTGCCCCTTCTCCTCCTCTTTGGCCGCCTCCTCACAATCTCTAAGGAACGGATTGATCCTCCTTGACCCAGGTGTAAGTACCGGCGTCTTCGCTTTCTCAAACGATGTATCATCCAATTCATTCTTCGACTCTACAATTTCGTTCTTCAAATCGTTTATGTCATTTCTAAGTTCAGTGATTTCGTTCCTAAGTCCCACCATTGAATTTTTCGTTCGACTCAAATGCGTGTAGTCCATTGTTTTGTCGAAGTCTGGCGTATCGTCGACCGACATGCTTCTGATTGATAACGTATCATCGTTTGTTAGATTCGTAGACGACACTGCTTGTGAACCTAGAATTTAACATTTGTTGTAAACTCGTTTGCAATGAAAATGCAACTTTATGCTCAAGAAAATAAGAGATGCAATACCATAACCGCTAGATGATATCGACGGCGAGTTCTTGTTGGGAACGCGTTCGCAAGCGAGCTCGTGGAGCGAATCTAGTGTCTTTGAAGTTGGTAAGAAGCCGCGAGGTGTTGCCCGTGATCGTGTGCGCTGTAAGACAAAATATGACCTATTAAACTGCAAAAAACCTATAAACTAAATAAATTTTCTGTAAAAGTTTGTCCGGAAGATATGCTTTAGGAGTACGACCGCCATTATTTATCACTTCGGCTTCTATTTACTTCTTATCATGTTTTATCAGGTATTCCAATGATGATATGCGCTTAAAAAATATAACCAAAAGATGTACATACATGTGACTTAGGCGTGGAGAGCTCATCCAGGGGTGCGGACTCGGGCTCGGAGTGTGAATCTTCATCGTTCCGCCTCCCCGGCTCCTCGTGCAGTGTCGTCATGCGCAACCCTAGCTTCCCACTCGCTGGGGACGCTGTAAAACAATCACCGTTTACTAAAATGTTCAAATATTGGTACTTCTTCCATAGTCATCTGAAGATAAATTGTATTCGATTACTTTTCGTCACATTTTATAAGGGTCGTTTTCGACTAACACTCATGTTGGAATCGTTTCTGAGGTATCGAATTCCAATATTTAACACAAAAGGAGAAATATATGTTATGACAGACTTAACACATAGGACTTATACACAAAAAATAATGATCTACTTAATGAGATAGCGTAAGCAATAAACCTTCAGAGTATTTCAAAAAGTGAACCAAAAGACCAAAATGGTGCATCCTTAGATGATTTTAGATTCATAAAGTGCAGTGCCTAAACCGCATTTAAAACTACTGAAGAATTACATAACAAAATAATCACTTGAGTAAACTTCGTTTAACACAAATCATAGATTAATTTATGTAAAATGAACGCCAATTTCATGCTTGAAATAATATAATGATCGATTATCATGCCAATGTTGTACTAAATGTACTAGCTCACTATGAGAATGTAGCAAACAAAAATAAAATATTCATGTTAACTACACAGTAAATTCACTGTTACAACTGCACCTCATATCCACAATAAAAAATAGTCCCAAAACTAAAACTTCTGGTACTGCTTTAAAAAAGGATAATACAATGAACAACATAAACCAAACTCGTATGAAATATAAACAAAACCGTATAAAACAAGCCAAACTAGTGATTCTACGACTTAGTTACTTGACGTACACTTGTTCGGCGTTTGCAGTCGCAGAGAGTTCAGGTTCAAATTCAAGTTTAGGAACGTTGGCCGGGCTGCAATAAAAATGTTAAGAGTCGTCACAAGTACTTCTAAAAATAAACTTATAAAACACAGAATCTTTCACATTATTTTAACTACTTACAAACTAACACACTAACGATTGCTTGTCCATGACTTACATTTAGAAAATTATGATATACATAGAATTTACCTTTTATATAAACCCCGGATTGGCGCCCAACGTGGGGCTAAAATAAGTACCCAATTTTTCTAAGATAATTCATCTTTAAATACAATGGCTGATATAAACCTAAATCAGTTAATAGTTTAAAATTACTTTTATCCTTATAATCGCGAGACAAATTTTAAAACACGTACTTCACCAATAGTCTTCTTCAAACATCTATAAGTCAATCAGAATTATTGAATATCCATAAGTAGTTACATAAAATAATCTCAATCTCCTACATTATGACTTGCTTACATCTTCTAGTACATGCTTCCATTACTTTTTCTATGTATATTATATCTTCAAATACATTTTCATGTTTCTACTTTATACATGCATCATTTACCTAGCACACACACATACCTACTTCCAATTGTATTGGTCTATTACTACATTTACTTTCTACAGATACAGAGACAAGACTGCCTTTCAAGTTTTTGATGCACAACAATTTCACAAGTTACAATATATTCTTGGCTGCTATAACGTATAACCCTAGCTATGTATATTTTACATTATTAGCTATTAGTTACTGAGTTTTACGATGAAGAATCGTTTTGCTTTTTAAATCCACAGCTTTTACGAAGAGGAAGGGAGAAGGATATAATAACAGGTCATGCTCGGTTCATGCAAATGAAAGTAACACGCAAACAAACAGATAGTCAACACAACGACAGGTAAGCTAGCTTGATGCTCGAGACTTCAATTTAATTCGCACTCTATTAGCCAATACATTAGGGTCTAATTTCGATAACGTAGCGTCAACATAGTTTTAATCACTCTCGATACTCCATAGTCGAAATGCCAATCAAGATATCGATCAAATGATTTCAATTTAACAGCCAATCATAGGGTAACATACATAAAATAAAAAATTCTCAATGAGTAACAATGATCACAACACATCTATTCAATTTTGTTTATATTATGTTTATGTTGCATTCGTCTAATAATTTCGCCATACAGTTGCCATTCCGAGTCAAGACCATATTGTTTTCACTGTTTACCTGATAGGAACGAGCCTGAAGGTAGCGAGGGATTAAGATACAGAAAATACAACGTTAGTTCAACATTGAGTTTAAATTTTTGTGGCCCTACTC
Source organism: Polyploca ridens (assembly GCA_951394255.1). Taxonomy (NCBI): domain Eukaryota; kingdom Metazoa; phylum Arthropoda; class Insecta; order Lepidoptera; family Drepanidae; genus Polyploca; species Polyploca ridens. Next base: position 4,887,178 of record OX596245.1, on the reverse strand, counting down.
ATTATCATTTTAGACTTGGCAAAATTTTATAAAGTCATATATCCAGAAGAGTACAACTTCATAGGTAAAATATGTAGTTGTAAGTTGATATCGCAAAATATATTTGAGCTCCAAAAAAATTAGAGTTGACTTTGAAAAATTTTGCAAGGTCGATCATTAGGGTAAGGGTACTTGACTCCTTGAATTTATAAACAAAAAATATTAAAAATCAAACAGTTCACTCAAGAACACAGAACATGGAAGTGACAGAAGTAAAGGGGGGTTAGTAAGACAGAAAAACTGTTTGAGCCATAGCATTGCCACAAAGCAAGTTGAAAATAAAATATGTAATAATAGTGAAATCATGAAGAAGTGGATGTAGTATCGTCGTGAATTCGGTGGTAATTTTGTGAGAATGATTCCTATGAAAATGTTAGTTTTTTTTTATTAAACTTTTGTAAGTATCAGCTATTCAATGTAATACTTTAAATACAATTCTATGCTAAATCCTATAGCGTGCATCTGTCTGTACAAACTTCTAATTTAGATATTTTATATAGGTACCTCTACTGAATGCACTATTTATTTTCCTTGTAACTAAATTACTGTTTACAATACTTTGTTCTTTGTAAGCTCGAATACGAAGTTAATAATTGCGCTATATAATATGCACAGTGCAAATAACTCGTCATTAAAATCAAAGAAAATAACAATTCGATTGTATGCATGACATGTGTGATGCGCATGATCGATAGAATAGAAAATGATTATGTATTGGAAATAGGAGTGTTTTCTTGTTCTGTAAAAAATATTATAATTCATATTAAACCTTATATCTATGGTAATAGAGCTTAACTTACCGAGTCCAAAAGGCTTGGTCGGTGTAACAACGTCTGGGTCGTTATGCGCCGGGGCAGCGTAAGAGTGGCGGTGTAATGGCCGCCTCGGGGTTTCGTCGGCCAAGTCCGCCACGCTGCCAGATCGACCCGATGCCAATCCAGCTAGAGACTCGAAAGAAGAATCCAACCGCATGATCTGTCGAGTTTTGGTGGCTTCAGATTGATGCTCAATTATTTTTGATAGAAAAATATGTCAAGTAATTGAAATAAGCAGCACGTTACAAAACAACGATTTCCATTTCGGATAATGCTAAGTTACTTTAACATTTATAGGCGCTGGAGAAGCGTTTCTATATTTTGACAAACTATTATCTAGGCAATATGTTTTGTTATAGCTAAGACATTAAATATAATATTCATTAACACAGTAGATTCATGGTAAATAACAAATGGGTAACCAATAAAAAATAACACAAGTAAACAAAAGATTTGTATATTGAAATGAAAAAATAGGCCGTAAGCTACGAAGTACAATGACAAAAAAACCAATAAAGGCTGAAAACAAAATATAATAATATGGTAATTGTAAAGCGACAATCAAGTTTATGCTCCAAACTTTTGCATCTATGTATAAAATTACCAAAAGACAAAGGAAATGCAACTGTGTCTCCTGATTTATAAGATTCAAACTCGACTATCCCCTCACACGAGTCATGAATGTTATGATAAAATAACACAAAATGTAGATGCACGTGTTGACAGCGGGCCATGCATGGGACTCACGTTGTTTCCGCTCTTGGCCACGTTCTCGAGCGCCTGCGACAGCTGCGGCCGGGTGCGTAGCGACAATACCACATGTTAGCAAGCGTACAACACCGCTACTTGCGACATTTATGTTTATACCGGGACATATTTGTTTTTCAGCATGTTTTGTATGACAGATAGGTATTTTTTTAAATAAAAAGCCTGTATGTATATATTCTCTAAACTATGAAGGTACTAATCTATTAGTGTCCGACCGAAGCTTCGACTTCGGCCAAAATAGTCCGAAGATTTTGTCGAAGCCAAAGTTATAGCAAGCACCGAAATTATTATTTTAGACAAGTTGCAAGGTTATTTTAATCATCTCGTTAAGTTGTTTAAATACAGTCAACATCAACATAAAAAACATTATTTTATTCACTTTTAGCCAATCTTGAACGGAATTTCTTAGTGTCATTAAACCTTCGGATTCGACCTTCCGAACCGGTATTAGAGTCAGACTTTCAGTGCCTGGAAAGGTCTATTTAAATAAATGATTTTGAATTTGACCGAGATTGTGGCGATAGCCGATTAATCGGCCTCAGCTTCGGCCAGAAATCGGAAACCTCCGCTTGGACACTATCTGTTTATAATATTCTAAATATTTCACTTTTATATTTCAATTGGAATCAAGGTTGTTTCTGAAAATGTTTTGTACTTTGGGAACTTATCATTCAAATCATCGGAAAACTCGATGGGATTAATCGGACAACCTTGAATTGATGTGAATCATACTGAATAACAAATAATGTAAATTGACAACTAGATAATAACCTGTGTAATTTTCTATCAAATGTTATATACAATGTGAATTCTAGACCAAATATACTATAAGGTGTGTGTAGTGGCGATATAGACTAGCAATACTGATACTTCTGATAATTTTCTTTGGTTAGTATAATCTAGTTTTGGTTAGTATTGTGTTCTTTAGTATACTGTGCGAAATTATTTAAAGTTAATAGTGACATTTAACAGCGAAGACACAAAATAAAGAATTTATTTTCTAAGACATAACGTCATACCCTGGATTCATGTCGTGTTGTGGACGTGACACATAGATGAGAGATTAGATAGAACATTTATAGATAACATATATATTTTTGTAAACGTTACCAGTGTTAATTCGTAGTATGTAGTTGTAATAACATCCAATTATTTTTGTAATTATAATTTACTCATTGTGTCTTCACCGTCCTATAGTGGTGCTGTCTAATTATTTCGCAAAATCTAAATATCAACTTCACGTGTAACTAATATTGAACCGTGTTCGATTACAATAAGTTCGATAATCCAACAAGCTTACCTGTGAAAAGTTAGGCACGGAGGCGGTCTTGCGCATCGTGATTGGCTGACCGCGAGCTTGCTCTAATTCCTTGACGGCGACGCTCTGTCGTAAGCGATCGAGGGACAATATACTTTCGACTGCGCTTACGCCGCGGGTGTATTTTTCTGTCATTACGAAGAAAAAACGAATTAATTTAATAACTTACAATACGGTAGTACATCAGTCAAAAGTAGCTGATTACATTAGTACCGTGTCACATTAAGAAATTTACATTTTTCATACGAATATGAATGAAATATTCTTTATTGTATACACTAACATAGAACAAATGATAATAACAACACATTTTTTTGCTTTCTTCGACAATGTCGGTAAACAAGCATACTGCCCGCCTGATGGTAAGCGGTTACCGTAGCCATATGAATGCTTATAACACTCGAGACATCACTCACGCGTAACGTCCTCGATGAGCTCTAGAAACTTATTCACGCACAGGAATACAATAAAGTTAATTGGTTGCGGTATTTTGTAAGATCAGTCAGCCCAGTCGAGCTGCTCTTTAAGCAAATAAACGCTGCGCTCTTCTACCTCTCTTTAACAAAATATAGAACAAGAGTACTTATAAAGCATAAACTGCCGTTTCTTTTTGTAAATAGCAAACGACGACATATTAATTCGCTTGATAGACATATAAACTTATTAATTAATATCACAAACCCACACAAAGTAAAATATGGGACCATATGGGACCAAAAATTTAGGTACCTATGTATGTTTCTCCATCGGCAGCGCTGGCTTCCTCGCCGGTGGCGGCGATCTGCGCCAGGCTCTCTCGCTCCTCCAGCTCCTCAGAAGCTTTGGGAATGTTCGACACCACTTCGTACGTCACGCCCGTGTGCGTTAGCTGATCCGTTCTATCGTATGCAATACTAATATCATTGTTATGTGTAATTTTATTATTATGTATAATTATAATTAGTGTGGTTGTTAAACTCATGTTTATAATTAATCTGTTTTTGTTTGCTTACAAAAATAAATTTCTTTTCTTTCTTTCTAAAATATGCTTGCTTTCCACGAACAAAAAGACGTAAATTTTCCGGATATCATCAATCATCGTACGTAACTCTGTGCCCAATTAAAACACGCCGTAATCAAATCGACGTCGAGCATTCTCCTATCAGTTCACTACTTGGTACTTATGTATTATAGTTATGATTACTTATTTCAGTATATGGTACCAACCTGACAATTTTCTTCCGTATCCTTTCGGTCAAGCTCTGTCTTTTGTAAATGTTTAATCCTAATCTTTTCCTAAGTATGAGATCCATGGGGGCAGGGTGCGACAGTCTCACTGTAGTCTTCAATATCAGGTACACGCGTTCGTTGGCTGGAAAGAGACAAGAATATTAATCATCCTAATCCTAAGTAATATCACAGTCTATAAAACCATACAGTCGTCCGACGCCTTTGATCTCGTTGAAAATGCCGACAACGTCTAGACAGTATCGCGACAGCCATATAAAGTATGCTGTTTCCCGAGCTACTATCATCGTTTTGTTCGCAGGTCGGGCGCAGCTTTCCCGCGTCTCGCCCCTCACACCCCGCACGATTGCCCTTTCTAGACGTCTTCGTCGAACGACTTTGGTTTTATAGACTGTGGTAATATTATAAATGCGAAAGTGAGTTTGTTTGTTTGTTACGCCTTCACGCCTCAAGTACTCAGCGGATCATCATGAAATTTGGCATGCAGATAGCCTACGATATGGAGAAGGACTCTTTTTATCCCGGGAACGCGGGGGAAAGCTAGTATGGAATAAACGGGTATTATTATGATGGTAAGTAGTATCCCACCAAAAACATTTTTATGTAAAATGTTGGCGCCAAGACATATAGCTTGCACTGTCAAAAAGTTATCAGATCTCATGTAGAGCCAAGCTTATAACTCTACTTGTACTTACTCTACAAGCCCTAACTTCACAAACTCTACACCTTAGTCAAAATATGTGGCTTGGCCATTTCGCTACCGTCACACGGGGCGTAAGGTGAAAAATGTATTCACTGTTACTTTTTTGTTATAGAATAGTTGTTGTAGTAGTGAAACGGCCAAGCCACATATTTTGACTACGGTGTGTAGAGTTTGTGAAGTTAGGGCTTGTAGAGTAAGTACAAGTAGAGTTATAAGCTTGGCTCTACATGAGATCTGATAACTTTTTGACAGTGCAAGCTATATGTCTTGGCGGCAACATTTTACATAAAAATGTTTTTGGTGGGATTTCACTTCTTTTTGTAAGTTACGATAGTTTTTTTTTTTTTTAATTTCCAAGTTTTATAATTTTTTTGTTGATTGTGTACTAATATAAGCTTATATACCAAATTTCAGCTTTCTAGGACTTCCGGAAGTACCCTATGAGTTTTGATGATCATCAGTGAGTCAGTGACGAAATCGTGGTTTTTTAGGTATCAATAAAATCTAAAGTATAAGAGCTATCTTATTGAAATTTAATATGTTTAATAAGTTTACTATTGACATCATGTTCCGAGAATTTTGTTTATCTGGTATAATCCAAACCCAAGTTATGAGGCTTCAAAAAAACGACGAAGCGCTTCGAGAAAAGGTAGGTAGTGCCCTTGCGCTTCGCTTGGCTGTCTTGGCGGGGGGCACTCCCGTGCCCCCAGATAGTAAGTAGTAGTAAGTAGTATAGTAAGTAGTAGTAAGTAGTATAGTAAGAAGTAGTAAGTAGGTAGTAGTGTAGTATCGACAGGGAGTCCATCCTCACACATTGAAACCAGAATTGTTTCGAACTGTGCGGTCTCAAAGGAGCTTCCTTCCGCGGACGCTCAGATTGTGGAATGAGCTCCCTGCCGTAGTTTTCCCAATGGACTACAGCATGGGGTTCTTCAAAAAGGGTGTGAAGAGATTTCTGCAGGGTCGGCAACGCGTGATTGACTCCCCTGGTGTTGCAAGCGTCCATAGGCTACGGTAACCGCTTACCATCAGACGGGCCGTATGCTTGTTTGCTACCTAAGTAGTAAAAAAAAGTAACCTTCAGTGATACGGTTGAGGTATTGCGAGTCGTGTATGGAGGAGTCCCAGGAGGCGATGGCGGAGACGTCCTTGTCGTGGTGGTGCAGGATCTGCAGCTCGTAGAACCTGTTGCCGTGCTCCTTCGGCAGGATCGAGTGCAAGCCCGCCACCGTCACCTCCTCGCCGCTCGGGTGGGTAGTTAGGTCGTCCGCTGTAAAAGGCGATGATAGCTCAGTTATAGTGGCGGATGCCGAGACAAAGGTCCCAGGTTCAGGAGGTTCAGGTGAAGGAAAACATCGTGAGGAAACCATAGCACGGTGGTAGGGTACTTTGCAGTACACACCTGGCTGGCTACCACCCTCAAATTAAAAATCTGTCGCCAAGCACCAATCGGTGTGTTCCAACAGCTACACTTGAGATGATGAGAGCCAGTTCCATCTAGGATTTGTGTGCTTACCACCTTCGGCCACATCACCACTGTGAGATTGTGGTCAAATGTAACCCTATATTTTTAAGTGTATTTATTAGAGGCCCTTTATGTTTCTCTCTAAGCTCAAACAATCTTAGTGATAATTTCACGGCCTAAAAAGGTAATTTACTCAGTATTCAGAATAGCAACTTGCCTATGAATTTCGCTAACCACGCTGTAGTGTAACAAATGATCTATGGTTTTCATCAGGGGAATTATTAGGCCCGTAGTAGCAGCTCGTATATGATCTAGGAGTAAAATATGGGTAGTTACCATTGAGATCAAGGAACAGCACGGGTATGTGTTGCTCCATACCAGCGGGTGGGTTCCAGGCGGCCGGCGCGCCCGGGATGGGACTGCCCGGGCTCGGCACTAGTACCTGGAAATAACAACACTATGCATTACATTGTTACTACAAAAGACTTTAATAAAAAAAACATTTTGAATGCAATATTTTTTCGTGACTGTACCTACTTGCATTGTCTTCCAATATACTAATGTATACCAAATATCAAGTCAATCCGACCACTGAAAGTGGTTGAAATTCGACGAGCAAAATAAAGAGAGAGAAGAAGAGATGAAGAATGGCGACTTCCGCACCGGTGGCAGTTTCAGTGAATGTGACCTTCATAAGTGCCCTTCTGTGGCCTAAATTGAATAAATTACTTTGACTTTGACCCGAACATACATACATACATTACAAGTTGATAAAAAGCTTATAAAATAAGGTGAGGCTGTAATAATTATTTAAAAAAACGAGCCCTTGCTACACGCTCCATCTTGCACGCAAGCAAGACGTAGCTCGCCCATGCTCTGTAGCACGGCCTATGTAACCATTAACATATTGAAGATTGGACTACGTAGTTTTGGTTTGCTGTAACTCTGTCAAAAATACACATTTCATGAAGAGAATTCGAATACGCCTCGCTGCATCACGCTGCGTCTCGAAACAATTGCATCGACACGTCGCGTCGCGTCGCGTCTCAGTATGAACTGACCCTAATATAATCTAGTTTATATAATAAATAGTACAGTGATATAATGCAAGCTTACTGCGTTCCTCTCCTCGGTGAGCGAGACCCACTGTTCCACAAGCGACTGCTCCCGCTCCATATCGCGTTCGCTTTTCATTGACGGCGACATGTTCACCAGTTTCTGTTAATAAAGCGTGCTTATATTAGTACAAGCTTGTTATTACAATCTGTAACTGAAATTTGCTAAGTAAGCGATCCCTCAAGTTACATTAGCAACCATTCCAAGCATTCCACACCTCCAAGACACAAATTGAATCACATATATTAATCAAATTGCTTTTGATGATTGAATTTTCTATTAGTGCATTCCAAAACACAGGCATGTTTGTTTGGCACTATGCTTTCAAGACATGTGTAAAGTCGAATTTCATTCCGCTATATGTACCACTTTTGTGTGACTGTGTAACTAAAAAGCTAAAGTTAGTATCTAAAAGTTGATTTAATAAACTTTAAGATAGTTTAACTTACCTGTAACTGAGCATGTAAATGTTGTCGTCGACGCGCGAGCGCATCGCTCCACCTCTCTCGCAGAACCGCTAAGTCTTCCTCTTGATATGAGTCTAAGGGCTTTTGTAGCCGCGATCTATAACAATAGTTTTATTTGATAGAAGCGCTCGTGGTGTAGCATAATTAGCCATTCTTGATCGATTGGCAAAATTAAGCTACCATCGGCGAGGCCAGTAACTGGATGGGTGACCGCCTAGTGGAATATCAACTCAAGCGTTTTCTGTGCTTCGGCAGACACGTGAAGGCGTTGGGGTTATCACTTATTGTGATAGCCGCTAAGCTAGTTGGCGGCCTCCTAGGCTTCTTGACAACTAGCTTACCTCCACCAATCCGCAGTAGGCACGCTTGGTGGAGTATGCCCATTCGCTGATACCCTCATTTGTGAAAGGAGGCCTATGCTCAGCAGTGGGACATTATAGGCTGATGATGATGATACAGGATAAAGTGAAAAAAAATCATGAAAGAAAAAAAACCGCGACAATAATGCTAATAGGTGTCAACCCTGATCATTGAGCTGATAACTGATTGCGAGCCAGTAGCCTTCTAGGCATTCTATTGGTCTGCAACACATTGGCAATTTGCTATGTCCATAGGCAACGGTAGCCTCTTACCACCAGGTGAACCGTCTAACTGCTTGGCAGAAATATGGAAATTAAGGAAAGAAATAAATTAATACTTCCTGGGTCTTTCTTCACACGCGGCCATCTGCAAGGCTATTTTAAAACGTCGGATTCGATATCGGAAACGGATTCAAATATTTCCGAGGCGAATTTCAGCAATCGCTATTTTAATTTCCGTAAACTTTTCGATGAATTGAATTGATATTTCCATAAAGAAACATTAAAAATATTCAAATTCGGAAATTAAAAAAGCAATTGCGGAATATAGCCTCGGTAGTTTTTGAATCCGTTTCCGATATCGAATCCGAGCGTTTTAAAATAGCCCTGCTGGTCCCCAATTCTTTTGTAATCGATGTCGAATTAGACATTTGGCTAAAAACATGGTCTTTTGTCAAAATGTGTAGAATTTTTAAGATATCCGCCATATCGAAGACGCGAGAATCGGGGACCTGGTCCCAAACTAAGAAGAAGATGTAGTGAGTGAGGTACCTGACGGTGACGGAGCCGACCTCAATGCTGACGATGTGCTGACAGATGATGGGCAGCGTGCCGGAGTTGTGCGCCGGCTTGACGCGCACCGCCATGCGCCGCTGCTGGCCCTGCCGCAGCTGGTACACGCCGCCCGTCACCATGTCCGGCCGTTGTACCACCTCAACATACATTACAATACAATACATATCAACTGTTATAACTTTACCATGTCTGGTCAATCACATACATTTTATAATTAGTGTAGAATTTACACGTATAGATGTCGCTACAAACATCGTTTGAACTGATTGAGAATTAATTCTTAGTCAAAACGCTACTAAATCACTTTTGATGAAGCTTTGTTGCAAGGGAATATAATTTGAGGTTTAATAATTTATTAAATTCATATGTAAAACTCGTATCTTAAATATTTGCAATTTATGTAATTTTACTTAAATCTTACGACCTTACATAGATGGCCTACGCGTCGCGCGTCAATTTACGAAATTTTTTAAAGGATAATGGGCGGTGTCGTACTTTGTGTTGTAAACCTTATCATATCAAATGAAATCTATGTCATATGAAAGGTCTCCATGAGTATTACATTTGTTAGTATGGGCATATTTAAGTATGTATCGCGTGCAAGGAAAAAGTTATAGTGGTTTAATTTATTCAACAAAATAGCTTAGATTACAATTACAGATATTAAGATACTTTTCAGTAAATAGACAGCTTTTACTCGGCGAATTTGCTCTAATATAGTAATGTCGAGTAGCAGCTATATAGTAGCTTCTTAAACATGAAACTTGGGAATCGACAACTCTATTACTGCACTCATGTGTGGTATAAACGAGAAATGGTAGCTACTATACGGCTATTGAATAAATGTACTATAAGAATATCGAGTAAACGTTTACACAACACGGTTAAAGCACTTAAAGTAAAAAATGCTAAAAAGTCGTAATAAAAGCTTTTACACTACATTGTGGGTACTACGTAGCAACTACTCAACATTTATTCCATCTGTAGCCGAATAACTCATTCATTATTCGACTGTTTGCTAGTTGGGGAGCTTACCCAGCAACTACATTGACGACAAGGATGTATTGAAGTAGCCTGTCTGCACTTGCTTCCCTTGGCAGTTAATTCAAGGCTCAATTCTAATTAATAATTATGCCTATAACAGGTGGAGATTTCGAGATGGCATATTAATTTATTACGATGATGTTGGATGAAATGGCGACAGGTAACAGGAACAACATGTGATCCACGGATGCCTTTAAAGTTAAAGGGGAAAATCTATAAGTCCGTGATAAGACCTGTCTTAATGTATGGTTCGGAATGCTGGGCAGTAAAGAAGATGGATGAAAGACGATTGCATGCAGCTGAGATGAGGATGTTGAGATGGATGTGTGGAGTGACAAGAATGGATAAGATAAGAAATGAGTACATAAGGGGAAGCTTGAAAGTAGCGCCAGTGACTGAAAAGTTGAGAGGGAACCGTTTATCCTGGTATGGACATGTTATGAGGAGAAATGAAAGCCACGTCACTAAAAAAGTGATGAATATGAAAGTAGATGGATATACGGGAAGAGGAAGACCAAAAAAGAGATGGATGGATTGTGTGAAAGTTGACATGGGTAAGAAAGGAGTGGATGCTAGTATGACGGATAGAAGAGACGAATGGAAGAAGCATACATATTGTGCCGACCCCAAATGAATGGGAACAGGGCAGGCAGATGATGATGATGATGATATTAATTTATTACGAAAATTAGGTTTATCATGGCATACAGAGTCAATCAAGATGTGATAGAATAGTAGATTGTTATTTAAGGAGCTAAAATTACCCATCATACACGAGGTAGTTCTACTTCCGAGCTTTAGAGAGGAGTAAATAGAAACAGAGTAATAATGGGATTTTAGCGCCGTGTGTAACATTCTATTTTTCACTACGATTGCGAGAAAATAAAATCAACCAATACAATATTTTTTTTTCTCTTTCTCTTCCATCTGTACATTATGTTCCTTCTCACTTTATGATGACATGTTCACTATTGTAAAATAAATTACGGTCACCATCTCAATTTGCACTTATTCTAAAGATTTCACGCCAATGCCTTTTATTTAATTTCTTCTATAGCCGTAACGCAATGCATTAGGTCTGTTTTCCGTAGTCATTTGTTGAATGGATATAAATAAAAGAAACTGAAAAGAAAGCGGATAAATTTATTTTGGATGACGAGGATTATTTTTCAGTGGGTCCAATGGAAGAAACAACTTTTATTGGACTTGCTGAATGATAAGTAATAGTGCTAAGTTTCAAATTTATAAACCCAAGGAATTAGATTTTTCAAGAGAAAAAGAGCGCGACGCGAGCGTTGGAACATGACGTCACACGCATCGAGTACCGAGCGGTTGAATCGCGCGTCGCGCGCTCATTTAAAAATTCTATATCTCGGAATGTAATTGTCATATTGAAATAATTCTTTCACATATATTTTTTATTTTCTACAGAAAATACGATGAGCTAACATTCAGAATTAGTCAAATTCTTCAATGTTGATGAACAATAGCTAGAGTATTTTGGGAATTGTCTCAATTAACCTTGGGGTAAGATGCAACTTAAAATCAGTATTTTTAGAATTCAATAACATAATAATAATTCTTTGGATTAGTTTAGGACTTAATGTATGGAATTCTTATCTTTTTTGAACAAAAGTATATAGTAAATGCTACGCTCTACCTCTCTTACACAAAAACAAAAAAAAATACAAATGTGCTCATTGTTCTTTAAAATTAAATTCTTTCAACAGTGTCATCTGTTGTCATTTACTGAAAAACAAACATTGCTGTAGTCACTTACAAACCCAGAATAGGAATTAGTACCCCAATCTCGCCACCGGCGCTGTACTTGCGCGAGTTATGGTGGTAACTTTTGAAGTATGGGCGCTGTCTCTCTGTTGTACGTAGTATTTATATACTCTGAGACTTTACTATGTATTTATACATTAGCTTTCTGCCCCACAAGCCAACTTCAAATTAACTTTCTTAGTGTTCATCTTACCTTTATTTGTATTTTGCATTATCTATAAGTTAGTGTTTATGTAGTCAGTCATATGCTATTCGCTGCGTAATAGAACAACGCATCGCAACAAAGCAAGAAAGTAGGAAACCGGGTCTGTTTAAAGTGTTACCTTATTTTGTAAGTGTGTTTTGCACATCAATTTTAATTGTTATTTGTTTAATGGTTTGCCAGCAGCATCGAAAAGAAGAAAAAAAAGAAAATATTCCGACACATACACACAACTGGAACCGGTTTTCAGTCGAACCCTTTCGAATTGAGGAGAGTCCCTTTAGAGTAGTAATACCGAGCAATCCAATTGCAGAATTGGATTGCGCAAAAGCACTTGCTAGTTGCAGAACTAGCAAGTGCTTTTGCGCTTATTAGTAACAATACCGACCAATGACTGCATCTAAATGTTTAGTGTGTCCTTGACTTATCCAATAAGAGCGATACGTCGATTTTGAATGAATAAAGCGTATTGTATACCTCAACGGGCGCATAGTCCCCCTGGTCGTTGAGTTCGTGTATCTCGACGTGCAGCTCGATCTTGCGCGTGAGCTCGGCCCAGCGGTCGGCGAGCGAGCGCGCCTTGGCCAGCTGCTGCTGCTCCACCTCCCAGTTGCCGCGCCCGCGGCTGAACCCCGCCGACCGGTGGCCCCACACCTCGATCGAGAGGGCGCCCTCTGGACACCGACATACGGATATATAAACACCACGGAATATATCATATACCTAAAGCCCGCCCTGAGCCGAGGTTCGTGCCCCAACTGGGGCGCCCTCAGGCGTAGTTAATTAAATATAACCTCGGTTGAGAGCTTGCTCGCCGATTTGTCAGTGTAAGGGTGATAAGGCCAAATTTTGGACCAGATGGTACCAGATGTAGTGTTAAGCACTGAAGTGGGCTGTTAGTTTTCAAGTGAGACTGGTTTTTCTAAATTAAATATTTCTAAAGGGAAACGGTTTTACCGCCGTATTTAGGTAAATAAAGAAAATATATTTATTTGTGACAAAAACAACAAAATGGTGAAAATGTATTATGAAGAAGTGTGCCGCAGTCTTGATATTATGATATTTTCGAAAGCGAAAAAACGCTGGCTTTCGCATAAAAGATGAACTTTGATAATAATTATTTCACAATGTTAGAGTCAATATAGTTGAGCTTTGCCATTCACTACAATTTGATCCTGATGTAATCCTAAATTTATCCATTTGCATCGAACTAGCTACAACATTATAATACCTACCGACCAAAGCAACGCGACGCGATGTTGCCATTGATACCGCTCCATATTTACACGCGAGTCGCGACGCAGTGCGGTACCAACCGTCACAATGCGACGTTGCCGCACTCACCAGCGCAATGTTCAATGAACTCCTCGGTGAGTGGTACAGTGAAGTCCTGCTTGTGATCGAAGCGGAACGAGACCTGCGGCTGATGTCGCGGCGAAGCGGGCGCGGCGGCCGGCGGTGTGTCCGCAGACACATGCGGCGGTACTACCACTGGCTCGCCCCCGCCCCACAAGTTGTACTGGCAGAACACGAAGTGCGAGAGGGACGGCGGGAGGCCGCTCGCTTGCTTTATTGATACTTGGATTGTCACCTGTGGGAAACAATTTTAGGATAGATATAAGGAGTTTGGTACATTATTGTACGTTCAGTGTTGGCAAAAATACTAATAAAATCCAAAAAAAAAAACCCGAATTTGAGTCCAAACATTGTAGTTTTTCGAACAATTTTAGTTTTTTTTTTTTTTATTATTTGTGTATAAAATCACTAGCGCATATTTCACCTATGCTGTTTATTAGAATAGACTACGAGTAAGGTTTAAAGTAAGAGAGAACCCTGACACCCATAACACAAGTTTAATCTTAGCTTGGGTGCCAGGAGTTTCAACTGATCTGTGACTTCAATTGTACAAAACAACTATTGTGTAATCATGTTTTTATTAATTCTAAAACTGCAAATAAAGAATTGTATTATTATTATTTCCAAACGCAGTTTATTGCACCTGACCCTCTCGCTCTACCTCCGAGGCAGTCGATGTATTTTCTATGTCATTAAGTATCTCTAATTTTTTTAAGGTAATTTTTTCATAATATTGTTTCTCTAAAAAATACACAACACAAAAATATATAAGCTATAACAATTTAGAAACATGTTCATAATAAAGAATATATTGATCATACTTGTTGCGTTGCCTGATCAACTGGTTCATCTTCGTCCCTCATATCACCGGAACTATCGGAGGCGGCTTCACATATCCTGTCCTGTGGGAACTGACCCGCAACTCGACTTATTTCCACCTGAAAATATACATTATTAGTAATTTGTATAGAGAACAGCAATACATTGGGGTTTAATAGAGAATTTCAATGCCTAGGTAAATCTTCCAGCTCCGTGTTCAAATAGTCCTTCACGTGCACTTCTAAACTAGACTCTAACGCCAGTTCAGAGTGTTGCTTATGTTTTGAAGACCAAGATATAAGTACCTGTAATCTCCCAGCAACTTCACCCTGTTGGCTGATGATCGGAGTGTGGTAGTCTAGTGTGACGTCATGGAACAACGCTTCCAGGAAAATGTTCGCAACGCCGATCAGGTTGTGGTTCTCTTGGGATTCGTAGAACGGGTCCAGGGCTTTGTCGCATTGCTCCTGTAATAAGGTTGGTAAATTATTTTGTTTAACGTTGGAAATCAGGTAAGGAGTATTTGGTTGGTATGTTGCTGCTCAAGTGACTGTTTTTTATGCGATTGTTAATCTCTTCTGATGGTCACAGAGCTACGATATAGTGTTCTTCAAAATGGGCGTTAAAGGTCGCAAAACACTTTAGAAAAAACGCATAATGCTAGGTTATTATTTAAATTTTAATGGGCCAGTTGGCGTAGTTGGTGAAGATTCTACCTATCACACCGCTGGTCGTGGTTTCGATTCCCACCCAAGACATACATTTGTACATGTCCTGAGTCTCAGTGTAATTATGTATATTATTAAGTGTGTATTTACAAACAAAAAAGTAGTATATCAGTTATCTGGCTTCCATAGTACAAGTACTCTGCTTAGTTTGAGATCAGCCATGAAAGTGAAGAATGTACCAGGATATTTATTAATAGTGTTCTTCCAAATAGTCGTTAAAGGTCGCCTTTTAAATTTATTCGTGTTGGTTCTAAATCACCCACAAAAACAGTACAGTAGTAGTAGTAGTACAGTAGTTTCTTTTTGTAAAATCATAATCAAAAAGTCATTTATTCAGTTTAGGCCCTAGTAAGACACTTATAAACGTTAAATTGGTACATTCAGTTGAATTTACCACCGGTTCGGAATACACTTAAACTGAGAAGACTCCGGCAAGAAACTCAGCAAGGCTTGTTTTGTGAAAGATCTTTTAATATTTTTATGCTTTTTTGCTTGTACACAATTGTTGTAGAGTTCCATAATATGCGTGTAGTACCTCATCGGGTGGTATGTGAGTGTCAGCGCGCTGCTGGCGCTGCCTCCAGTCGTCGTACATGTCGCGCATGTCCACCAGCTTGTTGTCGAGCTTCTCCATCGACCACACCTGCCCGCCGCGCCCCGGACGACGCACCATTATAGCGGGCTCCGATACGAACGCGCCGCGCTAACAAAATAAACATTCATTATTACACAGACAAATACAAGAATAAATGTTATTTGAAACTGGGTACGGGTCGGTTAACTAAAGCTGACATGTTCACAGTACTCATCATCATCATTATCATCAGCCTATAATGTCCCACTGCTGAGCACAGGACTCCTTTCACAAATGAAGGTGAAAGGGAATGGGCAATACTCCACCACGCGTGCCCACTGCGGATCGGTGGAGGTAGGCCAGTGGTCAACCTACTGTTGGAATTTTTCAAGCCGCCTAGGAGGCATCCAACTAGCTTAACGACTATCACAATTAAGTGATAACCGGGACCAACGGCTTTACGTGCCTTCCGAAGCACGGAAACGCTCGATTGAAATACCATTAGGCGGTCACCCATCCAGGTACCGACCACGACAGGCGTAGCTTAACTTTGCCGATCGATTAAGAACGGCTAATCATGCTACACCACGAGCGCTTCTCACAGTACTCACACATATGCAAACGATACAGCATATTTTATCACATCAGTAATCTCTAATCAGTCAGTAAATTTTAATGGTCGAATGCAAAAGATCACTCTATATTTATGAGCTGTAGCAGAAGCAGAACAATAACTGTCTCCTTCATACTCATAAGCTTGACCGCGCGCGAAAGAGACGCACAGACTTTTCATGATGCACATGCAGTGCGACGTCACGCCGCGCGCTTATTCACAGACACTACACAAGCACGTGTAAATATGTTGAACGCGCCAGCTTTAGTTAACCGACCTGTAAGCTATGCCAGGCTGTAAATTTTAGATAGGTTAGTGAGGGCAGCTTCCATATTACAGATTAATCTTTTAAACTGAACCTTATCCCCTTGCAATAAGAGTCACCTTTCTAATAGGGGTCAAATTCTGCGACGGTATAGCTTTCACACTGTAAAAACATTACTCTTCTAAGCTGAACCTTATTATAAGAATAAGAGCTACCTTTCTATTAGGGCTCAAGTTCTGCGGCGGTATCTGCAGTGTGACACTGAAGCGGGTATTGCGCCTCATCTCCTCGGCGAGGAAGTTGGCTTCTTGCACCAGCGCATTAGCTCGCAGTATGTCGGCTTTCAATCTTCCCAGAGAACGTTTGAACGTATCATCTCGTTCCGCCGCCCATCGCTCGACCCTAGCCGCTGTTGTTGGCGTACATGCCGTCATTTTACCTGTTGAGTATATAAATATTTTACACGTTTTTGATCAAATTATTTTATTTTCTAAATTGAGAAGTCCCAAGAATATTGTAAATCGAAAATAAATCTTATATCATAGAGCCAGTATTGAAATTCAATTGTCAAACCTGTTGTGTTTTGATTTGTTGTATAATACGGATCTTAGATCCGTACATACGTTTTCTATAATGAAACTTTAAAACAACAATATTATTTGGGTTTTACAAGTAATCCTGTGATAGGGTATCAGTGCCTTAATTATTATAATAAACTTTTATTAGTTGGATTATAATATAAAACATCGTTAAAAATATTTTTTTTATAATTATTTCTTACCTAATTTGAGAGGATCATAGGAGTATGGTGGATATGGAGTTGATGGTGATAGTATGTTTCTCAGTTGTTGGAATTGCCTTTCATACTCTTGCCTCTGTTTCTCCAACGCCACTGAAATTACAAGTAGATACTTTCATCAAGAATGGAATATACGGCAAGGTCCCACGGAGGCTACGGCTAGCATCGTTTCTCTTATAATAGCCAAACTAATACGTTGGCGGAAAATTTTTGTAATTACATAATTATTTTAACGTACAACGATAATGTACAAGCAAATTTGCGAGTTTTGAGCCCTCACGGTGGCATGGTTTCAACCGCATAAGACATTAACAGATAGTTTGGACCAATGGAGGTGTATTTAGAATTTTCCGCACAGTGAAAGATATATAAATCTTTGTCTCTCCGCAATGTTTCCCTTCATACGTCACTGATAAGTGATATGAATATTAGTCACACCTTGTTTGTCCTCTTCATGTTGTTTCTCTAGTCGAGATATAGCGGTCTGTATGGGGTCGTTGCTCAGTTCGTTCAGCATTATCTCGTCGCGGGCGAAGTTGTAGTCAATCGGCTGCGCGGGAGTTTGTGGTTCCGATGTAGCCGCTGAAGAAATTAAACAAATTGTTAATTAATAAAAATAAATGAAATATGAGAAAATATGAAATCCGTGAGCGCTACTTATGTTCATGGAACCTATAGTGGAATCGTTTTGGAATGATAAAGAACAGTTTAAGGAGTAAACAGATAAACAATATATTACTATTTTAATATACATAGAAGTCTGGAGCTTCAATCAAACTGAATTAAAACAATTTTGACACACACACACACACAGATTATTTGATGTTAATGTTTTTGTTTTTAATCTATGATGATATTTTGTGCGTTGAAGTGGAAATTAAATAGCTTTTTTTTTGTTTTCAAACTTACAATATGGGTGAGGCAGCCGAGAGCTTATTAGTTGCAAGTCGCACAAAGTAGAACTAACTTATCGTTAATTAAAATCAATTAATAATCACACAACCCAGTGAAAATCAAAGTAAACAAACACTCACTAGTAGCCTTCGGACAGTTAACCCTGAAGAAGTGATGGTTCCCCCACAGTATTCGATCAGCGTGTCCAAGTCGTACCCTCGACACTACCGGAGTACCATTGACGAAGCATCGCGCCGCACTGAGCGGCTCCATATGCAACCCTCCACCTTCCACGAGCAGTAGGCAGTGGTGGGGCTGGATCCCGAGACCTGACAGCTGGATGTCGGCTGAACTGTCTGCACCTACTAGGGTGTGATCCTGAATAAAGATAGAGGTAATAGTTAAAATTAAAACAAAATAGATAATAGTTACCCTGGGATATTCTTCACACATGGCTGTCTGATCCCAGCCGAGGACGAATGAGAGAACTAAGCAGAGTAGGTACTGTGCTTTGGAAACGATACCTGATATACAGCAGGTATACAGCAGGGGTGGCGAACCGGTCGATCGCGACTATTAGTCCAGTCGATCGTGGCAAGGCAAAAAATATAAATACGTAGAACAGACTGCGCAACGTAATCACCAACTGCTGCACGCATCATCTTGTATCATTTTTCAATCGCCGTTCCTCTCTTCTACGCAGCATAGCTCTCTTTTGTTTTAGAAGTATGTAATTGGTAGATCGCATAGAGTTTCGTCAGTAAACTTCTAAGATCGAAAGATCTTGGATCTAATCAAGTCGACCACCCCAGCTATACAGGATGGACATTTTAGACGGGTCAGTAAGGGCAGCTATCTTAAGGGTTGAAGCCACGCAAATATAGTCTTAGAAGACTGCAGCTTAATTTTTGAGTTATTGCAATTGGCATTTACAGATTTTGAAAAAAACTTTAAACTTAAAACTTTTCCCATTTTGTTAGGAAAATGAATTGTACTACGAATATGACTCATATTTTAAATATTTTCAAATAACAATATTACCTTCAAGTAATACACGAGTAGTTCATTCAGTGATGGATCAGCGTTGAGGTTGACCAGGTAGTATTTGTTCTTCTCCACTTTGATCCCACTGGCTTGAACGCTAATGCCCATCTTTTCTAAGGCGTGTTGTCGTTCGCTTTGTACTCGACCTGTGAATTAATAAATTACACAATTAACATAGCAATAAAGGATATTTATCGATTAATCATGAGTTAGAATAATTTGGTTGAACTATTTTCGTGAAATACGATCCGTTTTACGTCCGTGCTTCGGAAGGCACGTAAAGCCGTTGGTCCCGGTTATCACTTAATTGTGATAGTCGTTAAGCTAGTCGGATGCCTCCTAGGCGGCTTGAAAAATTCCAACGATAGGTTGACCACTAGCCTACCTCCACCGATCCGCAGTGGGCACGCGTGGTGGAGTATTGCCCATTCCCTTTCACCTTCATTTGTGAAAGGAGGCCTGTGCTCAGCAGTGGTAATTATAGGCTGATGATGATTTTCGTGAAAAAGTTTGATCAGGAATATTTTAAGTTGTTTCAATCGACCCAAGCAGGTCACAGGTAAGGTCTTAGGTCGTAATTGTAAGTATATCGTACCTGTTTCAACAAGTTTCTCCTCCCACGTGCGCGACATTTCCTTCATTAGGTGTTCGCTCTGCGCCAGCTGCTCGTGCACATCCTCGCCCACCGGTGAACCCTGCAACCGTATTGAGTTTAATTAAACTTTGTTAACAACTAATTTGAAACCTATAGCACGTAAATTCCTTGCTACCTTCCCGTCATTTCCTTTCAAAACCACTACATTCCACATCAAATAAAAATATGAATCATTTTATTTATCAGGAGTTGTTATTTAATAGTTTGTTTTTTAGGATTCAACCCTATCTTACAAGCTAGAACGTTTAACAAATCTAGACATACCGTGGCATACTTTAGCATTTCCTTGAGTGCTTCAACCTCTTGGCGCAGTTCTCGAATGATCCTCGCGTTGGGATCCTCGTTCACTACGGCGTGGTTGACGATGCGCTTCGCTCGGTCGGCGTAGCGAAGCGTCGATAATGTTTCTTCATAGTTATCGGCTGCTGGTGATATTGTTGCTACCTGTGGGTGAAAAATAGAAAGAAAATAAGAACATAAACCTTTTATACAGGCCTGGCATGAAACATCAGCTTTTTTTACGTCAAAAGTTTGGCCGATACGCAGATGGTCCACCTTCGGTCCATATTGGGCTGTTGAGTGGAAACCGCCTTCCATGGACATGAGAAAATCCCTCGAGTCAGTGATGTGGAAAATTAGATATGGGAATCACATCCCAATCGTCTTCAATAGGTATGTCCGACTAAATTGTTACATGGACGACTGTGGCGGCTTGATGAGATGAGGATAAGCTCCGTATCGTCGGCAAGCGGTGCGACAGCGTAAGGTCCGAAAAGTTCTCCTAAGCGCTTCCAACTTTTTTATGCATAAAATGTTTGCTTATATCCGCTCATAAAGAACAATGACAAACACATGGATCCAGCACGCTCGCCCAGCAAAAGCGATAATTTTCTACCGAAATACCTACGAGAGAAAAAGTAAGTTCATACGTTCGTAACATAATTTGCTACTTTCAACTGATCAGAAGACGATCTGAGATAAAGTGGTGCAATGATTCGAAGACGTTATATTTGCTCAGATACGTTTTATGGCGTACTATAAGAATGAACAATATTCAGCAGTGGGTGGATCTTGACAACTTCATGGAAAAGTAATATTGTTTTAAAAAGTTAGTAGCCGATTATCATTTGGGAAAATTTCCAACAAATGCATAATGTTTACCATCTTATAGTCAAGGCATCTATGACTCATCGGAACGATACGGCTAGTGGAGGCAATAAAACTGTACAATACAAACAGCGTGGATGCACGAAAATAATAGATCGCCGCGTGACAGATGAGTCACACACCGACTGCAACATCCTGCTGTTTGGACAGAATTTTAAGTAACCAGTCCGCAGCTGCCCACCACACAGCAAGCAACTCAACATAAGTTATTGATGATTTTTAAATAATAGGAGCTATATCCTATTTTACATATCACTGTACTATATGAATAATAAACAACACGTTCGTTTGCCTCTTTCTCATTATAAAGGCTGGATTGTCTATGAGAATGTACGATTACACCTCTGAAGCCCTATACGCTGATGTGCTAATAGCCATATCTATCGGCAGCAAAAAGTAAGAATTCAAAAACATTTAGCGATGAAGTGTGCCTAATAAAACTTTAGACAACATACAGTAGAAATCTTCAACTTGCAGTAGAAAAGGCTTACCATAACAGTCTTGCTGTTCCCACCAAGGTTGTCCTTCAAGAGCCAAGTGAGAACTGAATCTCTGTACGGCACAAACTTGTCTTTGTTCGGTTTGGCAGACGACTGATCTGCCAGCTTCGATATCACCAAACCGAGGGTCGTTAGCGATCTGTTGGAAACATATTGTTACAAAATGTGTTCACTACGAACTAGCTATTATGGAAAATAACTAAAAGGCTTTATTTGACCCCGTTAAACGCATAATAATATATGCAAACGACCCAGCCCGCATCTTATGAAGTAAGAGTTCTCAACTAAAGTACTGAGTTTATTGTTCGCTTGAAAGGAACCAATTCAAGAACACTCAAGTGTATATGAACTACAAATATACCCTTTGTGATTATTTTTCCTCTTCTAAAAGAATCTATCTAAACAAAAACCTCATCGTGAACAAATAAATAACTCATCCGAGCTAATAACTTACTTGTTAATATTAGATCCTTCCTTCAGCCTATCCCCAACGGCCCCAGTCTTGACGGCCCTCTCGGAGCCGGCCAAGTCAACGAGCGACAATCTTGCGACTTTTTCCCCCGACACACTTGTCGCAGCGTCGGTTAGCGTCTGCGTGAGGACCACGCTGAAAACTGCGTGAGACCGTGAGGACTCGCTGTTCATATTTGTCGCAGCAACTGTTCGGGATTTGTTGCCTTCTGTCATTAAGTTGTCGATGTCCTGTGAAAAAATTTAATATAAAGAACCGTATTTTACCTATTACAGTGTACAGTACTAGTCCTATATGCAGAAGTAATCACTTCAGCAATATATTGTTTACTGGTGTAACGAATACTTTATAATTGGGAATTCCTAAACCAGGAAATTTTGAGTATATTTGTTACTCGATCATATCGTATCGTAATGGGTTAAACATAGACCAAGATTTTTTATCCCGGGAAAACGTATCGCGGCTGAAACGAGGTGAGATAAAACACCTAAACAACTAAATATTAAGATATTGATAAGAAGACACGATTTTCCGACAAAACGTAAGTCTGTAAATTACCTTCAAACAAAAAGCAACGCCAAAAAGCAAAAATGTTTCGTAAACAAATTATTAACAACGTTACAGCAAGCCCGCCACTCACCCTTCAATTTTGCAACCCCGCCAATTACAAAACACGCAGCAGATTTACAATGGCGAAGGTTAATAAAGTTAAAACGGAATATCTAGCAATTCTACTCGGAAAATGTCTGTGTGCGTAGAACAGTTCGGTAATGTAATAACATCAAGAATTGTTTCCATTGTTATTCTATTTCGAAACTCGAATTAAAGTAAAATTTTAAGCGAACAACAGCACCCTATCATTAAGACGCCCTGACTTGGGACTGTTTTGTTGGACTGTAGATACCCTACAACCTTAGGAACTTGGCGTTATATAGCCGGGGCGGATATTAAATTAGATTCATTAGTAACATAACATAACAGTAACATAACATGCATAGTATTGACGTTTATTCGTTTTGACCCTAAAGCTAAGATTATAGATTACGAAGACAATATTGCCAGTTCCGGAATCCACAATATAACTTTCTAAGTAGGTACTTGATATATTTGATATGAAATATAATTTGCTTCGATCTATTTTTAGAAGAGGCACGTGTAGCTTACGATAACACTTGTAAAAAGAAGGCGATATATTTTGGATCAATCGGAATCAGTATCTTATCACCCATCCAATCAGAACAAACGTTGTTCACGTCAAAAAAGAAAACAGAAACTGAGGGAAACCGTAAGCAAATTACACGAAGCAAACAATTCAATTCAGGGAAAAAATATTGTTTCATCTCGCTTTATAGGCCAAGGGGGCAATAAAGTGAAAATACATTTAAATTAGACCCTTTTTATTCAGCACCACTGTGCTGTTTTATCGAGCTTTCGATCAATTTGAAGTTAGCTTTGTTTGATATTCACCGAGGATCGCAATAATTTGATATTCAACGAAACAATTCAATTCAATTGCAGACCGAATATTCCAATATTTTTCAATATCAAAGAAGAAAGAAGCGACACGAGTAACGTTTTTCCAATAGAGTCAAATTGCTAAGTGAATAGAATGTTACACGAGTAGAGACCTATCGCGTATTACGCGAATATTGATAGCGTTACAGGACCGTTATTTACTACTATTATAGGGCCTTCCTATATAATAGGTCACATTTGACAGCCCATATACATCCATGTGTCAAAAAGAGACAAACATAGTGCGGCAAGGAGAGACACCCTCTTGTCAAATATGACTTCTTAGCATGCCATTGTTTACATAGTTTTAAAAGATATAACAACTATTTTGAATGAACGCACTCTTAAAATATAATCTACTTAACACTAACCCACCCTTGATAATAATGAAACAAAATGAACGTAAAATAAATACAGTGCAGCAATCAAAACACAGTAATTGAAAGATAGTATTACGAATCAATTTTGTAATAGAACGTTAAAACATAAGTCAATTGAATGAAATGAAATGGAAAATTATATATCCAGTTCCAGAAATAGGTACAAAGGGAAGCGTTTTCAATTTTGCGGAGTATTGTTATATTGGATTCAGTTCGTGCTTCCACAGAAGCTTAAGCTAAGCAAACGAATAAAACAAATAACGGGACGAATGATTGGTTTTGAGTCTGGGGCCGTAATTATGCGGGATAATTAAAAGTTTTTAAATATTTTTGGTCAAAAGACTGGAGGCAAATTATTTATCGAAAACCACAATCAATCCCACCAATTTTCTGGTTATACTTTTCACGATACGAAATATTTCAGATGCGGGTTAACGTAAACTTTTAAATTTGATAAAACATGTCGATAATTTGTTCGACAAGCGAAACGTGCCGTAACAGGCTTACGTTTCCACGCCAAATCGTTCCGAAAATTCCGTATCACATTAAAGGATTGTGTTCTATATAGGGTTCAAATGACACGGTCAAGGTTAGCTCTGACGTTGGTGAAACCTTTCAGTCTTAGTGTGAGTGATGGGATTACAACATAGTGCCCGACGAGGACAAAGTTTTCAAAGAGCATTAACCTCTTTCATAGTTCTAAAGTAAGATTTATGGAACTAATTTTGGAGGTCTTTACAAACTAATCGCGATAATTTCAAAATAATTGCTAAGGTTAACTGGCTTCTCTTGATGTACATCATAATTTAAGTCTGATCCGTCAACACTCGATAAAGACTTTGCCAAACTCCCTGGACTGTAATATATTCTCTGTACCCTAGGCTTACAATGAGAGGCATTATAAGATCAATTCCAACGAATGGAAATCAAATTCCATTTGAATTTCACTTTTCAGCACACATGCTTGTAAACTTTTTGACATATAGAACAAAATGCCAGTTCTAATTGCACCCTAATCATCAGTACGTAGGCCAGTATCTAAATAAATAATTAAACAACAAACGCTCAAGACTGTTATCTAACCATAAATATTATCAATGACTACTGAATAAATACTGCTACAGGTTATCGAGATATTATATCCGTATCAGATACGGCGTATCATGTGGAGATTTCAGCTAAATAAGGTGACACTACTGACACGTGGGTGACGGTCACGTACACACATGACGCGGAGTGATATTTGATCACTAATATAAAGGTAGGAATGTACACTTGAGATTTAGGTCTATCCTCTTTCGATTGTGTCCTAATAATATTATGAATTCGAAAGTTTGTGCTGATGATTGTTACATAATGTCACCGTACTGTCTTAAGGATTTGGATAAAATATGACCCATATACCCCGAATTCCATTTCAATCTCGAGAAAATTAGACATCTCGGGAACATACCTCGTAAAACTGCGGGAAACAATAAGTTGGAAATATTACAAAAGTTTTGTTGGATTTATTTGAATTTTCAAAAATTTTAACTATGCTGTTTTAATTGTAAAGTAATTCATGTAATTTTAATGGTACGGTAAACTAATCATGCTACTAACAATAACCTAAAGATTAATAGCTATTGCATTGCAAGTAAAAATGAAAATGCGTTATCCTGTTCAATTAAGATAAGTGGATAAATGATTTGCCGTTTCCCGGTTCAAACAAGTCGATCCATCATCTAAACGAGATTATATACTCATATATACCCATTTACGAATAGTTGCTATGCTGTTAGGTTAGCTCGGATTATGCATGGATATTTTACCCATTGAAAATTTCCAATAGCATACCTTAACTACTTGCAAGCTACATATAGGGTTGGTACTCGCAGTTTGTAAAACCCCAAAATCATATCGAGGATCAAAACATGATTGAATCAAACTGTAATGATTACTATGTAAAAAAACAGTTTAAGGTGGTTGCTCTGATTGCCCTTTCCATACATATTTAACTAGCTGAGATTTTAATATCCACATCGTATTTTTTTTATTTGAGCTATTCTTTCGACTTCATACTAGTTACCGGTGTGGCTAATTTTAATTTCAAACGTAAATATACAACAGAATAATAATAAAACTGGTTTAAAAAATTGCAAATTTTGTATACGTGTGAGTAAATTTTGTAGCGCAATCTAGGCAGGCAATATGGTTATTAGCAAGGTAACTTAGAACTAAGATGTCAAAAAGGAGCCGGGGTTCGAATTAAAAACTACAAGACGTGAAATAGATGGCGCTTTTAGTAATTTGACTCTATAGAAATCTATGCTTAGAATAATATTGGTCAAATCTTAGCATAGCCGAAACGGGGCGTTGCCGTTCCGACTAGGGTAGTTTGTCGTAAAGGAAACGCGATGTTGCCAATCATCGTTGCGAGCTTCTTTCGTAGCTAGATGATTTCAATAATTTTGTAATTTTGAAGTTGAATTTGAAATTAGCTTTTGCGCGCAGCTTTGCCTGCATGAAATTTTTGTGTAATATTATGTAGGTACGTACCAATAAGTTTAACCACGTATAGTTTTTATGTTTATTGAATATATATCGAATGTATGTACGTTAGTTTATGCTGCATAAATTATTTCAAAGAGAAAGATAAATATGGCAATATACGAATACCATTCTAACAACTAATGACCGACCTAATACCTACTTTTAAAGTACCTACCTAATGAATAATACTTTCCAAAAATAATCAATTTAAACAATTTTACGTTTCTAACGTTTGCTTACAAACAAACATGTTTTATTTTTTATTATAATATAATACCTTTAATACAATGACATAATATAGGTTCGAAATTTCACCTTTCATTCAAGGACGGTTCAAAAGATGCGTTCAAAAACCAATACTCTTGAAAAAGATTGATTGCTTAGATTATTCATAAATAATAATACGTAGAAAGTAAATATGTAATATACTATTTATTATACATTCCTACTTATTTTATTCTATTATGGTAAATAATAAAGTTAGGTACTGATATATTTCAAAATTTATCTAGTCGAGCTAATAAGTAATAAATAATAATGTACCTAATAAGTAAGATTCCGAACATGATATTTTCGCAAATACCTAGTAGGTACTGTACAAAACAATAAACGATGTTTAGAATCGATTAAAATATTCGATGGTATCAATCGACTTTAGTGCCGATTTTTCCATCGTCCGATAAGTAGGTATTTTACTTGAGGAATTAAATTTACGTTTGACAGATTCTGTACAGAAAAACTGTCGAAATACAAAATTATTCGTCAAATAAAGTTAGCTGACGATGTTAAAATCGGCCGTAAAATTTTATTGTTATATACAAGTAGATCGAATCTATACTTCTATACTAATATAATAATTATAAAGTGGATGTTTTTTTTGTTTGTTTAAACGGGCTAATCTCTGAATTGCTAATCACTATCAATCTGATTAGAAAACATCTTCCACTAATAGAAAGCTACATTAGGTATCCCCGAGTGTATTCCGAACCGGGTGGTGGTAGATTCAATTGTATGTATACTTGACGTTCATAAGTGCCTTACCAGGGCCTAAACTGAATAAATAACTTTTTGATTTGATTTATCCCGGGAACACGGGTGAAAAAAGCGGGGAACAGCTACTGAAAAAAAACGATCGAAGCGTTTCTGTTTCAGCTTGGGCAAAAATGCTTTCGTATGTCTGTCCAGATGTCCGCGGGATGTCCGGCTGTTCTCCTCTACGGGTCGCATTTCTTAATCGATACTCGTGAAATTTTGTGATTAGGGTTGATAAATAGTAAGTTCAGTTTCCGTTTCTGGAATTATTTCAATATGGCTCCGCCCTTATTTTGAAAAACGTCCAAAACCGATTTGACAAGAAAATATCAATCACTATTATTAGTAGCATTGACCGAAACAGGAGGTTGGTGGGTGGTTTAGGGTAAACGACCTCTAGGTATATAATAAAAAATATAATTATTACTTTTTGTAAGTTATCAATAAGAAGTTTTCTTATGATACCACTATAAATATACCCGCCAATAGTGAACTTCATTCAAATTGGTTCAAATTATCAACAGTTTCACAGGTATTTTCCCCTCAATATAAATTAAGTATTCATCTTATAAACTGTAAAACATCGATTCAAATGATCGAAGATCGACCCATAAAAAATAATTTTCGATTAAATCGAATCGAGATCGTAAGTCGTGATTTGCCTTACCGGGTTGACACATCTTTTTAGACGTATCACGTTCCTACGCAACGATATTTATGTGTTTACTACGGCAAATATTTTTTACAAATTATTTTCTGTTATTTGGATACGGTACATTATTTGCTTATTTTTAAGATTGTTAATTGTTTTTAAGATCTCCGGATACCTCTAAAATTAGAACATACGGAAATCAAATAAGTACATGTACAATAAATTAATGCACGTAAAAGGCCAAGAATTCGTATTGAATCAACAGTCCCAGCACCTAGTGGAAGCATAATGTTGTGGATGTTACCGTAGCCATATGGACGCTTGACCACAATCTCACCATGGTAGGTAAGTGATGATGTGACCGAAGGTGGTAAGCACACAAAGCCTAGAAGGAACTGGCTCTCAAGTGCAGCCGTCGGAACACACCGATACCGCGTTTGGCGACAGATTGACAACTTGAGGGTGGAAGCCAACCAGATGGATACTAAAAAGTACCCTACCACCGTGTTATGGTTTCCTCACAATTTTTTCCTTCACCAAAGTAAAGTTCATTTTGTAAGGTGGAGGTTTGAAATTTGTCTGTTTGCTGTTGGCGATGGCTGTTGGTGATTTAATTTTTATCAAGTAAATATACCTTTGAACCACAGATATTTAAAAAAGGCGGATGTATTCTCGCTAACAAAAAACTGTGTCGCTCAGAGTCGGCCACCTCGCTGTACGTACATGCCGGCACGCACACATTCACACATTAGTCGGCCATTACGCGGATAAACGTCAACAGAGTCAATACGTCTGCGGTGCCGTAAAATATTAAAATACAGCATGTCTTGTGTAGTGAAATGGTGTAAAAACCGTACTGACCGGAGGAAAAAAATACCAGGAATCACGTTTCACAGGTAAATTAATAATTCAATCACTTAGTTTTGATTTTATACATCAAAACAAATATTCATTCACCAGAACAAAATAATCTGTCACAAAGCCAGTGTTGCCTATATTCACTTGTGTAAATTACCCGAAATATGGGAATGTTATATTTTATGGTTATTATTAATACTATGTATTTTATTATAAATTGATTTCAAACTTTCGCGACTTATACACATACTTTATATCAGTGGTTCTCAATCTTTTTTGGCGAACGGACCCGTTTTAGAAAGCGAATTATTTGATGGAGCCCTAAAATAATCAAAGAATAGTTTATGTGTAGGTATTCTTTATTTTACCGCGTAGGTTGTAAAATATAGGTACTTATTGTATTTAAAATTAATGAAATTATTGGACTATCGTAATCAAATTAACTATTTCGAATTATTTGACGGGCCAGTTGGCGCAGTTGGTTAAGACGTGGCGTCTTAACCTATAGCGCCGCAGGTCGTGGGTTCGATTCCCACACAGGACATGCATTTCTGTATGTCCTGAGTCTGGGTGTAATTATGTATAATAAGTATGTATTTACAAACAAAAAGTAGTATAATATGTATTATATCAGTTATCTGATTTCCATAGTACAAGCTTTGCTTAGTTTGGGATCAGATGACCGTGTGTGAGGAATGTACCAGGATATTTATTTATTTATTATTTTATTTATTTATTTATTTAATTGAATTTATTTTTTGAACTTGTCTTCCTGTATACCGCGTGATTCGGGAATCACCCGGTATACATTGTAATGTATTTTGGCCATAATATTGCAGAGCCCCCACAGAGGCTTTAGGGCTCCGCGGAGTATGCTTTGTGTATGGCTGATTTATATTAATTGCTTTATATTTTTCGGGACAGTTGGCGCAGTTGGTTAAGATTCTACCTATCGCGCCGCCGGTCGTGGGTTTGATTCCCACAACGGACATGCATTTGTGTGCATGAACATGTCTGTAAGTTTGGAGTCTGGGTATATTTATGTATATTAAGTACGTATTTGCAAACAAAAAGTAGTATAATGTATTTTATCAGTTATAGCTGGTTTCCATAGTACAAGCTCTCCTTAGTTTGTATTCAGATGGCCGCGTGTGAGGAATGTCCCAGTATATTTATTTATTATAATTTATTTATTAATGTACAGTAGTACCCAATTAATATGGCTTACCGATGTACCTGCGCAGAAGATACATTTTCAAAGCGCGAGAAACGCTATTGGTCGGCAGCTGCCGCCATGTTAGCGCGCGCCGTGCGGAGGGGCATGACTTGCGAGTGAGACGGAACTAACAGCTGCAGTGTATTATGAACCTTATAGTAGTGCTCTAAGGTTGATTGTAAGTATTAAGCATTCTTTCGTTAATCTTCGGGGCCATACTTTCTTTTCTGTGCGACCGAAGATTCACGACGCGCCATATAAGTTGGGTAATACTGTAATAGTATTACGGATATCAGCTGTACATATGTTATGCTGATATGTCAGTAAATTCAATACTTGTAGGAATAAATCAATATAGCTATTCTAGCACCGTAGAATGCGCATTAGTACATTGTGATAGATGTGTGCAA
Source organism: Polyploca ridens (assembly GCA_951394255.1). NCBI lineage: Eukaryota > Metazoa > Arthropoda > Insecta > Lepidoptera > Drepanidae > Polyploca > Polyploca ridens. The sequence continues at coordinate 4,856,591 of OX596245.1, read as the reverse complement.
AGTTGGTCATTACAGACGCGGCGGTATTAAGCGCGTGAGCCGTAGGCGAACGCGATTTGGAAGCCAAGAAGGAAGAGAGTATAATGATCAATGCACACGCGTGTCATACGTCGTTATTCAACACACTTACGAGGAAAAAGCAGTTTTTTTAAATAGATTTTTTGATTAACCACAAATGAGAACGTCAACAAACATGGCGCGCAGGTTCTTTTTTTTGTTTCGGCGATGCGCTGTCAAATAGTTTTACCCGTTTAAATGCAGAATGCTTCGTCTACACACATATCACTTGCAGTGAGGTACAAACGTATCATAATCGGGATTATACCTATCATAAAACTGTGCGGTAATGTAAAGTAAAAAGCTACATTAAGATACTAAAAACGTCACATTACGAGCGAGTGTGTTGAAAAAACATTTTATGACTAAATTTTCATGGTTATTGAAGATGTCAAACATCGATATTTTTTTGCAAAGAAGTCTTTAACGTTGTGGACATAGGCACGCCATTATTTTTATATTCGTATGAGTGTCCTCAATCGATGTATAAAGGTGACATCGAAAGCCGCCTTTAAAAAAAAAAACGGCGCCTGATGAATATGCCAGACTGAACAAAAATCTTCGACCCCTTTTTTAGCGATCGGTTCATAGTTGAAGCATGAAAGCAGAACAAAAATAAAATTAACAAACCTACTCACTTTCAGATGTGTATAATATTAGTTAGGATATTTTCATAGCGAGATTTGGCCACCATTAACATTTTAAAATGATACGGTATATTCTGCCTACATTTACACTTAATTTTCATTTAAACTTGTCTACCGTTACATATTTGTCTGAGTATAATAGTGGTATAACATAATAAAAGAGTGGGTGGGAATTTAGCCTAACATGGCAACCCTAAATATAATCACACATAAATAGTCGCCGCCATTATTGTTCCTCAGTTTTGTGATAGCGAGAATGCCGTCCGGGTTGTCTGTGCTTTGAACATATTTTGTAACATGATCTTCATAACACATTTTTTTAAATTTTTTTTAAACCACTCCTTTATCTCAGCGAACAAAACACAAAACAAATTATTCAAATCGGTCAAGCTGTTTTTGAGTTTTATCAAGACTAACGAACAGGAACTAATTTATATATATAGATAATATTTATAAATATATTTCAGGATCAAGGAAAATTTAACGTTACCAACATTCATATTATTCTGTGTTACTTCGTTTGGATTACGCACAACGGTCACAGTCATGATGGAGAATAGATGTGTACTTAGCTGCCTCGGAGGAGTTTATCAGCAAAATGCTTTTGAGATTCTACCGAAATCACAATTCAGATGTGAATTTGTTAGGTGTTTATAAAAATATGTGTAGACCCCAATGACATTATACCATATTTACTTACGTTATAAAATAATAAAGAAAATATACAGAGAATATCTTTTTAATATACCTACATCATAATCAATATTGAAATCTCATAAACGTACCGGTGTAGAGCCTCCCCTAATAACAAGGGGGATTGGGGCCATAGTCCACAACGTCAAGCAGGTCCACTGTGGGGTGGTGTACTTCAAATGCTTTTGAATTTGATTTTTTGCCGGTTTCCTTACGATCAAGAACGAAAACATATCATTGGCCTGTACTTGTGTGAGATTTGAATTTACGTACAAATTCACCTTTGGATATTGGTGATATGTACAATGTACAAAATTTTAATAGTGACATATTTTATCTTTATTGAAAAAATAATATAAAATATACCAAACCTAATGTATAGTATATAAAATACAATTTACGCAATTATTAAAATGCCACCTAACGGCGTATAAAACAACTCAATACTTATTTTAACGCCATCTAACGGTCGAGACAAAACAAGAAATGTCAATGTGTGGGTGTATATAATTACAAGGATTAACTTGACAGATATTTTTCTGGAGGAATTCTTTGTAACTAATTGCCGTGGAAGTAAAATTAATGCTTCATAAATACTTCATAAATAAATATTGCTCGCCAATCACTAAATTACGCACCATGGATGCTTGAATTTTATATAAAAAAAGAAATATCATAGTTTTGCGATACTAACACCATCTAACGGGAATATAGCTTTTTGTAATCGTGAGCATTCACCTTAATGTATGAAACTTAGTATGAAAACTAAAATTTCATATTATTAGTTTTTCAAAACTACCCTTTAAAGGGGGTTTAAGGGCTGTTAAAGTTTGTATGGACGAATTTTAATGCGCAATCCGGTTAACTTGAAACTCAGTATTAATACTTTAGACAGAAAATAAAATATCAAGAGTTTTTGGGTTTCTTGAAAATGTACCCCTAACAGGACAAAATGGGGTCAACAATTTGTATGGGGAGGACTTTACTGCGTTTTCTATTAACTCCAAAGTTCGTATACATTGCTTCCTTTTGTAGCCTAAGAAAGGATTTTTGGAAAAAAAACATCCCTAAAGGGGTAAAGTCCCCTACTTTACCCTTTTAGGGATGTTGAAACAGCGGGGCGGTACCTAAGCTAGTATATTACAAGGCATGTCCAGAAAGTAAGTGTACTAGATTTTTGTAGTTTTCAAACAATCTGGCATTCTTATGCAGAAGGAAGACTCCCCACCTGCAGCAGTTCCCTTCTCTTGTACTATGAATTGCCTCTTTTAATTCGATTCATTACTCCTTCGCCGTAAACCAACTTGATCTCATTATCATCTTCAGACGGAAATTTTCCCTTTACGAGATAACGCTGCGAATTTCGCACTTGGCGGCAGATTCTATCGACATGGTTCATGGGAAACGTTGCTGTGACCACAGTTTTAGTTATAACGTCGCGTTCTTCGGCTCATTGGAAATTGAGGAGCTAAGCTACGCAGCAGTATGACCAATATGGCAAAAAATTAACCTCCGCCCGTGAGGGCCCCTAGCTAGTAGGGTAGGCTGGTATAAGAGTTCGCAGACGATAAGAGTACGTAAGATTGATTGATTTTTTTAATTTTGTTAATATTTTTTGTCACTTTCAATCTTTTATCACACCGTTTTTAACAGTAGTTTAGCAAAATGAACTATTGTTATTGATAGGTTATAAACTGGTTCTGCAGTACCGAGAGCTTTTTTTTCGTTCCGTGACCATAGTTGTCATTGAAATTAGTTTTTATAAGATTAATATAAGTTGGTTAAGAGTTCGCAGATATGTGGTGTATAAAAGTATGCGCGTACTCTTATACAACTTTTTTTAAATTTTGAACTAATTCATTGTCTTGTTAGTATCCAGAATGTCCCAAAGACCGCGAACTACTAAACGAAGCCTTTAAAGAATTCTTTAACGGTATTAGATGACGCAAGAAAATAAGGTCAAAATGGTGAGAGTGTGAGATCTGTGGCCCGGTCGCTTGAGATGAATGAAGCTACGCTTCGAAAATGTTTAAAGAGATCAGAACCCGCTACCAGCTTAGGGAGGTATGACACAACATTTTCTCAAGAAATGGAGCAGGAATTATGCAATTACGTTAAAATAATTGACGGCATGTATTACGCATTAACAAAACAAAATATGGAAATGCCCAGGGTGTGAGGAAATATATAAAGAACCTATTAGGGAGGACTGGATCGAATAGTCTAAGTGCTTAAGCTGGTGGCACGAAAAATGCACCGGATATGTAAATATTTCTTCGTTTGTTTGTGACTTATGCATTGATTAGCTGTTGAGTACTCTTATCGATCTCGGTGCGTATTCTTGTCCAACCACATGTTTAAGAGTACGCAAATATCATTTCCGTTTGTTTAATTAATAATTAAAGAAATGTTTTATTTTATGTTTTTATTGATTACGGTTTATGTTCCTAATTACATACTAATTGAAATAAAGCAAATTATGATTGATAATAATCTTTAGTTATTTTCTGACATCAGCTCAAAGCTTAAGTGCGTACTGCTATACCAGCCTACCCTACACTTACTTTCTGGACATGCCTCGTATAATTGTTAGAACTATACAATTTTCAAGATGGTAAATAAGGATACTAAATATGTGTGTGAATTTACTCTTTATCAACATTTTAACTCGTATCAACAGATACCATACCAACTTGTCTTTGAGACATAATGGTGGAAGCCCTCAATCACAACCATCGTTATTGTCAGCCCTAGCTATGCTATGTCTGATATTTGCACGGTAAATACATGATTTATTTTATATTCCAATACGTTCGAACTGTCGAGTGCTCACAAAGCCGTATGGCTTACAGACTCATTTAAGTAGTCGTATTACACCCTTTAATTTTATCTGATTTGTATTAGATCGGATTCAAAAGTACTCTTAATTCTACTTCCTACAGTTCCTACTAATGTAATAAATGTAATAATTTGTTTGTGTGTAATCTACCGATATGGAATACTTTTTATCCCGAGAAAAAACAAGAGAAATAACAACTGGTAAGAGTCCTCAAACGAATAGCGTACCTACTTACCAAATATTGATACCGGAACACCAGATGCAAAACTATCTACTCGAAATAGGAAACAATAAAAATTGTAACGTGGATTTCAATAACACAGAACGTTAATTGAAGCGAAATCGACAATTGTTACATAATGTATGTAGATAGGTTTTGTACAGAATGAAATGTCGACGTTTCCATATTGGAAATGGGCCACTGTACTCGCATCGGTACTGCACGAACTGCGATTCCACGATCATAACGAACACATTAATAAGTGTTGTTAATAGAATCAAGCGGGAGCATATTGTAATCAATTTTATTAGGTTACAGAGCTTTGCTGATGTATACATCGTGAATAATAGGATAAGTGAATACCGGTATAGAGCATTTCCTTGAGTAGAAAACTCTATAGTTGGATCCACAAGATCATGAGATGTTATGACACTGGTGACACGAATACAACTAAACAAGAGTCATTGTCTATACAATGGTCTCCAAGGAAGAGATTCGATGAGCGAGAGAGATGGATTACGTGTCAAGACAAAAATATACGTGGTTAGCCGACCCAAAAGAAACGTGGAATATTAGAATGAAGCCGATATCGTAAATCGGATAAGGTTAAGTTACTATGAGAATCGTAGACAAGCCAAAGCAGAAGAGGCCTATCGATTGGCCCACAGCTGATATCCTGACGTCTCTTCAGGCGATTCCAAAGAAAGTAAAATGAAATTGAGAGATTGACAAAGGATTACAAAAGGCTTGACTCTGCTCGTAAAAGCTATTCGATTTTATGATTCCAACATAGCACTCACGACTGGATACCCTTACAAATATGTGAAGTTAAAACTTACTTGCACGTTTAATACACTTCGAATGGGGTCGCTGGTAGTAAAACTTTAAATCTGTTCACTTTGTGTTTCAAATCAATACTAAAGTCCGAGCAACACGTCCCGCCCCGCTTTAGTATAGTAATTTGCAGTATTAGATTTTATGTATGAACAGAAACCGAAGAAATAATTACATATTTTATTTTTATGATATTTTTTTCACAGTCCAACAAGTAGACTAAGTATTAAACGTTAAGTAATAAACGCCTCACAATCGTCCATGGGACGAATGAAACCTATACTTTATAGAATTTCTTCCCAATACGAAAATCTCTTGCTGTTAATCTATAAAATACTATCATTATTAGGATAGTCCTTTTACATTCATGCTGTTTTCTTATGTCTTATAAGCTTAGAACTTTCACAATCAGAACATTCAACTTTTCAAACCTACAACAAATTCTCTCCAACGGAGAAAATGTACCGAGGAGAAATATTCAAATGTTCGGCCTCATGTATAAATAAAAACATTTCTCAATACGAATTCGTGGGCCGCGAACGGAATATTGACAAGAGCAATGAAAGCCCGTTAAGCCCGCCCGAGCAGTTCTGAGCCAACATAATGAAGCTGTCGAAACGGCCAATCTACACGGAAACAGCTTTCTATCTCCCAATCTACCAATTTTAGTTACTTTGCAAACTCTTTTAAAATTAATAAGGAATTTACCATTTTCATTGTGATTACTCAATGGTAGATATTAAATTCTTAACAGCTGCATAAGTAATTGCTATATATTTTTTTATACCACTATGGTGGCAAACAAGCATGCGGCCCGCCTGATGGTAAGCAGTTACCGTAGCCTATGGACACTAGCAACACCAGGGGTATCACTCGCGCATTGAAGAACCCCATAATGCAACCAAGTTTCAGCTAGTTTGACAATAATAAAATAAAAAATGTAGCTAAAATAACAAATATTGAGAATAAGAAAAATGAATTACCTTTTTATTGACACTATAGAGAGAGAGAGAGACTACTAGAGTACAACATTGATTCATGAAATATTAGAGATGTTATGACTTACGTAGAACCCGTCACGCGCCTGGCTCCAAGGCAACCGAGCAAAACCGTCGCAGGCATATTTACTACTAATAGCAAAACACTGAAGAAGCACAAAGGCGTTATTAATGAGGGGTAATTGGCACCACTATCCCGCTAACAGCACCGTTAGTCACAAGAAGGTTTTATTACAGCTGCTAGATAGCTACCAACGTTGCAAATTATCTTAATTGCTGTTTGGGTGTCATTGGCTTTTCATTTCTCAATGGCACTGTACATGAAGGTTCGAACAAGAAAAATGCAGAATCCCAAACCAATTCTATCAATAAGTCATTGATATCGAATCTGAGGCTTTGTGTAACGAACAACAGCCACAACATCTCTTACCAAGGTCGAATTGAGCTCAAAAACCTGTCTAACCTTTTAATAAATAATAGCAAACTATAAGTGCATCGCATTATTATTCAAACCAGCTGTCTATGAAACTACAAAGAAAATATTCACGATAAATTTGCAAGTAAAACATGGAAAATATTTTATTTCGCAATGAAAATTTTATCAGGGGAGACGAGGGCGTAATGAGCGACACTGGATTGCAATTAAGGTCTCAGTCTGCTCCCGACCTTTCATTAAAGTACTAACAATAGATGGATGGGCGGACTGAGTATTGTGTCTGTAATATTCCCTGGAAAATGGACGAGCAGAAAACTTGTATTGGTATTTATTTGCTTCAAAACAACAACTAATATCTTTAGTAGAAGTATTTTAACTTTCAATTGTTAATAATGAGCAATATTAAACACAACGATTATTTAAAATTTCTTTATAGGATTTCAGTAAAATGCCACCACCACCGGATTAGAAATTCAGATTAGTTTTGAATATATTTTGAGCTAAAAATGACATCGCAGACAATTCAAAATTCAAAATCATTTATTCAAATAGACCTTCGCAGGCACTTATGTTGTTGTAAAGTCTGACTCTAATACCGGTTCGGAAGGTTGCATTTGCTGAGACTTCCCCAACATTTAGAATAAACGTTATGACCTACCTTAAACATTTTCCATTTATGAGAAAGGGAACCAGGTCCGATAGGCTATGATAAGTATAGGCACTTCAAAGGCAGGCTTAAGGCAGGTGAGCTGCGAATGAGGTGATTTTGCTCAAGCTCTTGTCGTAAGGCGATATCGCAAGGTAACGACCACCGGTAGGTACTTTAGATTTATATTTATAGCACTTTACAAATTTCTCCATTACAGATGACCTAGACAAGTAATTACGAAAGTGTCGGGTAGAGGAAGCAACTGAGAGCTACAGGGTATTAGTGGACTGGCAAGGATTAAAATTGTAGTTAACACTTTCACTTAATTATTTTATGTTGGGATTGTTTCCAGCTTAATTCTGGATAAAATCCTCAGAGTTGTCATGAAGTAAATATTAGTAGGATTTTATTAAGTTGGACAAAAACTAGAAACACAACTAGAACAATGACAACATTGGAAAACAGAATCTATTAACTCCCCAATAAGACTGATATAATAAAGTTCATACCTTAAACGACGAGACAGCTAACTGCGAGAGTCCATCGACATAGGGCCCCAAGACCGCGTGTTCTCGCACGCGCAGCGACCGCCGCGTCGTCTCAGGATCCAGGAGGTCGTGGACGCGTTCGTTGTATATTTCCATGTATGATACTTCCACCTGAGGAGGCAGAAATAAGGTTTAAACTACCTGGTGTCTTACTTCCAGTGTTAAATAAACGTCAGAATGATTGCGTTAAAGTTGAGTATCAAGAAGAAGTCTGAAATATATTGCTTAATGGTAATAAAAGAAGATATTGCAGATTGTATAGCTTTGGCACCGGGAAGGATTCCGATTTAAGTTAGATTTCAGGTATTTTCTTTTTTCAAATCGAACAGTTTTTTTATATATTTCAAAACAGTTGTGCGAATCATGTTACAGAATGTATTACTGTTAATGTTTTCTTATTCGTATAAATTACCGGGAGATTTAGAAAACATAATGGTAATATTACCTTATACGTAAGTGCGGGTGGTGATTGTAGCCTTGAGATCCTCTCGAACAGTGCGTCACAGAGTCGAGGGATGATGCCTCCTTCAGCCCCCGGCGAACCCATCATCGTGTATGACTTGCCTGAACCTGGACAAACAGAAAATTAACCAGTTACACTTATTGTTTTTTGAGGGAAATATAGTGGAGGATTTAATAATATCTGATCAGAAATCTATGTAAGTATTATCCTCATAGGAAAGTACAAAAGGTACAAAGAAGGCACGAGACACGAGTCCCATAACTAATGTAAAAAAAGGAACTGCTTTTGAAGTGATTAAAAAGAAGCAGTTTATTGATAACGAACGCCCATTTATTCCGCCCAATATGAAATTAATAATGTTTGCAATGAAACACAATCGAAAACGACACAAAAGCGAACCCAAAATGCAATTTGCTTTTCTTTCAATGAATATCGAACATTTCATTCAATGCACACGTTGGTTACATACTCTGCAAAGTGCAACACCCATATTCGGCATTCGATGACACCGTCGCTGCGATTTCCAACCGTATTTTAAAGGTACAGAGGCGAAAATTAAACACAGTTCTCCGCTGAATGATATAACGGTAGGCGTAACTTCGGGTGCAAATAAATAAACAGGGTCGATGCAAATACCAACTGTCAGAAGTAAATTTGATGTATTTGAAGTAGAATTTCCTAGTAAAACTTCAATAAAGTTACCCTTTTACCCTTAAACAGAAATAAATATCATTGACATTAAACTGAATAGCAGTATTTCCAACATAGGTCGTTAGTTAGTCTGACGATATAATTTTTTCTGCCACTGGGTACTTCGGTAGCAAGTAACTTCAGAAAACACACAATAATTTAGATTGAGAACCAGCTGGGACTGAGCTGGGTAGACGAACTTTGGGTTAACGCTCTGCATGCACGCGAAATGAATTGCCTCAGTGGGACTGTGACAGGGAACTTCGGAGCGTTCAGAGCGTTGGCATCCATAATGCAAACCAAAACATTTGCTGGACGTTACACTAAAGTTGTACATTCAATCTCAAGAGGGAAAGCTGAAATTAACAGTTGTACGCTTAGAGGATTTAAGGCTGCACGGATAAACAGTATACAAATTCAATTCAAGTTCAAATAATTACTAATGATAACGACTGAAAAGATTTGCAGGAAAAAATCATAAGTTTTAAAACTATAATAGGCAATACACATACTGTAAAGAAGAAAATGTTTAAGTAGATTCACCAGCATCGATTACAGATTTTTCCTGCTCGTAAATAAAGGCATCGCGGCAAAACTTGTCAGAAGATAGGCAAGCAACTCGGTTTAGTTACAAACAAGTTGGGGATAAACTAATCGAGTCCGAAGAGAAAAATAAGACAGGAAATATTCCCAGTGGAATGTTGTGCGTATATTTTGAAATGTTAGAAGGACCGGGAATATTAGTTTCACATGTAGCTCGGGCTGTGACTCTTGTAACAGGGAACACAACAGAATTTCACGCAATGTTGAACAGACAGCAAAGCGGAATTTGGCAATTAAACCTTGACGCTAGATTGCTTCTGTATATTAGATGCTAATTAGCAAATAATAATAATATAAATAATTTGATCAAATTGCTAAAATCCTAATTAGGTACATTAAGAATCTTTAAAAACATAAATTTCATGTTTACAATTAACATTGTGGATTATCTTTTAATAAAAGTCGGGAAGAGATACCGTCAGAACATTTTCAAAGTTACGGTAAAGATGTTACGACATAACAAAACATAAAAATCACTAGAACAAAGCTATCTTATCTCGAATGTGAACCGCGTCACAAATCACAAGATATCCCTCACATGTGCTCCAAATGGGAGAATTCAATATTTCCAAAGTGGATACATCGAAACAATAGTGGCACCGATGGTAAATTTACAATTTATAGAGGTATTATGCGATGTCGAGGCAGATACCACCTGACGCTCACCTGAAATGTATACCGTGATGATAGCAATAGCTATTTGAATTTTATACGCGGTTGGAATTGATTTGTACCCTTCGGGAGTCTCAAGGATTTATACTTTTGTCATTGAACTATACCGAAATGAAAATATTTCGAGTGCTAAGGACACAATTAAATAAGTTTGAATTCCATTCGAGATAAACATGATTCGGTATTAGGTGGGAGTTGGTCAAGAAACAAACACCTCCATAAATATCTCGACTTACTTTCTATTCCGTTTTATTATTGGAATATTATTATGACGGTTACACATTTAAGACAACTTGTTGTTGCTTTTACTTAAGGCCCAATATGTGAAACCTTTATGATTTGCATATTTCATCTAGGTACTTCATATTCCGTTATCCTATTCATGCAGTGAATGAGAAACTTATTTAGAAATATCTAGTATCAGTTCCATATCTACAACATTGTAGTCGATAATATGGAAAATAAAATACCGAGTCTCATATGTACGGACGGAGAAAAACGAATGAAAAAGGCAACAAAAGAAGAAACGCCAACATGGGGTGCGATCACACGGGACATCGGGTCGCCATAACTCACCCGGGACGTAGCTATGGGAACGTCAGCTTTTATTGTTGCACACAACTTGTACCGGCACCATTTATTGTCCAAAAATATATGTTTACTAGCCGCAGTTTTTGCTGTCCTTTGCTATCTGCGTCGAATAAAATTTGTTGCTGAATATGAGTATTTTACTCAAACCGTAGCATAAAACTCCAGTTTTTCATCGTTAAAATTTAGCATAAATATTGTACATTTTTATAAATAACGAAATATTTCACATCACAATTTTTTGTCAAAGTCGACCTAGTAAATGAAAATTAAAAATACAGTTCAACTCAAAACCAAAACAAGCGTACCTTAGTGAAACAGTAAAGAATTGGAATTTTTTGGTTCACTGATCCACAAAACATATATTATAGTGAATTTCATAGAATGGTGAGGCTTCTGATATTCAAATCAACATGATTCAGATTAGTTCAAATATTCACGCTAAATACACATTCAGTTTCATCAACTGGTTCGTTTGAATTGCAAATATTCGAAGTGGCAGTAGACGTTAATAATTGATACTGTCCAATCAGGTTTTTTTTTGTATTAGCTATATTATATTTCTATTGTAATGAATAGAAGATATGGATCTAAACAAAGAGAGACGTATTAAAAGAGCAAATGAAGAAATGGTTGGTGGTCAAAAAGAAAATAATCCCCTACTATTAAATTTACGATACAAAGTATTTCAAGGCACATTAATGAGAACACTAGTAACACTGATATCAATTCATCATAATAGCTGACACAAGTCAAAATACGTATTTTCATTTGGCGAGATGAAAGTTCTAAAAAATGCAAGCGTGACTCGAACCTCGTATGAGGGATCACCTTGGCAGCGTGCCAGGTTCCCAATACATGTCAGCGTCATTGTCGAGTGATGGTTAAGTCATCATTCATGGAGGCACTCTCCAAATTGCTTGCGGCTTTACTGCATTCTTAATCACTTAATTACATCTGCGGAACCATTAGTACCCGCAAATTGCTAGTAGTTCTGAACTTTCTGAACTTTGGAATTTCTTAAGTGATTATCACTCATTTTATGAAATTTTAGTAAGTGAATACTGTCTACGGACACAATACCAGGGCCAGTAGACAAGATGATTGTCGACAATCGTTATCGTTAGTAAACGATCAACCTTTGTATGGGATTGCCAATGTGATGCTGATCATCACAAAGCCAATTACACCAGTAGATGTTCAGCAACCGATCTTCAACTTGAAGATGGTAGCCAGCCAGACTAAAAAGTTTACCACTAAAAACTACAGAGTTCATTAAAACATTACAATATCGTTTAAATGATATTTATTCTACAATCATGAGTCATGGCAGCTAGACCAATAAATCCAATTAATAACTCATTAGAGTATCTTCAAGCCAGACATCTTCCTCAAATTGAAGACGCTTTACGATCAAGTGCTTAAACACTTCAAGGAACTTTACTTCCAAGCACACACGTCGATGATACTCGAAAATATAATTGAACGAGATTGTTTAAGCTACCGACTAGGTATATGTCTAGCTAGACTAGCTAGCAGAACGTTTCTGCCATGCACCTCCGACATTAACGAGCGCAAACATCGCATAGTTAAAACTTGGCCCTGATGCAATTCGTAATTTGTGAGCGACTGGCAGTTTCAATTTTGAGGATTGTATAGGTTTTTTAAAAGCACACTCGCTTTCTCTTTAAGAATGTGTTGTTGAAAGAGCAAAATATAAATATGATGATGTTGTTTGTCTTGTAAAAAAGCCTAAGGTTCAGTCGTGGGTGTCATATACTGGATTTGACGACATAATAAATTATAGTAATCATATTTTGATTTAATTAATGATTAAAATATGTGTGCCAACAATTATTGTCAAAAAACAACCCATGTTTTACCACATTTCAGGACAGCAAAACTTTGCTCATTGAAACAGCAACGAACAAATCTCATTCAAACGACTCAAAAGTAAAGCTTCGTCACCTGTGAATGTAAATATTTCCAAATGGCTGGATGTCAAAGCTAAGGAAATGAACACCGATAACAAATTTAATACTGTAGATACAAATTAAAGATAAATACATACTACATTCTGATGCGGTTTGGGTAAATTTTTGACCTATTTAATTAGGTCAGGTCGTGTTTTAGGGTCGGCGCGAGAGATTACCCTGGTAGTGAAAGCGTCTATCAGCTATAGTAATAGCTTACCATCATGTTTGCAACCTTCGTAGTATATAAAATGCCTTTTCTTTCACTTTATAGTCACTAATATTTAAAAAGATCTCCGAGTTTTGAGAGGGTTTAATAAATAATAACGCATTACTGAACGCTAGAAGTATATACCGTGTACCATTATGAGAACGACACAAAGCTGGCACCTGCAGTTTTAGGTCACTCGGGCGGTACCTGCCACAGCTCTCTTTGTTCCTCTTCCGCCATTTGTTACGTATAGTAAGCTTGTTGATCGCTAGAATCCTATGAGCTTTACTATATCATTTAAGATTGAATAAACAAGCTAGGTAAATAAATGGAACGCAAGTTACGTCGTAGCTGTCGTAGCGTAGCACAGTGCTACGAAATATTCGCTACACACAGCCTCTATTGGATATTTCTACGTTCGAAAATGTTACTGAACTCGATATATAAATTCAGTATGAAAATTTATGTATGGAGTTTAGCAATAAGCGCGGTATGAAAGGAAGTTTCTAGGAAAACTTTCCCAGTGCCACTTGAGTACCGAGCCCGGAGTCCTTTGTAAATTCACGTCGCTAACTTATAGCTTGTATTTGCATATCTAACACTTTCATTATAAGCAAATAATATACTGAATTAAACATAAGCTTATTATAACCGAGCTCATGGCTTAGTACGTGGACTTAGTATATAATAGTAGTGATTAACATAGGAGTATCTTATTTCATTTATAACGTATTTATATTACTTAATCAGTTGACTCGCACATCCTGAAATAGGGATGATTCCCAGGTAAAATAATTCTAATTCTATTCCGTCAGTTAGATTATCAAAAAATATCTGAAACCTATTTTTTGCTTTAGAACCAAATGATTGACAAAGATAAAGCGAGTCAGTTCAAGAGTGGGGGCTCGTGACGTCACTTTAGAGTAAAAAGTGTACTCTAACGTGACGTCACGCGGAATTTCAACACACGATATCTTCGTACTTTTTTGTTTAATTGACAAAAGAAAAAATACATGTCTAATATTTTTGGTAATGTAAAAGACGGACTAAATAGATTTGTCATCTAGTCCATTCAATTGTTCACTTTCAAAATAAGTAGGAAGAAATCAATATTGTTCGTCTCCGTCCATTGACAAACTGTTTATTTCGATTGATGATACCACACATTTCAGTTTTTTTTTTATATATCATATCGGTTGTCGCGGTGACGCAGAGTATATTCAGTGACACTGTCAAAGTCAAAGCTATTATTAAGTCTAGACCTTAGAAATACTTATGAAAGTCAAAACTACGGACGTTATCAACGGTTCATAAGTCCGCCTTGAACTAAGAAGAACCGACAAGGACCTAAAGGTAAAATGCTATTTTATTCTATGAAATTATTTTTGTTACTTTGTTCTTAATTAAAAATAAAATGCACATAAGAATAGAAAATAAAAGTCTACAATCAAAATTCCTCGAGTCGCAGTAACATAAACGTTTACAACTACCGTACACAACTGTCCACTAATATTACGTTTGCAATTTGCACAGGCAAGCCCCGTCTTGACCTATAAACCTAAAACTTCGGAGGCTTGTTGACAAGGAGCTAGAAGGAAGTTCACAGAGTACATTTTATGTTCCCGACTCATGACGATCTCATGAATACGCGAGTGATCGTATCGTAAACTAAGGTTTATTGCCGACAGTACCACTGGCTCCTGATCGTTTATCAACGTAAACACTTTTGCATAATATATGTACCTACCTACTGGAGATGGATTCGCATGTTAGTTTGAAACGTTGTATTCAGTAGCTTGAAATATTTGACTGGTGTCTAATTAAAATGTATGCAGGGAACAAAATCCTTATATTATATACTCTACAAATACTCTAACCGGCGTAGAATTTACCACAAAAGAGGTGGTTTCAGAAAGGAATTTCTCTTCCATACCTATCTACTCCAAACTCTTACTTAGTACTACATATTGCCCGATAATAAATAAGAAACCTGCCCTAAGAGGGCTGTTACGAACATGTATGTGGTAATATAACTGGATACAGTCATAGGTACAATGATAAATTGCGTATTTTTCACAGTCGATATGGGAATTACCGAATGTTCCATGTAAATTCTGTACTTTTAGTTTACCCAGGGGTGCTGTTTACGTGTACCGTGTTAAAGTCTGGTAGTTGACAGTTGACAGAACCCCGCTGGTTGATGGGTATAGTCCCACAAACTTATCTGGCCCGGTGGCCAAAAGAGGCACTAATTTTTTATTTTTTTTTATACCACTAACTGCCAGTTTCTAAAAGCCAAATCAAAGTTAATCTATAATCAAAACTGTTGCTGTCTTTGTCATTTCAGACGACATTGACAGTGAGAGGTATACTTTCAACAAGAGATTAACTTTGATTTGGCTTTCGGAAACTGGCGGTAAGTGGCAAACAAGCATACGGCCCGCCTGATGTTAACCGGTTACCGTAGCCTATGGACGCTTGCAGCACCAGGGGTATCACTAGCGCGTTGCCGACCCTGCAGAAATCTCTTCACACCCATTTTGAACCACCATTTTTGTTTTAATGACGCCAGTTGGAAATATCAGTCTGCCTGCCATTCGCCATTGGTTGTTTGCTCCACCAAATGCGATAACAGCGCCTCCCTCACCGGGCCAGATAAGTTTGTGGGACAATATCTAGATTTTATACCTCTTAAAATCTCCTAATGACTGTAAACTTTTTCTGCGTGCAAATAGGTCGGTATGTCCAATTCTATCTTATTTAAGACGAATCATATTAATTCCTTCTGTGAAAATTCATAATTCCAACCAAGAACTGCAACATCAGTAGACACGTGGTTGTAAAAGTTGGAGATCCTCCAAAACAAGTCCATATTAAGTGGAAACATGTCTAAAATTCGCCAGAGCCCAAATAGCTGAGGTCTCAGGAAATAATATTCGCGAGAATGTAGCATTATGCATGGCAGTATTCCAAGTATTGTGCGTAGGCGTTGTCTTACAACCGTACAATCAATAGTAATTCAGGAGCGAGACTTGGCTTCAATGAACTGGTTTTTTGCTTAATGTTTCTACATTGTAACTAAACGATAAGCTATAATAATATTTGAACATATTTTTAACTTACTTCAGTATATTTTTATCACCAAAGCTATGGCAAAGGACAGCTAATAGATTTAATGGTTAATACTGCTAGAGTATCCTTTAAAACTATCTATCTGTAAACGATCGCTTTAATCCAAACAATAATTGAAGTTTCTTAAAACTATGCAGTTAAAGTAAACTACACCATAGATCATATTTCATCGCGAAATGTATCTAGAATCCCATGAAACGATGTGAGAATCGTAAACGTCTACATATGAGGTCATAAACACAGACGAATGAGTGCAAAATGACCCGACAAACTATTGAGATGCATTCGAGCGGGAGCTCCAACTAAACACGATATAAACAGATAGCTATTGGAAAACTACGGTGCACTGGGAAAAATCTCGTTATCTAACACGTGCTTGAGATTTATTTTATACTTAGTTTGTTATTACACGCGATTTGTAACCAATACATTCAGTCTTTTTATATCGTTTATTTGTGCAATTGCTAAAATGTTCATACGGTTTTGAACTTTTACCGGCTACATAATAAAACAAGTTTTTATCGTATCCACACACCTCACATCATAACTTACTATGGGGAACATGACTACTTATTTTAGAAAATCTTATAGAAACAGTTCAGTCATTTCTAACGGTCCATTCAACGTCCAAACAGAGACCTTACCATTGATTACAAGCAACACAAGCCCGGTTGATTGATGGAGCACGAGTCGACACAAAGGGCAACCGTGACGTTTCTGGGTTAGCGGCCCGCGGACACACGCCACAGGCCACGCTACGCCACAACTCTGCGTTTGAGCGTATTGGTTGGTTTTTTGGGTAAAAATATAGACAATAGATAAATCACAGAGTTCAATGCGTATCGATTTATAGCGTTTCTAGTACTAAATTTTGCGGGGTTGCGGGGCGCGTGCCGTGGCATTTCACTCACACGCGCGTTCGGCGATGCGTCGCCGAAGTATGCCGAAGATTCCCGAAGCTCTTTTCTCGCTTTCACATATGATGTGGGAAAAGGAGAGGAATCGGGAAGTAGAGGCTCGTCATCTTCTCGTCATTGAAACTCAATATGAGTAGTTTTTACTATGAATATTATTATAAGTATTTTGGCCTAAACACGTATAGTTATGCCAATATTTTTTGTCATTACTAGGCTTAACTCGAGTAACTTATTGAACAAAGTATAAAACGATTTATCACCTCTCTCTGAATTAAACTTAGAGCAACATATTCGTTTCAATTATCTATAAGGAAATATTCAAAACTCCACTACATTATGTACATTTTTTATACCTAGGTTTTTCTTCTAAAACGTATGGAATCGCAAAACTATTGCGTTAAGTTTTCGCAATTGAGATCAATGATATTACTATAACTGGGCTGTGAATGCATGTGTTCAAACGACTTTGCGACTTTATTCCTCATTATCTCAATCAATCTCTAAACCTTAGTATTTTATAAACAAAGACAAGAAAAATACAATAGAGTCACATCACTAGGTCACCAAGACCGTTCTATTCAATGATCGTGGACAGTCGGAGCGTTAATTGCTGGGTAATAACCGGAACCGAGCTCGCTTCTTGCTGTAAAGGAGTTAGCTGTTGGGTTTCATCATTCTATATTTGATGGGTGTATCTATTATGTTGTCATACAAATTAAGTTGGACATTGTTCTCTTGAGGTTCACTGATGCGAGATATTCATTTAATTTAGAGCTAGCTTTCCCCGCATTATTGGTACAAAAAGGAGCCATGTTCCTCTTTATGCCACAGGTATGCTCATGCGTGCCAAAGTTCATCAAGATTACCGTCAAGAATTCAAATTCAAAATTATTTATTCATATAGACCTTCGCAGGCACTTATGAAAATTCTGACTCTAATATTCTAATATCGGTTCGGAAGGTTGCATTTGCTGAGAAGAGCCGGCAATAAACTCGGCAATAACTCTTTTCAAAACAAGCTTAGATTCATTACATAATATGTATTTACATTCTAATCGCACTGACAACAATTGCGTGCCCCGGCGCGGCGGGAGAAGAGATACCACAACAAACAAACTCACTTTCACATTTATAATATTGTTTATTTTTTTTTATTTTTTTTTACTATTTATAGGGCTGTGTTTGACCGCAATCTCACCATGGTAAACGATGATGTGACCGAAGGTGGTAAGCACACAAAGCCTAGAAGGAACTGGCACTGGTTAATGATATTGATAAGCGATATTATATTGATATTCTGGGTAAGTAAGCGTGCTACATCCTCAGCCTCGTCATAACTCCTCATGGGGTCAGTCGAAGGCCAAACAAAAGCCAATTCAACATAAAAAAAACATGCATCGTCATTATGATTGCAAATGGAAACATGATTAACGACTAAATTGGAAATTGCTATGTTAATTCTACGTTAGCGAGTGAAAACAGAAATCAAATATACACGACTAAAACGAAACGTATACATACTCAGTAACCTATAGACACTGAAAAGCAACATCATTATTTATTTCAGTAACCAACCTAGTGTGTATAATAGGTAATATTGGTCTATCAAACGAAAAGTGCCTGTATAGACGTCCTTGGCTAAAATATTCGCAGACATTTAATTGGTCTGGTCTACTTTCATGTCTGGAAATCAATCGACGTTCTCAGAAATCGCAGACGTGTGAAATTATTATACAACTATGGAATATCGAAAATAGAATTATGAGAAAAGGTACTTTACAAGAAAAACCTTTTCACTTGTATACGGGGTGATTCGGACTCAAAGAGGGGATCCGGTTATTGCATATGAATATTCAAACTTATTTGGGAACGAGCGGTCGGCTCGTACAAAACGTCAAACGATCTGCACGTATGGATCCGAAACCTTGCAATGAATTTTCTATACCTTGATTCAATTTCAGCTAAAGGTTTTACACAAGTAAGTAATATCTTGAACTATACGATTTTGATATTTTTTTTTTTCAATCAATAGTAATAAATATTTACATATCTCTTTAATGAAAGTGAATGGTAATATAACGCACTTTTAACATATGTTCGAATTAAAACAAAGACTATAAACATGACCTAATAAATTAAAGACGTATGTAAAAAAGCTGAACAAATATTACACAATTAACAACATTATATAACAACCTCAACAAAACACTTAGAACACACTTCGATGTAGTTACAAATTGATATGAAGCCGACATGTGACGTCACTAGTCGGTACACGAAAATGCACTTGCGCAACCTGCCACCCGACGCTACGTCGCAAATGAAACGCGATAAAACTACCATAAAATTGAATTTGTATGGTATAGTGAATCGACGTCATACATTATGTTATGCCTGATGCAATTACTTAGTAGAATGTACATGCTGAATTGAGTTTGCTCGAATTTGTGTGTAGCTTTAAAAGAAGATTTTACTGCAATGTTATTTTAACATCTGCTACAAAAGACACATACATATTTAATAAGTGACATGCGCATTGCAACAATTCAATTACGTAATTCTGTTGAATTTAAATTTTCCTTCATTATTTATGGGTATTCAATGCATTTCCTTGGAACGTATTATGACTTATTAGTTACATATACAGTATTTCCCATATTTCCATCGACTCTATCTACCTTGGTCTCACTATACCACTTGATAAAGGTTTAACTGTTTCTGATAACAATATTATATCAATAAAAACTGACTAACTATCGACCCTCAGAAAACCCAAAAAAAAAGATGAATCGGTAAAGCGATATCGTTGAACAAAGCCAGCCCAATATTTGACATCAAAATAATTGCCATTCTTGTTTCCACGTGAGAGGGCACAGAAAATGATAAAAGCTTTGACTAGCACTCAAAGCTTTCGCTTCATTTCAACCAGAGTTTGCAGAAATACTATTATTGAAAACAAAACAAAATAACAGTTAATAAAACAACTCCTTTCGACCAACGATACCTATATGAAGTGGAACCATAAATAATAATTCGAATCGCCCAAATCTTTTTCGCAAAGGCAAGAAGATGAAAATTAATTGCAACTTAAGATTTATTTTCGTGAAATCCATGAGATATTTAATGAAGAGGGTGCTTTAGAGAATATTTGGGGGTTTAATAAGATATAATAGGCATAATATATCTAACAGAATGTTACGTAACCGAGGCAATTCTGCGGCAGGCAGCCGAAATGCAATTTAAAAGCAAAACGATGTCATTAACTCTGAAACACCCAATTCCGACCGCGACCTAATTTATATACTGACAAATAGGGAATTTGAGATCTTGTTATCCGATATATACCTACCTACTAACATTTATTTAATTTGCAGAATTCTTTTTTCCGCTTAGCAGAAAAAGTTAACTCATAAGAAATGTGTGGTATCATTTACGTTTTTCTATGAAGCTCGCATCAAAAACAAAGGTAAACCAGTAGACGAACTCCAAAATTGATGGCGTAGCTTCCACGTAAGTAATCTATTAATCGAGGTGACATTGACGAATCCAATATCCAAACGGCAGAAAGCCACCTTTTAGACACATTAATTATTTCCAGTTCACCGTCTGCGTCCCACCCAGTCGCAACGCCATCAGACTCAAACTAGAATGCATTAACGTTTCAAAATCAATTTCCTCGCCAGCTCTCGGCTCGCCAGGAAATTAGTTGGAAAACACTGACGTTTTCAAATGTAAATTCATTTCAATCCACATTCATTCAGTGCAGACTTGGATATGCATGTTTTTTACGATTCGTAAGGTTTTTAAAAAAAGCCTCATCACACTGAGTGTAGATAAATCATCAAGATATTCAAGATTTCGACGAATGTGCAATTACTATATCATCAGGGAGCACGATATTTTTTTAAATATATTTAGGCTATCCAAAGAGGAAACGCTGCCAGCCTTCTGGGAACCCTGCCATTAATCGGAAGCAGCGGCAGGGTTGAGGAAATTTTCTATATATAGATTGTATTTTGTACATATTTGTTGTAAATAAAGATATTACTACCTATTTAGGTTAAATGGCTAATATCTAGGCTATAATAATAATAATTTAATCACCAATAAAAAAAAAAAAATTAGGTCTATAATCTATGTACATAACAGTGTTTATTTTAATCAAATTATCCACTAGCATCTAAACTAGGCCGAGCCTGTATCTTAGAAGCTAGTTCCTTCCTGTGACATATAAATTTTATTTTAATATCACTTGGGGTTAAAGACCGCTCAAGTAATTGGATAGTATCTATAGGTAATTACTAATAAGGGCTATGAGTAGGTATATGTTCAACCCTCTTAAATTAAGGACACCATTAGCTGATTACTTGTTACACCACACATTAAATCACACCCATAAATGTCCTTTATTTAGAGTCTCTAAAGCGCAGCCTTTAATGAGAAATTTGATACAAAAAGGCTACGCACGTTCTCTGTAGTAAACTTATTTGTCTTCCTTTACGCACCTGTATGCATACAATTGTTTAATTTAATTATGCGATAAATTAAGCAGCCTGGGGAGGCTCATTTGAGAAGAGCACACGTTCACGATTTAGTAGACGACGCTGCGTGGGGACCAGTTCCTTAATAGCCAGAAACCTTAATAGCTGTAGGTACTTAGTGCTACAGTAATGTTATCAGTAAGTGGATTACGTAACTTTATTTCAATGAAATTCAGATTGAAATAACCTCTGAATCGGTAGAAATATTACAAAATCGGAAATAATTCCATTTCTAATGGTGTGTAAACCACTGTGTGTATTTGCAGTTATTAGAAGGTAAAAAAAATATCAGAAAACCGCTATATTGAACCGATTTCAATTCGAAAATGATTGAAATTTAGTTACGTAATCGCCCCACTGTTCTAAGAACGATATGAAAATAACTAATTATATGTTTATGATTTCAATTTTCACTCATTTGACTTTCTCTTTTATGGTGAATTAATTAAGGATCTTTATTATTTCAAATAAATTACGGTTGAATGTGGTAGTGATTCATGCTTGCACCCTTGACGTAACTCTCAGAGACAGACAACCCAAATTTTGGTAGACTCAATGATATGCTCGATGAAACAGAAACTAACAACGCTTCCTACATTAGGATAACCGGGCAAAAAGTAACAAATTACGTAAAAACCCCACAAATTAGTCACGGCTCGGTTTCAGGAGCACATCCTGAATTCATGATTCGGGTCGAGCCCAATGAAGCGTCAAGTTAGTTCCGAGTTTCGGCGCAAATATTCGCGCTATGCCGAATGTAGCTGAATCGTGTGAATAAGATTAATTGGGATGCCTCAAGGATGGAGGGATCACTGTTTTATTGTTAGGTCACTACATAAAACCCTCCGTATGTATATAACTATACGTGAGAATTAGTGAAAGCCTTATCGTGAACACTATTATACGAGATGTGTGCCTCCTGTTGAATACTGTTATACGACAGGTTTGTGACATTATAATGTACAGGGCTTTATGGGAACACACACATACGCAGGGATAATAGGTACTAAATGGTATTATTACATTTGTGTTTTTTATGTATATAATTGTTCTCCTTAAATATTCACTAGAGTTTATATCAATCACTTCTTATTTCTATACTCTTGTTTGGTTTATATTAAATATATTTTTTTATCACTGACTATATATTATAATATTCTATTTAAAAACCTTGCGACTCTGTTTAAAGTATACATCTAAAACCAATGATTTCAAAACTAAGGATAGGCCCACCGGAACATTTTGAGAAAAACTTCTTCATACAAGTAAACATTTGTTTAAAATCGAACAGGCGTACGATGTAACCTTGTATATGCGTATAATGCACACATACAAGAAAAAAATAATCAATAATCGGACGAACTGTACCACGGACGACTGAGTCGCGTTGGCCCTAAACTAACTTTTTAGGGCCAGAACGTTTTAGCCATTTCGTCGCGCGGTGGGACTGGTCCTTACGCCAATAATATATGTATATAAGTCAACAAACACATCTTATATTATAAATAACTTAATTTAACAGTTAGGTACCTACATATGTAAATAAATACAAATGAACGACACAACAACACATTAAGCGTTTGCCTCACATTTTTAATTATTATCATGTTTTTATGACCGTAAAAACAAAAACGAGTACAGTTGCTCATTAAGAACCGTTCATTCAAAATTTTGAGGTCAGTAACATAACAGAAATTTAAATAAAGCCCAAAACATTAAAACCATGTATTTACTTAAAAAAACTAACAAAAAGGGTATGATTTATATTGGCAATAGAAAAAGGACACCATAAATCCAAATATACCAGTTTAAAGTACGGATTTGACGTGAGACCGCTCGAGATTCAATATCCACTAACGATTATTCAAAGAGCTCCTCTGACGGTCGTTATTTAAATCTCTGAAAACTTTCAATCCATGAAAATACTTTGAATTGGGCTAAATGGGAAAGGCGAATTAATCCAAAGAAGCGCAATAACGTTCATTTTGTTTGAAATATATTTCGCCAATTCCTCGCCATCGACAATGCGCTCTGATTAGCTAAGAGCATACTAAACATTTAAAGCAAGATTTCCGTGCAAAATTACTTACTAGTTGTGGATTTGCTCGGTCTCCTTCAGAGTAAGTAGAAAAAATAAAGTAGTTGGGTGATAGATACTCTAAAGGGTTTTTACTTTGATGGGCAAAAGTAACCAATGGGTTTTTTTTCTACCGTGGAAAGGAATACTCGATTTTTTTTCCATTTTGTCCAATACAAAGATAGCTCTTCTCCGTTATAATTTTGTAGCAGCTAATAAAGTACTATGATGAATTTAAAATTCGTAACGTGTTTATCGGGCAGTTTGCATTACTGTGTTACAATAAATTTTCCTAACAAAATGCATGGGAAAAGTTTTTTCCATTTGTGACATTTCCGGAAGTCACTAAGAAGACAAGGTTAAGCTGGCATCCAAAAAGCTTGGAGTACTCAACAGAGCGAAGCAGTACTTCACATCGGGGCAAAGGCTGCACCTTTATAAGTCGCAAGTCCGGCCTCATATGGAGTACTGTTATCATCTGTGGGCGGGGGCACCTGGATACCAGCTTGGGCCTTTAGACTCGGTTCAGCGACGTGCCGCTAGAATTGTCGACGATCCCGAGCTCTCAAACGGTTTAGAGCTCCTCAGTCTGAGGAGAGACTTTGCCTCCTTATGTGTGTTCTACCGCTTGTACAACGGGGAGTGTTCCAGGGAATTGTTCGACTTAATGCCCACGGCTACCTTCCACCATCGCAACTCTCGCCATCGACAGGGAGTCCATCCTCACACATTGAAACCAGAATTGTTTCAAACTGTGCGGGCTCAAAGGTGTTTCCTTCCGCGGACGCTCAGACTGTTGAATGAGCTCCCAGCCGTGGTTTTCCCCATGGAGTACAGCATAGGGTTCTCCAAGAAGGGTGTGAAGAGGTTTCTTCAGGGTCGTCAACGCGCGAGTGATACCCCTGGTGTTGCAAGCGTCCATAGGTTACGGTAACCGCTTACCATCAGGCGGGCCGTTTGCTTGTTGTTATGCCACCTTAGTGGTATAAAAAAAGATACCGTTTATGTGGCCATTGAAAAATCGGCCCTTAATAAAATAAGCTAAGAAAAATTGTATACAGGTTAAAAAATATCAACAACAAATAAATACGTACACCACAAATTGCCATCATAATAGAACCTCAAATATGTATAATGATAATATTAAATACATAAAAAAAATATAACAAACTCTACTCCATTGCTTTAGTAGCTTCCCACTTCGGACGTTTTTAATATTACTCCTGCATACATTACCATCGCCGTTTACATGATACATTAGACGCAAATTGCACATATTTTTTACAAAGTTCTTTTTCTGGCATTTATAATCTGTATATTTAGTAGGAAAAAAGAAAGCGATAGAGCATTAAAGTTGAGTGTCAAATCCCTCCGCGTAAGGGAAAAAAGTTAATAGCACTCGGCACCAGTCGTTATTCCGAATGAGTGACTCCACGCCGAATGAATGATGAATGACTGCGAGCAAATGAATGAATGAATAAAGTAGCTGAGTCGTGGAATCATTGTCAGTTTTATGATTGTAGACTTTAGAAATGAACTTCTGATCTGAATATAGATAAACAAATATAGATTTTGTAACTTTGACGAAGGTCTATTGGATTTTCTGACGGGTGACGGGTGGTTCTGTTTCAGATAATACTGCGAAATGAGACGGCGGCTCACGCCGGTGATTGATGATAGGGAATCAGAAGGAACCTTTTACTCACCTATCATCTTGCGTTGTATACCTCTCTAATACGAAATAATCTGGTAAAAAGACTATTGTTTTCGTAATATATAAGTTTACGCTTCGTTGCTAGTCACACCACAAAAAACACATTATCACAAATAACGGGATGAAAGTAAAAACTCACTACAAACTTTTTGTTAGTTGTAAGTAAGTCGCGCCAACTGAGACATGTTTATAGCAGTAATTTGTTTACTTTACTTCTATATTGCCCACTTACACGAAAATAAACCTGGTAAATATTTACGAATTTTAGATAATATAAACAAATTCTTTAATGCACGTTATTCTCTAGGCATGACATAATGGTTAGTCAGTCAGTCAAACGAACGCAAAGTTTTTATAAGTAAATAGCTTTATAGCCCGCGACTTCGTCCGCGTAGATTATTTCTTTTTTCTAGATATTAATCATTGTAAACAATATAGAGCTTTGTTCATGGCTATTGTCCGCCACTACGTGTGATATTGACAAAAGTTCAGGTAGATTAAGAGCTCATATGCGAGGATGCCACATAAAACTGAAACAGTTCTGCCGCAAATCAACTCTAGCAAATGTCAGAGTTTTTCCCTGTGACTACAAACCTTAATTAGGAACTGT
Organism: Polyploca ridens; assembly: GCA_951394255.1. Lineage (NCBI taxonomy): Eukaryota > Metazoa > Arthropoda > Insecta > Lepidoptera > Drepanidae > Polyploca > Polyploca ridens. The sequence continues at coordinate 4,830,479 of OX596245.1, read as the reverse complement.
TATCTTTTAAATTCAAACGGAAAGTGATTTGGGATCAATAGTATACGCGGCAAGAAGACTGTTTCTCCTCTGGTAGAACCAGTAAATATTTTGGCCTCAATAACATTGCGGCGGAGAGCTGTTACTTGTAGTCTAGTTCCACAGCACAATTTTGGAGGCCTTATCTCTCTTTCCCTCATGTCTGAGGATCGTGGTCAACATCGGGTTTGCTTCTAGAGCGAATGATCTGCCTCCACTGGTTTCTGTCTTCTGGTTTCTGTAAAACTTGGAGGACGATGAGTCTTTTACTTGATCGGACCATCTTGTTGGTGAACGACCACGTAGTCGTTTTCCTTCCGTGTTCCCAACTATGATCATATTTCCAAACTTTCATCGCCTTTGCGCACCATGTGGCCGAAATACGAAAAAATACGTTGGTGGCATATGGTGGACAATCGTGTTTTAATTTTGAGCTGCGATAGGATTGATGCATTGTTGCGTTTAGCGGTCCAAGGTATTTCCAACATCCGTCTCCAGCACCACATCTCGAATGCATCAATCCTTTTTCTTTCTCGGGACAGTATAGTCCACGCTTCCACTCCATACATGAAAATGAGGAATACCAATGCTCGTGTTAACCGGATCTTTGTTTTAATACCGATTCCTCTCTTTTTCCTGATGTTGTTTAGGCGAGTCATTTCAATACGCCAATACCATAAGCCGAAATAATAAATTTTGAAATGTTCACTCCGTAAATAAAGAAATTCATATACTAAATTTAATCCCCCTTTTCACTCCTTAAGGTTTCAAATTCCAACAACACCGATATTAGTTTATAACCATAAGCTTAAATAATAAATTTAGTGTACTTCCATACACAAATTCATCTCCCTTTTTACCCTTTTGGGATCGGAATTATCAAAAACGTTGAGGCACATATAAATTAATTTTCAATTGTCAACCTAAACACAAAATTTGAAGGTCCTAACTTCGAAACTGATGGACTTTCATATAAACTTGCATCCCCTATTTTACCCCTTCAAGGATGGAATATCCAAAAATCCTTAGTAGTTGCCTACACTGTGTAATAATATATTAAGTGACGTTTACTTTGAAACTGAATGACTTACATACATCCCATACCTTTTCACCCTGTCGGGGGTGGAATTGTCAAAAAAGCTGAAACAGGTGTAAATTAATTTTCAATCGTTAGCCTAAATACAAAATTTGAAGATCCTAACTTCAAAACTGACGAACTTTCATACAAACTTTCATCCCCTATTTTACCCCCCTAGTTACTGAATACCTACACTGTAATTAAATTTAGTGAAGTTTACTTGATATTGAAGGACTTGCATACACAACTTCATCCCCCTTTTCCTCCCTTCGGTGGTGGAATAATCACAGACGCTGAGATAACTATACATTAATTTTCAATCGTCAGCCTAAACACAAAATTTGAAGATCCTAACTTCAAAACTGACGGACTTGCATACAAACTTTCATCCCTTATTTTACCCTGTTAGGGGTGGAGTTTCCAAAAATCCTTCCTTAGTGGATGCCTACACCATATAATAATACATTTAGTGAAGTTTACTTTGAAATTGAAGGACTTGCATACACAACTTCATCCCCCTTTTCCTCCCTTCGGTGGTGTAATTATTACAAACGCTGAGATAACTATATATTAATTTTCAATCGTCAGCCTAAACACAAAATTTGAAGATCCTTACTTCAAAACTGACGGACTTGCATACAAACTTTCATCCCTTATTTTACCCTGTTAGGGGTGGAATTTACAAAAATCCTTCCTTAGTGGATGCCTACACCATATAATAACACATTTAGTGAAGTTTATTTTGAAATTGGAGGACTTGCATACCCAACTTCATCCCCCTTTTCCTCCCTTCGGTGGTAGAATTATCACAAACGCTGAGATAACTACATATTAATTTTCAATCGTCAGCCTAAACACAAAATTTGAAGATCCTAACTTCAAAACTGACGGACTTGCATACAAACTGTCATCCCCTATTTTACCCTCTTAGGGGTGGAATTTCCAAAAATCCTTCCTTAGTGGATGCCTCTACTGTATAAGGTATCTTTGTGCAAAATTTCAAATCTCTAGGTCCAGCGGTTTGGGCTGTGGGCTGATATATCAACAATCAGTTTATCATTTTATATATTAAGATTTAATCAGTAATTCAGTACCAAAGTTTTTAGTAACTCAGCAAACGCTTACTTCGCCATTCAAGTATTCAAACTTTATACACACTTGGCATGATTTGAATACACGTTCCGGTCGCTGGGGAAATGTTTTAACTTGACATTTCATCATATACGTTTGAAGTTTTGCCGGTAATTATTCTTTCAGCGAGTAAGGAGAACTTGCACATACGTGCGCTACGTATATGTTACATTGGACATAATTGAACTTTCTTTGTTACATGTCCCTGCAAGAAATATATGTAATCTCAAACTTAATCCTAAAAATAAACATCAACCAAAGAAATACAAATAATTCGCTACAAGACTCCATTACAGTCTTCAAAAAAACTTATCCAATATTCGAACCCAAATCTTTAGAAATGAAGTTACTACGGAGTAATAAAGTGATTGTTTTCGTCCAGTCCCGTAAGCGCTGAGATAGCCAATAAACAATAATTCCATTGGAACATTGCCCCCAATCTCGGTCAGTGGACGGAAGCAGACATCAGACGAAAGAAACGATCCGGAACAACGGGTTGTATAGATCTTTTTCCAAATTCAAATACTTTTAGCTAAGGCTTGCCAACATACCGGGAAATAACAGTGTTTCATTCCAAAATCAAAATTTGTAGCAGAATCAGCTAAATAGAATCTTATCCAATGTTTTTCTGCACGAAGCAACTTCCACACCTCACGTTAAGAATTCATGGCAAACATTTCAGTGAAGTAATACGAGGAGTTTCCTCATTAAATACCTACATATTTTCGTAGAGAGAGGTGCACAGGTGCGTTCCACCTTTATGATCAAACGGCACGCGTCGCGCTGGGGCGTATAATTAAGTTGACTCAGTAATTAAGCCTTCTCGATTCTCGTTTAAGGCTGGGTCTTGCACTTGAGTGTAAATAATTGGCAAACAGGAATTGTAAGCGTCACTGCGAAATAACGCCTTAACAGGTCTTAACGTTGAAGGTTAATGACCCTTTAAGCTTTAAGATGCTAATTTACATTCAAATCTTTTGATTTAATCAGAGGAGAGTATCAATTCTTCTAACTTTATGTTCAGTTTGGTTTTTATTAATATTAGCATACCTATTACAAAGTAAATTATTGTCGCTCCGGAAAAAAACAACTTCAATAGTCGATGACAGCGTCATTTCTATTCTAGGACAAGAGCCTTGAAGAAAATTATACTGATAAATATTTAGCGAATAGGTGTACAAAATAGCACACCAGAATAATAAGCGAGAATTTCTCTCATATGAGACTTCTAACAAGCTGTAATTCATAGCAGCAAAGCGCTGAAGGATTAAGGTCTTTCATACGAGCTCAGTTGAGTATGCACGTAGGCGCAAATGTTTGTATATCATTAAACTTTGCACGAGGTATACTCAGCGCTAACAACGTTTTAACCTCCCGAGTTTAAAAACTGCGTGAAAACTGGGATTAATTGCTTTGTGCTTTAGCGTAACAATTGCAGTGCAAAATAAGCTATTTTCCATTAACGATATTATAGATAGATAGATAGTGAACGCATTGAAGGAACAAAAGATCCTTAAAATGTACAATAAATAAGACCTGTATGTACCTAATAATTTAATAATAAGTGCATATTTTTCTAATAAATTAAATATAATTGAAATTGAATTGTGTTATGACATCTGTAATTCTGTAAATAAAAAGAAAATTAAGATCCCAGGAATGGCTTCTTAAAGTCTTCTAGTCGAAAGGTACTTACTAGAGTTGAAACCACACTCATAAAATTTGTCGAGTAATTACCAGACATCATATAAATAAATCCAGACAAGTCTATGCTAAAGATAAAAACTTATGGAGTCTTAAAGAAAATAATAAAACTGTTATGGCTACACCAGCCAGTCTAAAAATTTATAGAGACTTCAAAACAATTATTTTCAAAGCGTTCAGTAAAATTACTGTTTGCAAATAAGCACGATAAAATAGACCTTAATAGCGAAAATAAAATATAAGACTTACTTAATAAAAAAATCACCACAATAGCACAAATTAAGACAGCTATTGTTCGCTAGAATTTCAAAATTATACCACCATTGTAAGGAATAAAATATATTTTTCGCAGTCCCGGGGCGATAAACAGGATTAAAATTACACGACGCGAAGTGGGCGAGACTCGAGCATAAATCTCACAGGAAAGCTGCCGAGCTGAATGGCTTGTTCATAGTTTAAACAACGGTCCACGACGCTGCTCAAACACTGGAAACATTGGCACAAGGTCGTTCATACCTTCATGAATAACTAATCGAATGACAAATAACAAAATGATACTGCATAAGGTATTTCACTGAAAATCACGGTGATGGTAAAGGTCAAGGGCGCAAGCGCGGGTCTAAAGAAAGATTACATGCCTCGCATTCGGTCGTAAAAGTTTAATCTCTATCAGAGTGTCGTAAATAAGAGAAAATACGATCGGGTTTTATTCAAGAAGTGAGACGAAATTTTCTATTCATGGCAATACCTAAATTTACGGATTTTGACGTGGCGTTTCTGTCATCAGCACTTTCAACTGGATTCCATGTGATAAGTCAAACACTGAACCATATTTCCAAGACTGGACTTTTTTCTCTGATTCGCCTCCAGCACATTGCACAGGACACTATTACTGAAACTTTCGCCATTCGTTTCCTAAGTCACTACATTTTCTCCGTACGTACAAGTGACATTTGAATTTAAACTACAGAAAGTTAGAGTAGAAAGAGATTACCCAATGTATTCCTTGGGTAAAACGTAATTTACAATAGTAGCATATTGATCTAACTAAGCTAATGTAGTAGGACAGCTTACAGTATCAATGGTAGCTAATGATAATGGAGAAGCAACTTCAGATTTACTCCAAATATAAACCCCTCGAAAGCTCAAAACAGGTTTTTTGAAGAATGAATGGAATCATCCAATCTTTGCAATGCGTTGCAAGATGGTTGTGTGGATCTATTGCTGCTTCCATAAAGTTATCCTCAATTAATACGCTAAATATACTCAGCCTAAAGTGTAATCTATCTTCTAGTCATAAAAATCGTAATGAAATAGCAAAGAAAACTATCACCAGAAACTTTTTAAATTTTGTAGGAAATAAAATAAACATTTTACACAAAAATATACGGCTACAAAATAGATTTGCACTGTAGAATGACCATGGGCATATAATAATGATGTAGGGATTTGTTTTAAAATTGAAGTTCAATTTCTATTTGTAGTCATAACAATTTAAATAACAGTGTATTGACTACAAATACTATCCATTTCCTATTGCCGGCTTATTCCCGGAAAAATTGTGCAAGATTCCCGGAAATCTCATAAGAATTGAGTCCCATAGCAGTGGAATCGCGTGGGGCGGGAATATGTTTACGACTCATCGAACATTCCATTGGTATCTCTACGCCACGTCCAACCATAGCCAGTCGACTCAGCTCAATATTATATTTCATATTTTCTATTCCTTTATCGTTAGGCCTCTCAATTTCCATCTTGTTATTTGAGATGATTGTGAGAACTAAGCTACAATCGACCGATTCGTGGATAATGATGGCGATAAAATATATGATCTTGCTAGATAAACGATATGATTGACACTGACCTGTCTGTCCATATGCGAATATGCACGCATTGTATCCTTCGAAGGCATTGTCTAATATATCCCTGCCGAGACATTCGAATACTGTCTTCTGTGAGGCAAAATGTGGCAGGGAAGGCTCCAGGGAGAAGAAGCAGTGGTCGAACGCGAACGTCTTTGGTTGTTTTCTGAAAGAAAAGAGTAAATTGAAAATAAGGATTATCGTAAAGTATACCACCAAAATCATCTTGCCAATGAAATATCTTAACTTCTGTACATTTAAATTGACCTTTTGGTTTTAATTGAAAGATTTTTTATTAGTTTAAGTATGAATTGATCTGTTAAACTGTCGAATAAAAAGTTATTCTATTATATTCTACATAGTACGTATCTACCAAAATTGTACAAACACAGTAGGTATCATTATTAGCCCATGGTTTGAATATTAGCAGAAAGAAAATCTAATTTCATAAATTAATTAAAACTAAATTCAAATACTACGTAGGTACCAGTACCCAGGACACGTATTATGGCAGTTTAATTAAACTACGTTAATGGACGTAACTTTTAATTAATCTAGCGACGAGGCGAACCCGCATTCCATGTTCCTCTATCGTCCAAACTTGATGGAATATTAAATTTTTCGGTCATTGTTCTGTGACTGATACTGTTCATGAAATAGAGACGGGAATTCCTTAAAATAAAGAGTGACGTTTTAACAAGAAATTCTCCTGAGATTGAGGTACCTACAACACCCACCTGTTTTATAGAATTCTCAAACGTAATCAAATCATAAACCACAACAGATTTGTTTTATCAAAGACATAGTTCTGTGGTTCTAAAAATTCCGGTTTGGTTCACATATTATGAATGCTGGTTGGTTTTAGTCGATGGAAATTCAATATCCCAACAAATCTATTACCGATAAACCGCAATTAAAGGTAATTGAATTCTAGCAATGACTGTGTTATTTGTAGAGAATCATGATTGTTATAAATTATAATTAATAACACATTTCATGCTTCAGATATTGACGGTAACTGTAATTAGCGCCGACAATATTTATTCAATTGTATAATTAATGTAAAATTTATTGTTATGTTGCCAAATCACGAATAATCAAAACGTGCACATGGTTTTCAGTATTACAGATCACAGATTCCATAATTGAGAGTAAATAATGGTATACACAATTTATTTACAATGCTAAGGCAATATTTGAACATTTCGGTTATATTTTGGTGTAATAGTATTAGCCCACAGACATAAATCTAAATAGATACCGCAAGTCCCTCCATCCGTATGAAAACCAAGCGTGTAAAAGTTTTGTACCTACCATAATGTCACAAGATTGATTTAGTTAGGTTGGCATTTGATTTTTAACTTGAAAATGAAGCTATCCTATATGTCATCTAAACATATCCCTCGCTACACATTTCTGGTGGACATGCAGCCTTATGCGAGTTCCCTGTCCGCGCGAAACAGTTTCAAAAGAAGGACATTCGGCCCCATTTTTGCACAGGCTTTGACACGCGAAGTACATTCACTTGCGGCATCTATTTAGATGTATATCTGTGTATTAGCTCTACTTTTAGTACACAATCCAAAAAACCTTAGATCACTTTTAAATTGTTTACTTACAGAAATGGTGGAACTTGTGCACAGAAAATACTATTAATCTCCATATTCGATTCAAAAAGCATATCTTTCTCACATAAACAACAAAGTTAGAAAGAGAACGCATTAGGTTTTAAATCAAATCGTATTTCCTACATTTACGATGGCGAGTCTGGATGGCGTGCCAAAAGATAACGTTACTGCATCGATTTATTGAACTAATTGCTCCTTAGTCTGTCAGAATGGACAATTATTTTTCTTATAGAAAACTTCTAGTTCTTGCCAACAAAAATACGAGGAGCCTTAATAATTATCGGATTAAGATTTCTTTTTGTTTGTAGTTATTAAATATAGTCTGTTCTAATAAGGTTGTAGTGATAGCAAGTATTCAATCAGTTGCTTTACTTTCATATTACTAAAAGGAAAAATAAAATCCTGACAGAGATTTAAAAAACCTATTCAACGATAGCCCCCAAACGAAACAGTGCTAAATGAAAAACCAAAGTATTACATGTCCGGGCGATACAAAACACATTTTATTTCATAAATTGGTCATTATCATCAAAGTGTAACATAGATATTATAGTTTACTAGTGTAATTACTGTGACATACAGACGGACGGATGGACATAACGAAACTATTATGGTTCCTTGTTTTACTACAAAACCGTAAAAAGGTTAAGTAATTTTTATCACGCAGTATAGGGGTTTCTTCGCGAAGATTATATCTACAGTAGCAAGGGCAATATCCTTTTAGGAGGTTATCAAGTACTAAAGTCTGAATACTATATGGACGAAAGCCAAATCATAAAACTTGGAAGTTTATTCACCCCTTTATTTTGCCTACGTTGGAGTACTAGATTTCAACCCCTACAATATTTTTGTTGAATTCTCCAATTCTAATAATACCTACTCAACTTATCCAATAACATGCGGGAAGAAATATAAGTACTGTAGTAGGTACTTAAGTACTTACTTTACAAACCAAAAATAAAATAAATACAATTTCTGTCTGAAACCAAAAAATGCTTGTAACTGTTAAAATCTTTGGATTGTGTGATTTAGCAGCAGCAGCGGATAAAATGTTCCGAATCGTCGAAATCGCTTTGCAAAACCTTCGGACATCCCAGGTGCTTTCAGGACAACACCTATGGCAGCGATTGAGAGATACCTCAATATCCCTCCTCTGCATATGATGGTTGAATTGGAGGCAAGGAAGGCATTACATCGTCTTGCTGTTGCTGGACTATGGGATGCTTCCAAGCCAAAGACTAACCATACAAAATTCGATGAAAACGAAGGCCTGGATCGGGTAACAAGCATGATATCCGACAAAATGCAAACTACATTTGTGTTTCAAAGGTCTTTCAAGGTCCAAATCCCTACAATAGAGGACTGGACGGAGGGACTCGATCCACCAGAACCAGAAAGTCTGGTTTGGTACACTGATGGATCCAAAATGGAATCAGGTACAGGAGCGGGAATATACGAAAAAGGTTACAAATGTAGCAAAAGCTTAGGGAAGATGGCAACTGTATTCCAAGCAAAAACATACGCCATAATAACCTGTGCTCAGGAGAATATAGATAGAGGAACCAAAGGTAAATCCATCTATATTCTCAGTGACAGTCAGGCTGCAATCAAAGCCATGGCATCCTACAAAGTGGACTCCAGACTTATTCTGGATGCTGTCCAAACCCTAAACAGGCTTGGGAAGCATAACAGGGTAAGACTGATGTGGGTCCCTGGGCACAAAGGAATCCATGGTAACGAAATGGCAGATGAACTGGCAAGAGAGGGCTCAGCAAATGACTTTGTGGGTCCAGAACCATGTGTAGGCATATCGACGTGTCTCGTAAAAGCCACATTTAGGGAGTTTGCAGATCAAAGACAACGAACACATTGGCTGTCTAATACCGGTCTACAACACTCCAAGAAATTCTTAGGCTCTAATTTCAAAGCCCGGGAATGCATTTGGAATATGAGCAGGGGGCAAATCCGCTACCTGCTTGGGGCCTTTACTGGGCACTTTGGAACCAACGACATGCTCATGAAGATGGGTCTTACCGCGACACCCATGTGCAGGTTGTGTGGGGAACATACGGAACGCATGGAGCACCTTCTGTGCACATGCGATGCACTGGCTGGTAAGCGAATGAGTCTCCTAGGGATCGGATATCCAAAACCAGAAGACTATAGGCTCATATCTCCTAGCCTCGTTGTAAAACTCATGAAAAGAGTTTTCAACGAGACTGGGGAGGAGTAAAGTATCTAGGGGACCACAATAGATCCCAATGGGTCGAAGTGTCCGAGCTATTTCTCGGCCCCTCTATAAGATAAGATAAGATTCGGACATCCCAAGAGACCGTTCGTTAGTTAAGGGCGGGGGGGATAGCATCACTAAAAATATATATCAATCCAGCTGTCCCCCGGGGTATCACTTCCCTGAAAAAGTTGCTCATGTTTATCAATGTGGTCCAAGCCATCCATCCAGTCCATCAAGTCCATCTCTCAGCAAATTTTCATCGATATCCTGTAGGTTAGTATAAAAAAATATCAGTCTCACTTGGATTTACTGATATTACTGTGTATAAAAACACTTTTGTAGTTACGTAATTGATGTAATTTCTAATCTGGGTACAATAATGCAACAAAAGGGATATAACTAGAACGAAATATAAATATATGCGTTCTACTTTACATACACCTGGCTGTGACGGAATTCAATTTACTGAAGCGCCTATTGCTCGCTTGCTCTTACATAAATGTAAGCAATCAACGCTCTAACTTTGAGAGTTAATCGTATGCGTAAATTGCAATTCCGTTCGGGTGAATGATTTATACTAAAACTATAGGTGGGTACTTAGTATCTATTGTGATGATGACGATTATCATATCTCCTATCAATACCAATAACACAGAAAACAAACATATAATACTAACTTTTCCTATGAATGAATACAGGCGTATCGGAGTTATCCAACAAATATCAATTCAATGTACAGTTAAACTTATATTTGCTCCGGAACTTTCAAACAAGTCGAATACTCCAATAAAAACAAGTAAAGTTAAAATAAAATGCATCGATACAATCTATTAAAATATATGTTTAGAGCAGTAGCAACGAATGATAAGTACATAAGCTTTTATTTAACTTGCAATGTTTGTATGTATGTTCGGGTCTAATCTTGCAAGTCGAATTTCACCCACTTCCAGTGGTCAAAGGTCTAGCCGTATAAGTATAGGCAATCTGACTGAACATTCTTTATACGTTAGTGGGTACAAGTACAGATTGGTGCAATGGTGTCATGGAGCACCTGGTTTTGTACCCTTGTGTACCCTTCAACGGCCAAGTCACACAACATTAACTATAATAATAAAGAAATCGCAGTAAGGAACCTTAGACTTGGCACGACTTTGTCTAGATTTCATTACTTTTTAGAGATAAACAAGCAGCTCCATCGAGACTTGGCTAGTTTTTTACAGAATGTTTTTGGTGGGATTTCACTTCTTTTTGTAGAAAATGAAGCGGCCCACCATGTTGAATATTTTTTGTAAAGGCGCTATGTCGATCTCTAATAGTTTGGTTGGGCTCTTGTGTTTTCTAATCAGGGTCACCAGGTACTCCAGATCTTCGATTATCCTAGTTTTTATAGTTTTCCCTTTATGTGGCCATTAAACCCTAACTCTGTACCAAATTTCAGCTCTCTAAGTTTATGGGAAGTACCAGTTCTATTTTGATGATCATGAGTGAGTGAGTGAGTGAGTGAGTGAGTGAGTGAGTGAGTGTCATAAATGCGAAACTTTGCTTTCGCTTAACTTCGGAACTAAATGACCTACAGACTTGAAATTTTGGATTTTAAGTATGTGATTATAGCTTACTGGATGACGAAAATTTCTATGTTCTGGTCTTATCCAGAGGTTCTCAAATAGGGGCCTGAAAATGCGGCGAAATGGTTCCAGTAAAGGATGGTACGGCAGTGTTTGCTTCGCGCTCGACTCGGCGGAGGCACTGCCGTGCCCCCCGATATTAATAATAATAAATAAATATCCTGGGACATTCCTCACACACGATTATCTGATCCCAAACTAAGCAGAGCTTGTACTATGGAAACCAGATAACTGATATAATTACATATACTACTTTTTGTTTGTAAATACATACTTAATATACATAATTACACCCAGACTCAGGACATACAGACATGTTCATGCACACAAATGCATGTCCTGTGTGGGAATCGAACCCACGACCTGCGGCGCGTAAGGCGAACCTTAACCAACTGCGCCAACTGGCCCGTCAACCCGTCAACCCAAAGTAGAACCCGTTGGTTCTCGCGAGGGACGCGCGTCCTACATATATAACAATTGATATCATTGTTATTTTTTAACCGACGAAAATACGGAGGAGGTTTACAAGTCGACGCGTATATTTTTTTTTATGTATGATCTGATCACGCATAACTTTTTACAGAGTAATCTGATTTTGATAATTCTTTTATAGGATAGGGTCGAAGTTGGTCCCATATAAATTTGGATACAAAAAACCTACCCTAAGGGTGGGAAAATAGGGGTGATTTATTGTTCAATCACAGATTTTAATGCTGAGTTGTGTATTAATACACAAAAGAAATCAAAAATTAAGCATGTAGTAATTAGTAGATTATAGCCACAAAAAATTATAAAATAAAATCTTTTTAACAAAAAAAATAAACCACCGAAAAAACTGAAAAGATAAAACAATAACCTATTATAGGTTATTGTTTTATCCCCGACTGCAAAACCTTATAAAATTCAAGTTATATTCAACATTATATTTTGCTTTTCAGTTTTTTCGTTGGTTTAATTTTTTTGTTAAAAAGATTTTATTTAACCACGAGCCAAAGTATTAATAACAGTACCGACCTATCACTGCATTTAAATATTTAGTGTGACCTTGACTTAGCCAATCAGAGTGCATTGTCGGTGGTGGGAAATGGGCGGAATAGATTTCAAACAAAATGAACGTCATTGCGCTTCTTTGGGTTAACTTTTCAATATGTCGTCGACAGAATTTTTACAGGCTTTAAATCTTTGCTATGGCTGATTAATATTTAAAAGCTAACAATGACCCTGATTCTGTTGTTGACATCTTAACTAATTTTAGTCTCACTATGTCTCTTTCTAACAAAGAACATAAGAAAAGGATATAAGAAATTTAGTCCTGTCAAATTAGGCCAATGCTTATTTTTAATATAAATTTAGTCGCCATCTATCGCGGTTACGTCTAAATACCCGCAAATGAAGACGGCAAAGACTAATGTGACAGCTTTAAATATGTTTTATCCTTTTTCAATAATGTTTGAAAGAAAGACATGTGATGTGACTAAAATTAGTTTAGTGCGATTTACAACAGAATCGGCACCATTATCCATGTCATCGTTTCAACAACGGGTACATTAAGCCAACAATGACACCTCCTCCAAGGTAGGGTGCTCGTGACAAATTCCCATTAGGCACGACGATCCATTACGTCACGGTGCCCACTTACGTCGCAAGGTGAGCTAGGAAGGCTTAGAGCATGGTCTTACCGACCTCGTTAATGTCACTGCCACGATACAAATAGTATTCAGGATGACAGGAGTTTAGTAAGGTTCCATTGACACTTTGCTAAATTGGTTATACTTTCTTTCGATATCATTAACTTTTTACGGAATATAAATGGCCAAATTCGCCCGTTATTCCACAGAAAAAAAGTAGCCTATGATTGTCTCTATGCGATATAGGCTACCTGCGTGGAAAATTCATCATTATGGCTGTGCCAATAGCTTTCACATTTATAACATTAGTATAAAGTACTTATGATTCAAATATAGAAAATGTCGTATTATAGATTAGTCAAGTTTGTATTTTCGCGTAGAGCACAAACATATACTGTTTACATACTCGTGTGTTAAGTCAAAACCACACATTGTTTTGGAGGTAACGAATGTTTTGATACGACCCTAGTCTCACAGAAGATAATTTTACGTCTAAAGTGTATGATCCTTGCGCATCAACCGTAGTGTATCAGAACCCTAACTAAGGGGTTAATTAAAAGGATGATGGAATTATATGTTATTTATGAAATTCAGCGGAGATCAAAGTATCAAAATTTTCCACAACGCCGAGTATCGTGAGGCTACCGGGTTGCCCCCTTTCTAAACAGCACCAGGAATTATTGAGCTAATCTCTTTCACTGAATCTTTATATGATGACATTTTGATCTCAATATTACAAAGTAGCTATCCAATTTTGTGCTATAATAGTAAAATTAAACCGTTATTGTCTAGAAATTGTAGCCAATTAAAGTAAGTTGTTCTGCTCTTCAATACTAGTTCATATCCGCCCACCGCACGCTTTAACTGTTCTCTCCTAAAGAAAGGATTTTCACCGTTTTAGAGAATTCCGAATGCTGCTTGGATCCGGTTGCCAAATCTGCATCTTTATTTATTTAAGAAACAATCGCACCAAATTTAAATTATACAAATATATTTATAACGAGAGATTTTCTGAAAATACCAACATTAGTCGTAGATATGCTAAACCGAGTCGTCTCCATAGTTACCTTTGCTATTCCATATAATAGTTATTGGATTATGAATGCTATTAAGCCGAAGGTCGCAGCCCTACCTTGTCTCGACGCCAATCCCCCAAAGTGCTATCCACGGTACAACCCACACGGAATAGTAATTCAATTCCATTAAATGTTACAACAATTTTCTATACAAATACCAGAGCGTGGTGTGTTTAGATCTTGTTTTGAGATCCGAGTAACGAGTTTCACCTAAAAGCTATTGTTTTACTTGAAAACGCTTGTTAAAATTGTTATGGAAATCAATTAACTAATTTGTAATACCAATAGGTAGTAATTGTAGCTTTGGTTGGACTTCAGGAAGACGTTTATTCTACAAATAAACGATAATTCCCAAATACCATCTCTTAACGTGCTTGAAAAATGGATTGGCACAAGATGAATTCTGTATTAATCCCATATTTCACGAGATCCCAATATTTGAATGGATAGAGAAAAAAACAAGAGTACTTGATCTATCAACATCAGCTATCTGCCTATGAAAGTGCGTGCCATCAAAATAGGTCCAGCCGTTTCGGTGATAGCCACAACAAACAGACGAATAAGTACCGAATATACTTTTATATGCAGTTAGTAAATAGCATTTATTTTGACATTACAACCATACACTGTAATTGTATTTATTTTTATAGACATAGATACCTTGCATGATAATTGACAGTTTAGAAAAAATAATAACCGAGCAATAAATAATTAAAAATTGGCTCTCATACAAATGAAATAAGATTTCAACTAGCTATAATATCAGATGAAATATGTGTGGATATCTTGCGGCAGCAGGACGCCGGAAAACTCCAATGTACACTATAAAACAAGACCTGGCGATAGGCCAGACAGTTATTCACAAGTCACAACGAGGCATCACGAGGCACTCATCAAAGAGTTTGACAAAACAAATATTTTGACTCCTAGAAGATAAAGTTTTACGATAGGATGCAATTTGGAGAAAAGATATTTTAGTATTGTATAGGCCTGTGTGCATCAATCACGAGTGATAATGAGGCCACAAGTGGTAAGCACAAAGCAAAGCCTAGAAGAAAGTAAAAATCAAGTGCAGCAGCAGGAATACACCGGCAAGTGCTTGGCGACAGATTATCAACTTGAGGATGGTAGCCATCCTGGTAGTAACTACACGTACCCTACCACCTTCGCTTCGGTTACCTCACGATGTTTCCCTTTACCGAAAGCTCGAGCTCGTTGTAGGATTCGAACTGACGACCTTCGTCACTACATTCTACATCACTACCACTGAGCTATCATCGCTGCATCGCTATAGTTAGCATCGACATAAGACACTTGTTTTGAAACCTCAAGAATTGATTTTTTATTTGATTTGGCCTTAGCACCCTTACGCGGACAAATCGGCGAGTAAGCTCTCAACCAGGGCCCCCAAGGACGTTTTACGTTCATTGTAGATTGGAAGGAGTAAAATGAGATCAGCCATAAAACTGACGACTTCAACTAGGTAACGGTTACCAACCAACCCATCCTTCCTCTAATATACGAGTACTTTGACTTCAAAAATCACTATGTTCAAGAATATATACGATGAAATTTCACTTCAGTATGAAGATAATGAAATAACTTCGCGTATACTCATTTCTACTCTCTGCACTTCATACTCGGTAAGTATCAAGAATACCTCGAAAATGTAGGTAGTTTCAGCACAAAACGAGTGTATAACGACCTTCACGAACCGACAAAGTACTATATCCTACAAACTGCGGACTCATTAAGATATATGATAATGGTAAAATCGGGGTTTAGGTACCAAACTACAGCTGTAACTTTATTTGGAGGCAAAGTGAAATTTATATCGACAGATTCGGGAGTCATTTACCCCTACGTGAAGCTAATATTAGAAAAACCTTTGGAGAACATATCAAGGATTCAGAATTAGACAAACAATTCAGATATTTTTTGAGCATATGAATTAACTCTATTAACCCGTTGGTTCTCGCGAGGGACGCGCGTCCTATAGATATAACAATAGATGTCATTGTTATATTTTTAACCGCGAGCCAAGCGATTAAAGTCGTATAATAATACACTTATCAACTTCAAATGAACACATCATTAATAACAATATATTACATCGGTCTGAACGTCAGGTAATTAATGTGAAGTGATTAATTCCACAACATTCCCGTGAAATGCTACATCTGAATTAAGCGACAATTAATGCAACAAAAAACAACTAGTCATAATTTATTGCACAAATTGAAACGAAGTTTTATCACACTTTTGTATTTTTCAGGTACACCCCACGAAGGGGATTCAATAGAACATATATCTTTATGTTAAGATATTGAAAGCAACCAACAGTACTTTAATTATAAAGGGCTTACTTCCCATTGTTGTCGTTTACAGAAAGGGGTAAAGGAGCACGATCTTGGGTTGAAAAATCATGAAACATAACAGGTGGGCTATTGCGAAAAATCGCTGTCAAAATTAAAAACATATTCAGTAGATGAATAAACATGAGACGCGATTAATAATATTTAAAACACACTTGCTCGTAAAGTGACATTTATTGCACCGTTTTTAGTATCATAATGCACCTTATTACGCACTAGTGCTTTTTACTTTACATTACCGCACAGTTTTATGACAGATATAATCCCGATTATATTAAGTTTGTACCTTAATGCAATTGATAAGTGCGTAGCGAAGCATTCTTAATTTAAACGGGTAAAACAGATAGCGACAGCGCTGTCAAAAAAAAACTTGCGCGCATTGAATTATTACCATGCGCGCCATATTTGTTGACGTTCTCATTGATTTTTATCAAAAAATCGACCTACAAAATACAAGTCTGTATTTTTCCTCACAAGTGTGTTGAAAAACGTCGTATGACACGCGTGTGCATTGATCATTACACTCTCGGCTCCCTTATCGCGATAACCTGCGGCTCACGCGCTTAATATCGCCTCGTCTGTAATTACCAACTTTGCACACATGTATCATAATGTACTACTAATCTGCATATCTAAGAGCTCATTTCTCCCACTAAAGCTAAATTAAGTGCAACTATAGGTGTACATGTACTGCAACTTGGTTAATTTTAACCGTAATTATATCCAACTAACAGCAATAAGCAGTAAATTGTCTAGTTAAATACTCTAGCGAGATGAACACGATAGCTAGACAACGCTATGTGAAACGTCGCGTGTTCCAACAACTAATTCAAACTTATTGTTGCCACATTTCTTGGCGAAAAGTAATTTTACGTGTCTCATATTTGTTGCTGTCAGAGTAATCGCAAACTCCCTGCTGTGGTAACTTATAACGCTTTTTCTACGTTACTAAATTGAAAATAGTCATTTATTCGCAGCGAGGAAACATCCCTTTAGTGTAGTAATAACGAGCAATACAATTCCGCAGCTAGTAAGAGTTGTTACCAATTAATAACAGTACAGACCAATCAATGGATGTAAATGTTTAGTGTGTCCTTGACTTAGCCAATCAGAGTGCATGTGTCCTTCACTTAGCCAATAAGAACGAAATTACGGTGGTGGGGAATTGGCGGCATAGATTTCAAATAAAATGAACGTCATTGCGCCTTTTTGGATATTTTTTTTTATGTTTGTTCTGGACCCTATTTCGGACATTACGAAAAGAGCGGCAATTTGGAGACTGCCCCGATGCTAGTTTTGTTCTTCGTAGCGTGTTCCAATGTATTGATCGAGAGAACAATTTAATCTTATCTATAAAATAGAGCATTAAATTGTTAGTTTTAGAGCCGATAACAAAACATTCTACACACACTAATGTTGTACTTGTACAGTTAATATTCAAAGTTGTAATCCTAACTAACATGATGGGCAGATAAGATGTAACGAACATTCGGCAGAAGTTTCAAACCGGTCATGTACGTGCTAAGCTATAGGGTTTTTCAGTGTTACCATATTCCAGAAATTAGTTTGATCAGTATCACCAAGGGAATCGATCTCCGTTAGTTTTATGCCATGTTATTTTGTGACAAAAATGATTAAGTGTAGTTTTTATATCAAAAAACTTATCTGCTGAACTCGGTACTCTGGTCTGTTGATGATGTTTGTGATTGCAAAATACTTACTATTCACATTATCCATGGATTTCTTATCTTAATTTTTCATTCCTTAAGTGTCCATCGAACTGTTTTATGTAAAATTTGTAACGTATGTAATAACTAGTAACCATTTGATGAGTATGTATTGTAAATGTTTGAATTATATAGAAATAAAACCATAATGATAAAGGATGACAGATAACGCCGCAAAATTAGATTTATTGTTGCGAGACGTTAAATCCCCAGACCATAAATACTAAACAAAGGGAACCCGAAACTTCAAGATAATTCCTTTTTGGTCTACAGTTGTGTATTTAATACCAAAAGAATACAAGATAAAGGTCCTTTTTGTTTTCAAGAAAATTTTAATCGCTTCATCAAAATCAGCTAAGAAAAAATCGGTCTCCTGCAATGCTAGATTTTTTACATAACTTATTTGTTTATTTAATTATTAGGGTATGCACTTAAAACAGTCCAAGTATAAAGTTTGTTTTCCAATATGGGGGACACCCCTTGAGCCTAAACCTCAGCCTCAGCCAAACATTTTAAGCTAAACTTAGACTGTGTTTATAAAAAATAGATTATCACATACTTAAGGTGTACGCCCTTGAAATAACCAATACGGTCAGGCGAATCCCCGATATTGGCAGAAAGTAATATGGAGTCAACCCTACCAGTTCCTTTCCAGTGTAAAGCTGACACGACGGAGTTGATTCCATCGTTTTATCCCGCTTTATTACACCCCCTGAGGATTACCATGTCTGGCATCTGAATGATACCGAGAATTCTTTTGATATTATAGGCATTTTTTTTCTACGATGTTTTTACCTACGTCAGGTAGGTGAGTACATTATAACTTAATTTTAAATTCATCTCCGAGAGCAATCTTGTAAGCACATATACAAGCGAGAGCATTTTCTGATCGACAATATTTTTTTTCACATTGTATAGGCCTGTGTTTTACCGCAATCTCATCATGTAAGTGATGCTGTGGCCGAAGGTGGTAAGAACACAAAGCCTAGAAGCAAATGGCTTTCGGAACACACTGATATGTGCTTAACTACAAAAAATACAGTTTAGTTGTTGGAAAACATTTAGTAATAAGCCTGGGAAATTCTTCACATATTAAGCTTGTACTATAGAAACCAGATAACTGATATACTTATATAGATTCCACAACCATTCACCAGGTCTAGGTCCAGGTTGGACCAGGTCTTACTGAACAAGCCAAACGACCCCTCAAGAAAAACAGAACAAAGAAACGTAAAGAAGAATAGATGATATACCAACCAAGTCATAAACAAAACTGCTTACCTAATAAGTACCATAGTATGACGCAGTTAAATGGCTATTTAGCCCCAAATAAAATGAGTTAACTTTAAAAACACAATAAAACCACAAATGGTGACTTTCTAACGATCATGACCCATAATTTAAGCATTTTGCGTAACACCAACCACCGTGACGACGAAAAGCGTAATGTCGTTATATCTGACATCCTCTTTGGGACATGACCGTATTGAGTAACATTTACTGATTTCATCAAGTTCCAAGATGATTTGAAGGGATAGTGATTTCGAAACATCTGGCTTCCCATTGATCTCTATAGATGAAGAACAGATGTGAACGATATACGGTTTAACGGTTGAAATCGAGAAAATTAAGTTTTGCGCATCCGAATTTAGAGTCTAAAATCAATTCTCTGATTCAATTCAATTCTCTGATTGCATCTCAGGTTCAAATTAATCACAGCCCCTGGAATATTCATGAAGTTGTTAGAAACTGTTATTTGGATAGTTAGTGAATATAATTCTATATATACCATACTTTAAAACTAATATTAATTTTGACCAAGAAATTTTCCAGTTCTCTAATAAAACCGCAGACCACTGTCGATTTCTATAGAAACGCTTTCGCTTAGTAGGTATAGTTCAGGTCAGCATGATCTACTTACAAGAATCTTGCTGACACTATTTATGTTAATATAACAAACGACCATACCGATACTGCTTATATTTACTAACATTACAAAAACATTCTGCTCACATTCTGTTATAAATTGTACAACTTCACAATATTCATAAAGGTGTTTGTATACCATTGTTATTGCTTGGAGAAATATTTGTTAACGTTTTGAATTAAACTTTATGCTTTAAGAATATGTTAAAAACATCACAGTAATGTTTATCCCACCAAAAACATTTTTATGTAAAATGTTGCCAAGACATGGCTCGCACTGTCAAAAAGCTATCAGATCTCATGTAGAGCCAAGTTTATAACTCTGTTTGAAATTTCTAACTTTTATAATTTTTTGTTGTTTATGTACAAGCTTACATACCAAATTTCAGATTTCTAGGACTTCAGGAAGTACTCTATGAGTTTTGATGATCATCAGTGAGTCAGTGACGAAATCGGGGTTTTTTAGATATCAATAAAATCTAAAGTATAAAAGCTATGTTATTGAAACTTAATATGTTTAATAAGTTCACTATTAACATCATATATAAAAGTAAAAAGTTTTAAAGTTTACATGATATCGAAATAGTGACTGGGCAGACAAAGCTGAAATGGTTATGTTATGATAATGACTTGAGCAAAAGTGAGAACTAGTAATGGGAAAACTTTTCAGTAACTTGTCGCATACAAATGATAGAAAATCGTGATAAAAAGGCGAACGAGTGAGTATCACGTTTGAACGAGGCTCAAGGGACAAACTTCTAGGACTATATCTACATGTATTACATTAGCATTTCAGTTCTAGAATAAATATCAAACCTTGATCAAATGTTTTGCAGACAGCTTTGTTTGGAGATCTAGGATACGTCAACGTCATAGTAAATTTAGTTTGTAATTAATCACATATAAAGTAGCTTGTGGGCGAGACATCGCAAAGACTATCAGACTTAAAGATAATCTTCCTCTTTCTCGTCTTCCCAAATATGGGATTTTATATTCGTCAAGCCAGCCTACGCCATCGCTTCACCGGTCATCTAATTTGTAGGAAAAAACAATGGTCGAGCAACTTGTGACGAACTGAACGAGTGAAAAATATAAACGAATTAACGGTAGGCGCCAAATGTTAGCAGGTCCTGGCTCCGGAGCAGGCTTAGGCGAGGTAAACATGGCACGGGGGCCGTGTTTACCTTTCATTAAGGGACAAGCAGACGACAGACAAGGCGATAACGTCATGGGGCGGCGCCATGCTGGCTCGGGGCGCTTCAACTGAGCTCAAATTGAAGCACACCCGAATCGACGGCAAATCGTGAACTTGATAAAAATGCATATAAATTACATAACATATCCTTAATAAATGTTCCTACTCAAATAAATGAAGATTTCATCAATTTTAAACAGATCAAAGCGTTTGTTTTACGCATAGAGCAGCTCAACTGGAGAACTAACTACCTTACAGAATATAACATACATAATGTTATGTTGTGTTCTTGCGCGTAATTAAGATAAGGTTCAGAGCTCTTCGGGGAGGGGGGAAAGGTCGGTAACGCGTGAGTGAATGGGGTTGCAAGCGTTCATAGGACTACGGTAACTGCTCACTACCAGCCGGCCCGTATACTTGTTAACTCGACTGACATATAAGTAGATAACTCGGCCCAAACCGATTGGTATAGCTAGAAGAATGAAATTTTGTCTAGGAATTCCTAATACATACAGGTCGTTGTTTCAGGGTCGATAATACAAATGATACTGGTGCAAAAAATATATTAAAAAAAAACTTTTTTTTCTAAATAACAAAAAAAAAACAAAATTTTGAAAATCATGTAATAAGCTAAAATGTACACATAATACTCAACGGGAGTACGAGGGAGTAAAGGGGTGGAGCGCTGGAGGCTTGCACCTAGCTCTAGTCTGTGCACGTGCCTAGTAACCATACTTTGCGGTAATTTTATTTCAAATTGAATAAGGTATTTCTCAACATATTTACAGTATTTAATGGAATTAAGTCCATTTTTGGGGAATATATATTTTTTACTACCGCTCCTGGGTCGCTTGTCGCCGACCAAAACAACACCCTGTATAACGCAGGTGAGATTTCCTCTTAATTCAATATCCAAAGGGGTAAATTGATCCCGCGGGGCGAAAAGCTAGTGTTTCCATAACAATGTTCTCTAATCTTGGTATCATAACGACGTCTGACGTGTGTTAAACAATTTGCGCGGAACATTTTCGTCTGAATTGGATAATAACCTTGTTACGTAGCAGGCTCATTTAACAGATTAATTTATCACGAGGACTTTGTTGTCTGTTTTTGTTATTATGTCCAATATTTACTAAATTACAGCAAAAAATACACTTCAATATGTAAATGGTATCCCTAAGAATACATCATATTAACTGATTACTAAAGCAATGAACATTAATGAAACCTTTTATTTATTCACACTCCCGATATAGAATTCCGTATAAATTATGACTTTAAGGAACAACTCAAACTACATTCATTTATTTAAGAATTTTATCTTCTAAAAATATTATCTTTATAAACATTTATCAAACATCAAAAGCAAATGACGCCTTGCGATGATCGTCGGAAAAAAACACATACATATATTCGCGATACATCGCTAATTACTGAGCGATATTGCGGCAATCTATCACGGGGTTGCGTAACACTGAACAACATGCCACTTCGCAAATTAAAGGGATAAACAGATTGCGATGAAGAATTTACCTTAATTTTCCAAAGCGTCGAGTTTGGAACATGAAAAATATCACGATATGTACTTTTTGGCGGTTATAGAAACTGATGTGGAATTCCGATGACCGATTTGATACTCTGGATTAGGATTATGTTTTGACAATTTCACCATGTTAAGTGATGATGTGGGCGAAAGTGGTAAACAAACACCCTTTTGGGGACTGGCTCCCAGGTACAGCTGAACAAACCGGTAGGAGTTTGACGACAGATGTTGAGGGAGGTAGCCAGAGGGCCTACTACGAAAAACGATACACGATAGTCCAATCATCGTTGTCAATCAATTAGCCAATAGAATTGGTCAAAATTTACGTCTCGTCAGTTTTACTGCAATTCTATTGGTTAATATTTTAGTAGTAGGTTTTTCGTAGTAGGCCCTCAGGCGCGCACGTACTACAATGTGACCTGCCACCGTGCTGTGGTTTCCTAACGATGTTTTCCTTCACCGAAACCTCAAGAACATTGTAGGATTCTTAATACTACTGAGCTATTATCGGCTGAAGTTTCAGGCTAAGAAACTTTTAGGAATGTTGTGCATCGAGGATTATTTTCACCTCGGGACTTGCAAGACGCGGAGTAACCTACATTCTGCAAAATTACCCATTTATAGAATTTTTGAACGTGTTAATAAGAAATCAGCATGCTATCAAGCCGACCTCTCTATCCTCTGAGGATGCATGAAACTATCAAATCTACAAGTATTGTGCACTTGCAACACCAGATATAGTTACTATCGGGCCTTCACGTACGAAGTTTCACACTATATTTTACAACGGAGGCAAAAGTAGGCTTAAATCTAGTTAAGTAACTAAACACTGTTAAAGGGGATTAAGTTCGGGTGCCGTGTTTACGATAGCAAAGTTTCAAAATTACTTTAGCAACTGTTTCGCGATTTAAAAGCATCATAATAGAAACAGACAAAGCTATCGAGTTCTCAGTTAGTTCAGTTACAAACTTTTGATTTAACGCTTCTTGCTGTATTGTGTAGCTTTAGACTTTGTTTAGCCACGTATTTCATTCCTTTATTTCTCCGAAGAAATACTCTAATAATGCGGCAAAAGTAACGGGTACTGTTTTGCACAATGAAATCAAAACAACAAAAAATATGCTTTCCAAGCATAGCCTAACAAGAAAAGCCTCCCCACAGAATCATTACACCCTGCATGACGGCGACTTTCACAAGAAAAGTTCCTGAAACCATAATATCTTGAGCCTTGAAGCTCCGTAATGGCCAACCTTACATAAAACCCGACGCGAAGAAAGCCGAGCAATATCACGACGACGCGAGATACTTATCGTATTGAAATATCACCGTATGTGCCACCGAGGGAACCAAGCCAACATAGCACGCAGTATTAAGCGAGAAATGTATTTGCGAAAATATTTTTATTATTAGATCCCCACAAAAAGACTCCAAAACAATCAAATAAAGGAGACAAAAGCTACAATAGTAGAAACGCTAATAGAAAATACCATACCATTAAACCTGGTGTTATTCAACGAAAGAGAAATAATACTTTGGTATATATCCATACAGAAGCTGTAGCAGCGGACTCCATTAAAAGTTTTATTTTGAGATAGAAAAGTTTAAAGCTAAGAACAAATTAAAACAATGCCAGAGGAATACCACAAATATTCGTTGACGACGCCCGGCGATTCTGGGCGAAGTGAAAATACTTTAGTGCGGTACTTTCCACAGTACAGAATGTATGAGAGAAAATGCTAATGGAAATGGGATAGCATTCCCGGTTTCAATTAAGCCACCTTAGGGTTTCGGGTTTTTATTGCACATCAAGTTCGGGCGCACCGTTTCAGTCGCTGCCATAAATGTCGGAGTTTTTTGAAATGCGCTTGTATGGAGACCAAAGGCTACATTGCAAAAAGGAATAGAATTTGAGATAGTATATTACTTATTCACAACGTTTTCAGTTATTACTACGTTATTTCGTTTAGCATGCGAAATTCAGTTTCAGAATATGCAAGTCACAATTTGCCATACAGTAGTAGTAGTTTGTTCTCTTTGCACAGGCGAGAATATGAAAGAATGTCTGTGATGAAAGTTCATGAAATGCTTCCAAGGCAACATGCAATACAGAATACCTCTCCAACCTGTGGTTAATGTTCACACAATTCAGTTTACAATAAAAATATAGCGCTCAAGTTTTTCAATTTTATTTCACCCAGAGCCGGCTAAAATTGCTTTTATAAATAATGTTAAGCGCCTATTTACAGCGGAAAAGCGCTAACGAGAATATAAATTTACAAACGCAATAAGTTCCTTATTTATTCACGTTTTCGTTCACTTTATTTTATGTAACTGAACCATAATGCGCTGAAAAATAACTGGTCAGATAACCTTACTTATAAATAATATCCTTCTAATATCGTACTAATACTACTGCGAAAGTTGTGTGTGTATGTTTATTATCACTCAGCTCCGTAACGGCTGAACAATTTATATAAAAGGATGCTATTCTGCTAACGCGATACTGTTTTTAGAATTCGAGTTTATTGAGTAAGCGTAATTTGAATTGATATATTGATGTATGTTAATCATGTCACTTTGTGTTCATTATCGATATGCTAACTTGGTGTTTTGTTATAAGAACAAACATTTACTAAAAAATCTCAGGTTCGATTTTTTTTTTAGCAATGATGATAGTTTAAAATATAACTATTATTTTTACTCTAAGACTGAACTACAAAACATTTACGCCGGGCATGGGTTATGCATTTTTAGGCAATGTGTCTTTTGGTTGCTTAATGTCCTGGAAAAATACTGGAGACTGCTAGTTTTTAAATAAAATATCACGTTCTTGGAACAATTGTCCTTTGAATCTAAAAATTCAACGCCTAATTCAAGCAGCCTTTGTATAGAATTGGTAAAAAGGTGTTGCAACCGTGAAGATATTCAGCCGCAGAAACTGCCACACATAGAGACAAGTATCCAGTAACCTAATACCGTTATGTTGATTCAGTAATAACACGGTGGATGGGTTCAGAACATTCAAGGATCCTTACAGGTACATTTGCAATTCAATGTGCTCTGAACATAATACTATTTATGTCTTTCCAAACAGTATACCTAATCAGTTGTGTGAGTACGCGTATTCGGGGAAACATTTGGAGAATTTTATAAGCATTTGAATGCAACAAAAGAATTCTAATAAATGCGAACGTGTGGTTGTTTGTTCTTATTTTACGCAGCAACGGATCAGAGTGATTTTTTGCATAAAGATGTTTCTTTGTCCCGAGAACTTGGGTGAAACCGCAGGTCGGAAGCTATTTATCTAGTTTGTTTGTTTGAACGCGATAATCTCAGGAACTACCAGTCGGATTGGAAAAAATATTGAATTTGATTGCCCAATTCTTGAGGAACGTTATAGGGTATATAACGTCACGCTAATGCGGGTGATGCCGCGGGCACAGCTAGAAAAAGGAGCATCTTTTAAAGATAATTCGATTGAACAAATACATCATAACATTTTCTGTTTCTCATAATTTGCGGTAAGTGACAAGACGTTATATCCGATGATACCTCTGTCGGGGACCCTTGTGAGATAAATCCTGATTGTTATACTCCGCTCGTCACCTAACTCCTCGTTTGATACGGAGTCAGAATACTAATATTCTATCGTCGAATGTCGGTAAAATAATCGTAAATTAACTAGAAAATGTGCGAAACGTAACTGTTTATGCTACACTAGACACTAATGATATAAATTTCGATAATTTGTTTCTAGTTAGATTAACAACTATATTGTGTTTAATTAAGTGTGTTATTTTTATTTTCTTTTCTTTTGATTTTATTTTGGTATTCTAAGCTGGGTTTTTGTATTTATTTGTGGTTTTCTTTTGATTTTTTTGTATTTTATGTTGTGAATTTTGTTAATGTTATGTATATCTATAATTGGCACCCACATCAGTCTATCTATTTTTTATGTGAGTTGCTTTGTATTTGTTGTAATGTGTGTGCTGTTGATGTACCTTTTTGAAAATAAATAAATATTTTAGAGCCCGATATTTTTCTAATAAGTACTCAAATCGAAGTTATTCTGAACTCCTTAAAGTCAAGATTGATATAATGTTCAAGTAAAAGATTAGATTATATCCGTATGATAGTAGTTCCATAAATAGTTCGTACTACCGCATATACAACTTTATGTAAACATCGTGCAATGATTTCATAATTCTCAGATGTGTTCATTTCACTCATTCCGATCAGAAAATAGATATGAAATGATAAACATTTGTAAATGTACTTTCAGTGTGGGTGGAAGACTTCTTTTTTACATGCCTAATTCATAAGATCGCTTCGGAATCGCTGGAATCTTCAGTTTGTTGCATTTATCTATGTTTTTCTCTACTGTACAACACAACGCTTTAGAAATACTGTGCTATGTGCCTAAACTCCGGTAACAATATTTTAAGAGGCCAGTTTTTAGGCGGTTTTACACCAGTCAAGTGTATTGAGAGTTTTTGGTTTAACCCTCCAATAGAATCGCTTCATTAGATCTACAACATGAAAATAAAGTTATGCTGTATACAATGCATCCCATGTGGAAAGCCGCCTTAAAACTAACTGGTGTGTAGAAATATTGTTTCAAATTATAATAAAGACAAGTATTCGTATCGATAGTACGTTACCTACACGCGTTATAAATAAAATTATTCCAAACGGAAATTACAACATGATGGCTTTGAAATTAGAAGTGTTTATTCGTTTTAATGCAAATTAAACCGATAAGACTTGTTTTGTAATAAGTAACTCGACTTAACATATTATGCTAAGCTTGTAGATTACCAGACCTCACAGCCAAAATATTTCATAAACGATTTTTATTCTTACGATTACGATTATGGATAAGTTTGTGTCTATGTGGATCTCACCGTAGTAAGTGGCCGAATTTGGTAAGTACACAAAGCCTCGAAGGAAACTGGCTCTCAAGTGCAACTGCTGGAACACTCAAGTAAGTGCTTGACGATATATTTTCAACTTGTTGATGGTAGCCAGCTAGACGGCTAGGTACTAGAATCTACCTTCGACCGTGTAATGGTTTTCAAGGGATGTTTCCATTGACCGAAAGCTAAAGCTCATTGGAGGATTTGAACCAACAACCTTTGCCTCGGCATTCGGCGTTTTTTTTTAACACCTCTAATGTGGCAAACGGGCATACGGCCCGCCTGATGGTAAGCAGTTACCGTAGCCTATGGACGCTTGCAACACCAGGGGTGTCACTTGCGCGTTGCCGACCCTGAAGAAGTCTCTTCACACCCTTTTTGAAGAACCCCATGCTGTACTCCATTGGAAAAACCACGGCGGGGACACAGATTACTAAATAGTTACTACGTAACAGATAAATCACTCCATACAAAATTTACAATACCTACTGCTATAATAGCCTACTTTTTTGAGTCGCTAGACGTTGCGAACGAAAATGCACCTAAGCTTACGAGCGTAAACTGAGTTTTTCTTTGTAGCTACTCGCCGCCGCGTGGTTAGCGTGGATTGCCAGGGATGCCTCTGTCGATAAAGATCTCAGTAGGTATTTACAGTACTTACACTTCATGATATCAAAAAGTAAAATGCTTTTTATTTTTCCAGCAAGTTAAGTTGTTAAAAATAAGAAGTTTCCTACAAGTGTTTTATTTTTATATAGATAGCTGACCCGACAAACGTTGTTCTGCCATATCGACGCGATTTCGTTTGCGTGGTGTTGTACCCTATTCCGTATATCGTAAGTTTTGCTCGTCACGTAAACAAGTTATTTGGTGAGTGTAATGAAAAGGATAGAAGAAGAAATAGAGAAGTAAAGGGCACATTTAATCTACATTAAATACATAAGGTAAAGAACATATTTAACTGGATAAGGATCAATTCTATATTGGTCAAAATAGCTTTGCAAATAACCTTCTGAATATGAATATTTTTTAGGAGATAGGTATATTCCACCACGGACTTTTCTGTAGACATATTGAAGACCTACAATTCTTTACGACATTTTGTTCTAACATCAATGGTTTTTTCGCAGCACACGCGATATTAGGAATTTTATAAGTATTATTTTATACACCTTGGGAAGTTTTCGTAGGGATGCCTATTTTTTTAAAATAAGATATAGCCTATATCTTGCTATCATATACAAAAATATGTTTTTGAATCCGACTGTTTAAAAAAACAAAAAAAACTCTTCCGCTTTATTACTTATATTAATATAGTACCTATATGTAGATTAATAAAATATTGCTTGTCGAAATTCACAATTGTTGAACCTTATTGTGGAGAATACTCGGAATCGAACAAAAAGTTTAAAAAAGGAAACAAGTACATACAAGCGGAGTTAATATTTTTATAGTTCAAATATCGTGCAACCGGGATTCTGACTCATATTTTGATCAAAGTACAATAAACGTGGCCTCTAGATCTTTTACATAATTATAAAAAGGTACTTTAAACCTTCCATAGAAAGAACAACAAACAGTTCGAGCGAAATATATGCGTACGAACGCGCCACGCGGCTGTCGACAATCAACTGAGAAATGGACTGGTGACGGTCCGGCGGCCGGTAGGCAATTATCGCGCGCAAGTACATGGAGTGAGAGATGCCTGGCGGGGAGCTCATTCCACAGTCCGAGCGTCCGCGGAAGAAAGCTCCGTGGAGCCCGCACAGTTCGAAACAATTCTGGTTTCAATGTGTGAGGATGGGCTCCCCGGCGATGACTGTCTCTACCACAGATCTGTCATAGCCTTAACAATTTCTGCACACCATACCTGAAACAAATAAAAACAATCATCAGATAATACGTCAATATCATACACGTTTGTTTAAAGTGTTTAAATCTTCAAATACTAAACCAGGAATCTCTCTGACGTAGAATTATCTCAACCATAAACTCAATTTCAACCTGAAAGCTGACAGTGTAAACGCGTTATATTGGCTAACTTGAATAAAAAATTCCTTTCAGCTTCTCTCGATTCATTGCAATCGAGAACAAAAGGACTTGTGGTAACATACAACTCATCTAACACAATGCTCGAGCAAAGCATCTGTGTAAGATGCTATGCACATTCAAGCGTTGATTTTACTGCACAGAATCAAACTGTTTTGGTACTTTGCAATGAGGTTTTCAAACTGGTTATGACAGAGTTGCGTAAATAATTTCGTTAATAATCAATATTGGATACAATTACTGAATTTTAAAATAACTACATTCAGACATTTTAAAATTAAGTAGATCATGTATTAGAAGATGCATTAGTAGGTATCTCTACCTGAAAGTACCTGAAGATACTATTCCATTGTTTGTCAATACTTGCTTTCTTGTTTTATTTCGTAATATGCCGTCTTCCTCCAGTAACAACCTTATGGTAACATTGTTTATGAAGGTCTTGTTTCAAATATTAGCATACCAAAACAAGCCTAATGAGATTATTCCGAAAACAAAAAAAAGACGAAATAAAAAGTTGGATCAAATTCATGTCACGTTTCACGCAAGTTCCAGCTTCGAACACGAAATATTTCGTATTCTCTCAACGTCTTATGAATAACGGAATGTTGAAAATCGATAAAAACTCGACAAGAGCATCATTAACGAATAGAATTGGTCGCCGTAGAGACGGAACGTAAACACTAGTGACGTATCACGGGTTGTTCCAACGTATCGATTCGGGCGCACCGACCTCGGCGCGGCAGGCACCACGTCATAGTATCAAAGCAAGTGTAGTCACAGATTCTATATATTGGCACTAGTTATCTAATCTTATTGTTTTCACCATATCCGTTAGTCTACTGATAACTGATCAAGGTTTTAAGTTTATCGATTTATCAGAATTCCTATACCTATCTATGACTTAACTATCTTTAGGCAATATTAATTTCAGGGTAAAAATAAGACCTGATCTATTTAATATTCAAAAGAATACATAAGCCCACTGATCATTTTGTGCCGGATAAGCGCCGATGAGGGAAATGAAATCAAGCATAAATTAATTTGACCCAAATATTCAATTCGGCGCCGGTCACTGACGGTCGATTGTTATTACGTGAATGAAATAATTCCATTGAAATGCCATAGGAGGTCATTCGCGTATATGAAGTAGATGGATTAACTTGTTCCTAATATTTTTTTTATAAAATAGGCAAACCTTTTGTTGGAGGCTGTTGTACTCAGATCTATTCGGCTATTATATTACTATTGGTCCACTCAGGGACATTGCTTTGAGCAGGTATTTTTTGTTATACTACGTAACAAGATATTGATTGCTAGTACTTACAAACAGCCATTGGGATTCATAATTACATTAGTTTTTATTAACAATCTCATATAATTTATTAATCCTAACAAATATTATAAATGCGAAAGTGAGTTTGTTTGTTACACCATCACGCTTCAAATACTGAACGGATCATCATGTGGCATGCAGATAGCCTATCTCGGAAACGCGGGTGAATCCGCGGGTAACTGACGTTTGTTACTCAATCACGCTTCAACAACTGAAATCCGTTCATGATCCGGATGAAATTTGGCACGCGTATAGTATATGTTAAGGATTAAGGCCAGGTCTAAGCTCAAATCTCAAAAATGGGTTTCTTTGAGAGTCGAGATTGACGTAACGCAATGAAATACCTAACACAAAAAAATACTGTGGATAGAAGAGGGTTTTGAGAAAAATGTTAACCGAATAGAATATTAAAAACTGCTTTGATATTCCCAATAAAAAATTCGTAAGTTACGTCTAAAAAAATCTTTCGCGTCGAAATTCTCCGTATTTTCAGCGATGACAACAATTTTATTTTTAAGAATATATAAGATACAGAATTATATTAGAATGTTAACCGGACACTTATTCAATTTAATGTGTATATTCTGTATAATCTTAAGAAATAACAGTCCATTTCATAGAGTCGACACATTTATAATTTACCATTTTCAACCCTATTCCAGTGAAGAACGAGTGCTGTCAAAATCGTAGTCAGTCCGCGCCTTAACACAAAGGGTACTTTTTATCCCGGGAAAGCAATATATCCCTCGGGTACGCGGGAGAACCACGGGGCGCAACTAGTAGATAATAATGCTCAATAACATGTAAATAATTCAAATTCCTTTAAATCATTATATGCAAAGGCCATACGGAAACTCGTCGTAAAGAAGCCATAATATCAGAAGTCCCCGGAGAAATAAAGGCCTAATAGACATCTCCTTCCCGACGGGCTTTGTACGTGCCCAAAACCCTTTGTTGGGGGGGCACTAAACTAATTCCAAGTCTAATCCTATTACAGATCGATCGGACAAATATGGCGGAGGGAACATAGAGGTAAATAGTAAACTTTTTCGTTCATATTTAAACATGGGCTATTTACTGGAGATAGTATTCGAGATCATCATCTGCTTTTTTCATTTGTAGAACTGTCTCTAGAACACTATGATGATTTCCCCCAGGAGTACATAAATCAGCAGATATAATATTTTAAATTATATTATCAGCTTACTATATATCCATCACACTAATATCACAAATGCAATGGTAACCTCTGACTGTCTCCTTGTTCTTTTCATTTCATTTATTAACTGTTCGCAATGATAAGATAAGTATCCTATCTACAATATGGAGAGGGACATAGGCTTCTTTCTATCCGGGAACGGGTTTGAAACGGGGACATATAGAAAGAAGTTCATATAATATAGTTCGATACCTATCAATAGTGCAATGCGAGCCAAATACAATTTAATGGAGACCTACGTGAACTACGGTACTTCATATTATACCTGAACGTTACATTTAAACGGGTTTTGAACTTGCGGAACGGCAAACATAACACAAAAAGTCAATGCTCCCTATTTTCGTTCCGTTTACAACTCGCCTCCCCTAATAATGACTAGTGGGATTGGACGTATAATTTTATAACCACCCCTTAAAAGGGGGCGCGATAGGGCGTGCCCCAGCAAACGTTACCTGGCTTTACGCCACGATAGCATGGCACTGCAATTTTGCTACACAGCCCATAAGTTACGGAAACTTCGCCTCTTTTTACGTTGTCTGAGTATAGCTGTTTGAAACTTTGCACGCACGGATAATGCTTTTTTTCCTTTTATAGGAGAGCGAAACTGCGAAGTTCATACTTTTCATGTTAAGTTTATATGCATATTGCATGACTTGAATTTAGCAGGGTAACTTACTGAATTGTGATTTGCTTAGTTGGAACGCGGAATCCTTCAAAAATATCAAACAATATCTCTCTGATAACATCAGCCTGGTTTAGGGTTGCTGTAAACTGTGATATGTAGGTATATAAAATACGTAATCAAAGTCAAAGTCAAAGCCATTTATTCAATTTAGGCCCCAGAAGGGCACTTATGAAGGTCACATTTACTGAAGTTACCACCGGTTCGGAACTCGGCCTTCAACTGAGAAGAATCCGGCAAGAAACTCAGCAAGGTTACATTTTTTATATATTTTTTGGACAATCTGACTATGTTTGGCTTTTGTATACAACGTATGTTAATCATTGATTGCAGGTTTTTTAACTTATCAGAATGAACTAGCTTCACAAATAACAGGATAGATAGAGTTACCACTAAAAGTAGCTGAAGTAACAATATACAAGATACAATAATAAAGAAGGCGCAGTTACCGACATACACAAAAATGCCACAATTCCCCAAATACGCCGATATAATAGATAGTAAATAAATACGATACGATATGACAGGAGTATATTTGCTGGGTGTGGACACAGCGTAATGAAAGCTAAACACGCGAGCCTCCGCCCAAACTGAGTGGAGTGCACGTAGCATAATACGTATCACAACAACATTGACTCGTAGAGTAGGTTATACAGGTGTAGTCATCCCGAAGAAGCCTCCATCAAATACCACTGATGGTAAGTATCCTACATGATCACCGAATATAGGCTCTCAAATATTTTATAATGGTTTCAATTTGAGCCGATGTAACTACTGCATCCACCTATGCGACTCTATTGTAGCTCCTACTATAATTCTACTACAATTACGGTTTCCATTGAAGTTGATTCTATTTTATACAAAATATCGTTTGAATTAAGTCTTTGTGCCTCTGATTCTATTGTTCGTACAATAGTATCGATATAAAGAGAATGCAATAAAAGCCGACATCATTTCTAAAATTTGCACTCGTTTTAAAATATGAAGTACTAGCTTTATAGCCCGCGACTTCGTCCGCGTAGATTATTTCTTTTTTCTAGATATGAATCATTGTAACAATATAGAGCTTTGTTCATGGCTATTGTCCGCCACTACGTGTGATATTGACAAAAGTTCAGGTAGATTAAGAGCTTATATGCGAGGATGCCACATAAAACTGAAACAGTCCTGCCGCAAATCAACTCTAGCAAATTTCAGAGTTTTTCCCTGTGACTACAAACATTAATTAGGAACTGTTTATCTTTTAAATTCAAACGGAAGGTGATTTGGGATCAATGGTATACGCGGCAAGAAGACTGTTTCTCCTCTGGCAGAACCAGTAAATATTTTGACCTCAATAACATTGCAGCGGAGAGCTGTTACTTGTAGTCTAGTTCCACAGCATAATTTTGGAGGCCTTATCTCTCTTTCCCTCATGTCTGAGGATCGTGGTCAACATCGGGTTTGCTTCTAGAGCGAATGATCTGCCTCCACTGGTTTCTGCCTTCTGGTTTCTGTAAAACTTGGAGGACGATGAGTCTTTTACTTGATCGGACCATCTTTTTGGTGAACGACCACGTAGTCGTTTTCCTTCTGTGTTCCCAACTATGATCAGATTTCCAAACTTTCATCGCCTTTGCGCACCATGTGGCCGAAATACGAAAAAATACGTTGGTGGCATATGGTGGACAATCGTGTTTTAATTTGGAGCTGCGATAGGATTGATGCATTGTTGCGTTTAGCGGTCCAAGGTATTTCCAACATCCGTCTCCAGCACCACATCTCGAATGAATCAATCCTTTTTCTTTCTCGGGCCAGTATAGTCCACGCTTCCACTCCATACATGAAAATGAGGAATACCAATGCTCGTATTAACCAGATCTTTGTTTTAATACCGATTCCTCTCTTTTTCCTGATATTGTTTAGGCCAGTCATTTCAATACGCCAATACCATAAGCCGAAATAATAAATTTTGAAATTTTCACTCAAAATAAAGAACTTCATTTACTAAATTTAATCCCCCTTTTCACTCCTTAAGGGTTCAAATTCCAACAACATCGATATTCGTTGCGTTAGTTTATAACCATAAGCTTAAATAATAAATTTAGTGTACTTCCATACACAAATTCATCCCCCTTTTTACCCTTTCGGGATCGGAATTATCAAAAACATTGAGGCACATATAAATTTGAATTTTCAATCGTCAGCCTAAACACAAAATTTGAAGATCCTAACTTCAAAACTGACGGACTTGCATACAAACTTTCATCCCTTATTCTACCCAATTAGGGGTGGAATTTCCAAAAATCCTTCCTTACTGAATACCTACACCGTATAATATTAAATTTAGTGAAGTTTACTTTGAAATTGAAGGACTTGCATACACAACTTCATCCCCCTTTTCCTCCCTTCGGTGGTGGAATAATCACAAACGCTGAGATAACTATACATTAATTTTCAATCGTCAGCCTAAACACAAAATTTGAAGATCCTAACTTCAAAACTGACGGACTTGCATACAAACTTTCATCCCTTATTTTAACCTGTTAGGGGTGGAGTTTCCAAAAATCCTTCCTTAGTGGATGCCTACACCGTATAATAATACATTTAGTGAAGTTTACTTTGAAATTGAAGGACTTGCATACACAACTTCATCCCCCTTTTCCTCCCTTCGGTGGTGGAATTATTACAAACGCTGAGATAACTACTACATAATTAGATAATCACTACATAATTATTATAAAACAAAATCCTCCGCCGCGTCTGTCTATCTGTCTGTTCACGATAAACTCAAAAACTACTGCACCGATTTTCATGCTGTTTTCACCAATGGATAGAGTGGTTCTCGAGGAAGGTTTTAGTATACAGGTGTTTTTTTTTTTTAATTTTTCTAGCCAGTGAGGGCAACTTCTGAACTACAGGTCTTAGAGAAAAACGCTGAAGGGAACCCCGAGCTAAATTTTGAAGAAAATAAAAATGCCATTAAAAAAAGAAATAAAAAATGTGTTTTGAATTTTTTATCAAATTTTTTTTTCTTTTTCTGCTTCTACTTCACAATACGAACAAAATTATGTATGACAATTTTAGTCTGAAGTTGCTAGAAGTTATCAAAATTGACGTAAATTTTTTTGTCAGAATGCTAAGAGCCAATTCTTTATGGCTAAACATAGTGAGGTCCCTGCGAGATCTGCTCCACTTCGTCAAACTTTACGCAGCAAACCATGGTCAAGGAAAATATAAAATAATATTTTGGATAACTTCTAGCAACTTAAGAGCAAGATTGTCTTACATAATTTTGTTCACGTTGTGACGAAGAAGAAGAATTTCTAAAAAAATTTTTTTTTTGAAAAAATTCAATATCTTCGAAAATACAATTTTTTTAAAATAAATTTTAATTGCATTTTAATTTTCTTCAAAATTCAGTACGGGGTTCCTTTCAGCGTTTTTCTCTAAGACCTGTAGTTCAGAAGTTGCCCACTCTGGCTAGAAATAAAAATTCGCTCTGTATATACATTGGCTAAAATATAAAGATATTTTTTGGAGGTTTCGAAAAAATAAGCCGTCTGGGAGCTTTCAACGAAACGCAAAAACTACTAAACGGATTTGGATGAAATTTGGAACACAAAAAGAATATATTCTGATGTAACATATGGGATAATTTTTATCCCGGTAAACCATACGATCCCTCGGGAATGCAGGTGAAACCGCACGGGACAGCTAGTATAATATATAGAGCTTTGTTCATGGCTGTCGCTCGCCACTACGTGTGATATTTGAAAAAAGTTCAGGTAGATTCCGAGCTCACACGTAAGCATGCTACATAAAACTGGCCGTGGGAGAAACAGTCCTACCACAAATCAACTCCATCATATTTCAGAGTTTGTCGCTGTGATTTATTAATAGTCATCGCGAAACAAACCTTGATTGGGAACTGCAATCTTTTAAATATAAAAGGAAGGTGATTTGGGATTAATGGTATACGTGGCACGAAGACTGTTTCTCCTCTGGCAGTATCAGTTAATATTTTGATCTCAATAACATTGCGGTGGAGAGCTGCTACTTGTAGTCTAGTTCCCACGACATCGTCCGCTTGGAGTATTTCTTATTTCTAGATATGAATCATTGTAATAATATAGAGATTTGTTTCATGGCTATTGCCCGCCACTACATGTGATATTTGACAAAAGCTCAGGTAGATTGAGAACTCACACGTAAGCATGCCTCATACAACTGGCCGTGGGAGAAACAGTCCTGCCGCTAATCAACTCCATCATATTTCAGAGTTTGTCGCTTTGATTTATTAATAGTAATCACGAAACAAACCATCGCAACTCTCGCCATCGATGGAGAGTTCATCTTCACACATTGGAACCGAAATGGTTTCCTACTTTGCGGTTTCAAAGGAGTTTCCTATCGCGTACGCACAGGTTGTGGAATGAACCTCCCATCGTGGTTTTCCCAAAGGAGTTTAGCATGGGGTTTTTCAAAAAGGGTGTAAACAGATTTCCGCAGGGTCGGCAGCGCGCGAATAATACCCCTGTTGTTGATACGTGTTGTTGGTAAGCGGTCACCGTAGCCTATATATGGATATAGGCTACGGTGACCGCTTACCATCAGGTTAGCCATATGCATGTTTGCTAACTTAGTGTAGTTTACTTTGAAAATAAAGGAATTCCATACACAACTTTATCCCTTTTTCACCCCTTAAGGGGTGGAATTTGTGTTTAGGCTGACGATTGAAAATTAATTTATATGTGTTACAGCGTTCTTGATAATTCCACCTCTTCTTTTATTTTATCTTTGAAGATCTGAACTTTATAAATGACGGACTTTCATAAAAAATTTCATCCCCTATTTTACTCCCTTAGGGTTGTTATATCAAAAAATCCTTCGTTAGTGGATGCCTACTCAGTATAATGAAAATTTAGTGAATTTTACTGTGAAAATGAAGGACTTGCATACACAACATCATCCCCCTTTTCTCCATTTGGGGGTGGCATTATTTCAAACGCTAGCACAACTATAAATTAATTTTCAATCACCAGCCTAAACATAAAAGTTGAAAATCCTAAATTCAAAACTGACGGACTTTCATAAAACTTTCATCCCCTATTTTACCACCCTAGGGGTGGAATTTCATAAAATCTTTTCTTAGTGGACGCCTACACTGTATGATGGTAAATTTAGTGAAGTTCACTGAGGAATTGAAGGATTTGCATACGCAACTTCATCTCCCATTTCCCCCCTTCGGGGGTGGAATTGTCACAAACGCTGAGACACCTATACATTAATTTTCAATCGTCAGCTTAAGTACAAAATTCGAACATCCTAACTTCAAAACTGACGGACTTGCATACAAACTTTCATCCCATATTTTACCGTCTTAGGGGTGGAATTTCCAAAAATCCTTCCTTAGTGGATGCCTACACTGTATAATAATACATTTAGTGAAGTTTACTGTGGATTTGAAGGACTTGCATTCACAACTTCATCCCCCGTTTCCCCCCTTCGGGGGTGGAATTATCACAAACGCTGAGATAACTATTCATTAATTTTCAATCGTCAGCTTAAACACAAAGTTTGAAGATCCTAACTTCAAAACTGACGGACTTGCATACAAACTTTCATCCCCTTTTTTACCCTCTTAGGGGTGGAATTTCCAAAAATCCTTCCTTAGTGGATGCCTACACTGTATAATAATACATTTAGTTAAGTTTACTGTTGATTTGGAGGACTTGCATTCACAACTTCATACCACGTTTCCTCCCTTCAGGGGTGGAATTAACTCAAACGCTGAGATAACTATACATTAATTTTCAATCGTCAGCCTAAACACGAAATTTGAAGATCCTAACTTCAAAACTGACGGACTTGCATACAAACTGTCATCCCCTATTTTACCCTCTTAGGGGTGGAATTTCCAAAAATCCTTCCTTAGTGGATGCCTCCACTGTATAAGGTATCTTTGTGCAAAATTTCAAATCTCTAGGTTCAGCGGTTTGGGCTGTGGGCTGATATATCAACAATCAGTTTATCATTTTATATATTAAGATTTATAAATTCACATAGATTTATTTATATTTTATTCGTGATACAAAAGTTATTTTCAAGATGCAAGTAATAGCTCCGGACATAAACGGTTTACCGTTCCTCAGGCATTTGCCAGAAAGTAATTTAAAGTGGGTTTACGTTTAATTCACGGAACTCTGTAACGCTAACATTTTTAGCGAGCGTAGTTCGTTTAATCTCTCTTCACCAAGCTAAAATGCATTAGCCTCCAACGTCGCTTCAGTGCAACCGGCTTATCGTGAATATAAAATCCCAGAATTTTGCGAACTAGGTCGTAACTTCAATATCGGTAGCGAAACGAGAGAAGATCTTCGTGTTATTTATATGAATAATATCTAAGGACATACTGGTGTTAATTGCTGTTCGCTGAAATCAAAATGCAGAAACTACACCAAACATGTCAAAATAAACCAGACAAAATGTAAATTGACACTTTCAGTTCGTACGGTACGCTGGCTCCACCGAGATTGTAGACCGGAAAATATAAAAAGCATACCCCCACAACCCGAGCGTAGTTACGGCAGTTAGTTGTTTTTTATTATACATCTCATTGCAAATGGGAGAGACAGCCAGACGCGTTGTGTGGGCCGAGTTAAATAAATAAGTAGCATTCTGTACCAGCGCACAGGGAACGACCTTCGCCATCTGTGGCCGCTCTAAAAATAAACCCCCACTGATGCCGGCCGCGTACCACCTCAAACATCCCTACAATTCCAGAATAATTAAAGGGATTCCGTTATTATTCATGTCCATTACCTATTATTAAAATGTCAAATAAATAGGAGCACCAAATATGCAATGAAGGCGGTGAACGGGTGTATTTGAGGATTTAGGTATTTTAAGAAAAATACTTATGCATTAAGTATTTAATTAGATGAGGAGAAATTGTTGATCCATTAACACCGAAACATAAAATAAAATGTTCGTCAAAAAAGATAGCTTTTAGTTAGACATTTGTAATAAAGAGCGATAGATCCAGGAGATCGAAATACCTACATGAATAAAGAAAAAAGGTAAAACATTGCACGAAAGGGAAACCATTTACAATTCCAATTCTTAGCGTAGGTCCGGTTAAGAAACCTTTGCGGGAATGAATCGTGGAAAATGTGCAAGAAAATATCTATGCCCATTCACGACACACGAGCTAGCTGAGCGTTCCCCGGAGACTCCACGCCCGTCAGCCTTACACTCTTAGCTCCTTGGAAATTTCATTTGGGAATTGTACGTGATTCCGCGTCGAAATGCGCCCCATTCCAGAGGGTCCGCGATTTAGATGGAAACTCTTTGAAACTTATTCAGACGAACGCCCGCTACGACACAATAGCCAAGCTCGTTGCTACGGAATTGAAATTAGGACCGTAACTATCACGCTACACTGGATAAATAGAAAAGTTCCAATATAGGATTCAATCTCGCAAACAACATCAATTCGACACACGACTGTCCGAGTTTGTGACCTCGACCTTGAAATGAATTAGGAGCTCGAACATCTCAATCGCGGTATACTCGCGAGGCCCTCGACAGAGGGAGGATTGTTCTCATTTATCTGACGCGAGCTTATTGTGCGTAAAACAATAGGCAGCCTGTTGTCAAAGAAGGTTGGAATCATAACGGTGGAGATACGACAATGACATAACCTTGAGGGAAAGAAAATCTCAGTGGCAGATGCCGTCGCTCCATGGTTCTCCCGCGAGAACAATAAGTGGTTCGTCTTTGTTGCGGCACGTACCGTGTAAATTGGCGAGCACGTGTGCGTCATCAAGTAGTACTACTCTACATAGAACACTGCACTGTTTACACACAACGAGGTCAACGACAACAGATTACGGCAAATTATACTAAGCGACTCATAATATCACTTTATATTCCAAAATTAAGTTACCGTAAGCGAAAATACATTACCATAATGTTGAACTAATAATAAAAGCTTAGTGTATGTTACGAAGTTGTTCTAAGTTAAATCCATATAAACAATTTCCCAATATATGGGCAAAGTTTTGTATAGCTTAGAAAACGGAATACATCTGGAATGGAATTTACTTATTATAGAAACACACGGTGTCGCAATGAAAGTGTCAGCACAATCTTGGAAGGGGATCGTTGACTCAGCCACATTTGCGTAGGTAGACTTGTTAGTTACAATCGCGGTATAAACGCGTGGCAACAAACAAACACAGCAGAAGACATTCTTAATATGGTCTGTTTCGTTACGGCTGCAACGTTTAACCGCTACGAGTGAATTTCTGGAAATGCAAATAGCAATTTAGAAGGCAATGTTCTAGCGCATTCGTAAACACCGACTCCCGATAAATGAGGGTTAAGCTGACATTTAGTTGAGACTAAAATAACATTGTTACTGTCTGGCAAATCATTCTGTTCCTCTTCCGCTTCCTGTCATATCTTATCAGATAATTATGTTTTCCATTAGAACTCTGTTTTCTATGATAATGATAACCTTTGGTCGACACTAAATCGCCACAATGCCATTACTGCATATCGTATTACGAGTATAAGCGTATTTAAACTCGATTACTGACACGAGCGACCGTGTTAATCCAATTTAACGTGAACGAGTGTCCGATGATTGGCTCAACCCAGCTGAAGTAGTCAAGCGTAACGAGACGTGATATGTAAAGGTGGAGGCAGGAGGCGAATTCAAGACACGAATGAATTCTCAGTCGTGATATCCTCGTATCCTTTACGTGGGTGACGCGAGAATGATGTAAACCTACTCAGTTTGCGCAGCGCAGATTGGTAGTTTCCAATTTTGGCAATAAGCACAAACATCTTGTTTTATTAGCATGTGTCTAGAAATGGTTATGGAAGTTTTTTTTTTATTAAATGGGCTTCCGATTGCTACTGACCCGCCCATAAGGGACGATGACGAAGCCTAATATGGAATGCGCTTACCCAGAAGAAACCTATTCACTCTGGCCTTGAAAGTTGCAAGATTCTAAGAGTCAGGAAACATAGACGCCGGAAGCAAGTTCCACTCCCTTGCTGTCCGCATTATCAATGAGGATGCAAAACCCTGTGTCCGTATTTTCGGTATGTCAACAACGTACGGGTGAAAATTTTCTCGGCGTCTTGTCGTTGTAAAAATGAGGATGGTGAAATAAGGTTGAAAAATTCCTTCCAAACACTGGAGATGCGCTTCAATGATGTCCCCAGTCAACCGCATTCAGTCCGTCACATGCCGGATGTCGGGGGTTGGTTTCATCAGGACAAGGCAGGCAAGTTGTTGTATACTTGCGCAAAGCCTCACGAGGCCACCCACGTGGCCGGAGACAGGCCTGTGATTCACGAGCCGCCGTCGCCGCAGACCTTACGCGCTGCATTGTCATTTGTATGTGACACGTTTGCAGATTCGCACTTCAAATCATTGAATGTTTCTAGCGCTTTTATTCGAGCTGATGCCTGATGTATGAGCTAAAGACGTTATTATGATACAATAGGTTTGATTTAATTTGACTTTTTCTTTTTACATCATCCATGATGAGAATGTTAAAGTTTGCAGTCGTAGGATAATGTATTCCACACCACACAGTTCAGGTAGGGCCAAATACCTGTCATTTAGCGTTAAAAGTACAGGCATACAAACAGGTAGAACCGTATTGTAGGTATTTAAGAAAATAATACTCCGTACGCAAAGGACAAGCAACAGGCCATGGCTCGACCTAGCGATACTGTTTTCACGGTTAAATTAGAAGTTTTTGTAACACTACCACAAAAACTTCTAATTTAAGCACTACTTTTGTGTTAATTACAATATCGATCACGGATAAATGGATAGATTTAAATTCATAACCATTAAGTAACTATTCAGGCCAATATACTGGGCCAATTGATAATATCAACATTATCAGCAAATACATGATGAGATGGATTCATATTAAAAATAAATTACGCTGTCTTTTTAAAGTATTTCTTATATACTCGAGATGAGCAATATGGACGCATTCATAGCATTCACTAGAAACTTGCTTATAACGGAACAACCTTTCCAAGGCAAAAGTTTTTGCGACACATCCATTGGTTTTCAAATTAGCTTGTTACCTTGGACGGAAAACTCTGAGATGGCCGTAAACTTATCTAGTTTACTGTTATTTATGTTTGTTACTATATTACACTGGTGATACAGCTATATTAATATTCAGAAGTGATCGGTAAAATTTTGTAATGATCGATCTATGATGCGCCGAAGTATGTCAATGATCGCAGAGCGCAAGGCACATACAATCATTTTATTTTCTTGCCAAACTATTTAAATCTTTTTCTCCATATAGTCGCTTATATGAGAGGCGTATCGATACTGCGATCACAATTTCGGCAGCTGAATGGAAATCCGCGGAAACATATTGAAAACGTCAATCACAACTGTCGGTTGCTCTCGTCGGGTCCATAATTTGTATGTTGAACGGATGTTCGAGATATTTTCAGTTTCAGCCATTCGAAAATGCACACAACAATTCAGCATTTCTCCTTACTTCGCAATATATATTTATTTGTTAAGAATCGCTGCAACTAATCATAAATTGATACTACAAAAACAAAGTTCGGTGGTGTTCTGCTTGTATAGCTGACCGAGACGTGGTGTATAAGAAAGAAGTGATGGCATTTTTCGACAAGCCATATTAAAATAATACTGTATTGTAAGTAGTTGTCTAATATTTAAGTTAATAAGATAAAAGTTCATTCGCTATGCGTCACAAACTTCAAATATAAGATCCGGTCTTCGGCGAACGGCTGCCGCTGAGAACCCTTTTCCAGATATAAGAAATTTGATTTTATAAGAATAGAAAATGAATCTTCTTGCTTAATGACGTCAACACTACGGGTGGCATGATTTAGCAAGGTGATGGAATTATATAAAGGTTACATTCAAAGATCAGTCGCAATTCGTGCATTTACCACCGCGCGTGAGTCACCGACACGACATGTAAACATTTATGACAATTATGTTGGCCTGTCGCAAGGTC
This sequence comes from Polyploca ridens, assembly GCA_951394255.1. Classification (NCBI taxonomy): domain Eukaryota; kingdom Metazoa; phylum Arthropoda; class Insecta; order Lepidoptera; family Drepanidae; genus Polyploca; species Polyploca ridens. The sequence goes on along the minus strand of OX596245.1, from coordinate 4,786,504 downwards.
GTTCGATTAGTATATTTCGCACTGGACATAATTGAGTGAAGAATTTTGACAGTACATACTTCTTTGAAGTTAATTGGCAAGAAGCTAGGAAATTGTTATCATGAAATTGCAATTTGTTTTCACTATCTCTCAGAATATTTGTAAGTAATATTTCATACTATTTGCTACAATTGCATGTATCTTATCGACCTTCCTGAAATATGTAGGTACATAATAATTTTTATCGGTGATATGATTACTCATTTACTCATACGCGTTTCCTACAATGATCATTGTAAAATGTTATAAAGGTTTCCAATTTCAAAGCCAACTAAAACAACGCAAAATTTCCCTGATCCTAATCCTAGAAAGTCTATTTCTGACGTTACAGAGCGTATCCAAACTTGCAAAAAAGAGACAAATAGAGCGAAGGCCGCATTGTACATTCATCATTGTTTTAAACTTTAAAAAAATAAACATTGCAGTTTTTGTTAGTTAGTCGATGCGATTCTAGTTTAAAATGAATAAATCAACTAATCCGCTGTCATAGGATAGCCTAACAGACATAATAAAGACCTTGTTGTTCATATCTAACTAGATAAGATACCAATGTAAAAGAAAATATATGCAGAACAATGTAATAGTGCAGTACCTAGAACTTCATATCATAGTTCATAACGTCATTCACTTAGCAGCGACGGTTACGTTTACTCACAAGCAAAGTGAGTATCTGTTGATACAATAATAGAATAAGGTAAACATTCCATTTGCGACTACCAAGGCTGCAGCAGACGCGGGGTTCCGCTCTGATAACGGCGGGGTCGCTATGATAAATATTTACATTTAAGTAATTCTGACGGCGCTCATTATCATGAACAAAGGGGGGAGGCGGAATCTGTTGAATATAACATTCTTCCGAACTGTGAAACAACTGACTGCAGCTGCCCAAAATTACAATGTGTCCCCAGTATCAAGTACTTAGGTGTAATTATTGATAAAAGAATGACTTGGAAATCTCATATTGAGGCCCTCAGTAGTAGAGTTCAAAAGCTGATTTATGTCTTCAGATATCTTCGTGTGGTGGCAGACCGGACATTGATAATCAATGTATATAATGCTCTTTGCAGATCTATTGTGACCTATTGCAACACCTCTTGGGGTGGCGCATGTAGCACTTATATGTTAGTAGTGGAGCGTGCCCAAAGAGCATTACTCAAGGTTGCCACCTTCAAACCCTTTAGGTTTCCGACATCAGACCTATCCTGTATAGGTCTGATGTCGGAAACCTAAAGGCTGTGGAATACTGACAATTCGACAGTTGTATATCCAAAACTTGATTCTAACCCAACATAAACAGATAAATGATGTAGAAAAATCAATCGCAAATAGTAGAAGAAGAAAGGATAGAGTCTTTGATATACCAAAATTTAACACAAGGTTAGCCCAACGTCATCAATCTTTTCTGGGGCCATATTTGTACAATAGCGCAGGTAAAATTATAAATAAATTGGTAAAACTTAATAATAGAGAAGCCAAACATGCACTTACCAGCTGGCTGAGCAACCTCAGCTACGATGAGACTGAACACCTACTGAAAGTATTAAAATAATGCACACACCCTCACACACACATCCACACCCCTCACAAACACACACACACCCCAAACACACACACACACACACCCCTCTCAAACACACACACACCCCAAACACACACACACCCCAAACACACACACACACATACACACTTATCTCTTATAAATAAATTACTTACCTTAAACTATTAAATAACTAACACTTAAATGTATACTTAATCTAATAATATATATAAAATGCTTTTGTGGGTACGTAAATACGCAGTTTTCTCTATCACCACCAACACCAATCAACTTCCCGTTGGGGTGGTAAATACCCCTTAGTCTCCAGGTGGTAGTAAGGGAGTTTGGTCGCGGTGGGTGGAAGGGGGTGGTTGTGGGTGGCGAAAATGTTAAAACATATATTGCTGTCCTTTTCTAACGCATGAGGACTTCTGAAAAGATCTCAAAATTTCTGGAATGGAAAGTTCTAAAATGTGTAAAACGGTTATAATCGATCTGAAATGTTCTAGAAAGTTCAACAAATATCTGGAATGATCTAGAAAATTCTAGAGTGAATGCAAACTATTATAATCGATATAGCATGTTTTGAGAAAGTTCTACAAATTTCTGGCTTCATCTAGAAAGTTCCAAAATGTCCAAAACTAATAACAGTTTTATCGAATCGAGTTAGAATGTTCGAGAACGTTCTAGAATTTTCCCGAATGATCTGGAATGTTCCAAAATGAGTGCAATTTATTATGATCGATTTAGAATGATCGAGAAAGTTCTAGAAATTTTCCGAAAGATCGGGAAAATTCCAAAATGAGTGCAATTGATTATGGTCGATTTAGAATGTTCAAGAAAGTTCTAGATATTTCTAGAATGACCTAGGAAGTTCCAAAATGAGTGAAATTTATTATGATCGATTTAGAATGGTCGAGAAAGTTCTAATTTTTTTTGGATTGATCTGGAAAGTTCCAAAATGTGTATGAGTGTTATTATTGATTTATCTAAAAGAACCAAATCGAAATCGAAAATAGAAATCTATAATATCTGTTAAAAATGTATCCTTATATATTTTTTATACCACTAAATATGCGATGTATTTTAACCCGAGCAACGCCGGGATTCGCTGCTAGTTCAATTATAAAATTATTGTCGGTCACTAAAAATGATTAAAATATAACTCAAATGTAACTTTATAATTTGTACCTCTTTGTAATGAAATTTGTCTTTATTATCTTTCCATTTTACTTAGTATCATACTATGACTACTCAACTGTACACATGAAGAGAACGCAGGCACCTACGACACAAGATTGTTTATCTTAGTGTAGGTTCTGCATGTCATTTAAATACCGAGTAGACAACAAGTGTTTTTAAGTTGTGCATGTTATTAGTTAGTTTTTATGTGTAAACTTGTATTCTTTCTTTTGAAATAAATTATTATTTTGATTGCGTTAATTGATCTGTAATAGAAACATAACAAAGTTAACTATAAAAACTTCAATGTAATAAAATCAGATAGAAAATAGAATGTCGTATAGAAATAACTTAAAAACAAAGCATATAGTTGTATCTACTGAAGACATTCGATTGTGTTGAATAAACAACCTCTTTATTAGTCTCAGACAATAAGCAGCTGTACAGAATGAGAATAACTCAACTGTAAATATACTATAAAACCAGTTTGGCAACACCTCTCCAGTCAGGGTTGAGGTCATATGCATAAATAAACAAGGCTAGGATTTTTATATCTGATCCAAACCTGACTTAGGTATTATAAAAATAAAACATAGAAACTATACTTAAGATGTTCAATTGAAAGAAAATAAGGCCTTAGATAAATGTATTGTTCCAAACAATACAAGCGCATGATATCTAATTAGCCAGGTCAGAGAATATAGGGCAACAAAAACAAAAAGTTTATTCACTCAACGGAACATGTAATGATACACAAAATTACTTTAGCAAGTGAATTCTGAAATAGTTTGGTATTTGTAGTATCTTTACTAGTTTTGGTAGAGTTTTGTTTCGATTAAAACTTTTTCTCTTCAATAGTAAGGTATGAGTAAGAAAACCTATTTACAGATATACTAAATGCAGACAATGTAAAACAATGAATGATAAAAATATTACGTTTGAAAATAGTGTACATGGGTAATGTAATTATCTGAGTATGTTTTATGTTATTTTTACCTTGGCATTAAAGGCTGATTGGCATGCATAAATTGCCATTCGCATTTTACTATGTCATACACGATTCCTCGTTTTACTAATTCATGGCATTATAATTGCTGAAAACGAGTGGTATTGTGATTCGTAAAATTCTGTTTCTGGACTAAACATAAAAGAACATGTTATATCTAAATATGACGATATGCAGAGACGTTCTCCGTTCGGAATGGAGAACAACAAATTAATTGAATACGATCGACATTTGACATCAGCGAGGTCACATTGCAACCAGATTGAATCTTATTAGACTTGGAATAGACGCCCAGAGTACAGGCAAATCATTTCTTCAAACCTTAACTATTAATGAGAGTTTAAGAGAGCACATTATCAACTTTATCCATATCTTTTTTATTTTGTAATATCATCTTTGTGTCTTCAGACAGCCAAGCATCCATCTTCGACACAGAAGCATTAAATCAGTGGCTGTGATGCATTCCCATGGGATCGGTGGCACGTGCGCCTGAATTTATCTATACTGCACTCAGCCTGATCCGGGCCTTTGATAGTTCACCGGACTGATTGTATGGGACATTGAAAAATGGTTCCAGCCCACCGCCAATTTTTTTATGTCTTTCATTTCACAATATTGATAGCTTTAAAAAACCAACATTGCAATTTTAAATAGTGTCTGTGAATGATGGTGTAATAGATTGTCTTTGGTATAACATTCCAAAAATTTAAAAAGTTGAATGCAACTGATTTTTACAAGCTTTAATTTAACTTACAATGTTTCTTTATTTTATTTACTAATCGAATTGTGTGTTCAATTCTATTTAATCCTACATAACTACAGTAAATGCAATGGTGATAAACCAGATCGCCTGATACCACATCGACAGATGAATCACAAGACCTATTAAGAAACTATTGAATAAGATTTATTAATAAACAGTTCACGTCTTTATGATGACCACATATGGCATGGAATTTCAATGTATTCTTATGTATAGTCTACATTATTGTAAAAACAGCTATCACTTATTCAAAATTCAAAATTCAAATTCAAAATTCAAAATCATTTATTCAAATAGACCTTCGCAGGCACTTATGAAAAGTCTGACTCTAATACTCTAATACCGGTTCGGAAGGTTGCATTTGCTGAGAAGAGCCGGCAATAAACTCAGCAATTACTCTTTTCAAAACAAGCTTAGATTCATTACATAATATTTACATTCTAATCGCACTGACAACAATTGCGTGCCCCGGCGCGGCGGCAAAACTACAAAGTAGACTGAATCTATATTTAATAAGTAAATAAATAAATGGCAAACTTAAGCAGACCAACCCCCACAAGCAGCACCTGTTCACAAGTATGACGCGTGTGGCAGCCATCGCCCTCCTCGCCATATTGGAGGGAAGTGAGCGACCCGTCACACGACGCCGCCGCAAGCAAAGGCCTTAAAGTGAGCATGACTTATTTAAGTCTGCCTTAGAAATAAAAAAAAAAAAACTAAAAGGAAACTACTGAACACGCAATTTGTTATCACTATGACTATTGACAAGTTTATACTAAATATCATTTAGGTATATAGAAAATATAACAATTTATTAGACAGACATAATATATCGATGAATTTAGAAATAAATGAAAAACATTAAATTGAATTAATTACTATAAGTAATAATCTGTAAATTAAACAAAAAAAAAAGATAACATATAATAATAATAGCATACTCTGAATTAAAATGGACCTTGAACTAGCTGCTAAGTGAAGCAAGTGCAGAGAGAAGCTACTTCCATACATCCTTGTCGTCAATATAATGAGACACTTTATAATACGCCCTACTCAATAACCGCTTTTTGATATGTTCCTTAAATTTAAAAAAGGACATACTGGTCACGCTATGAGGAATTTTATTGTAAAATTGGATACAATTCCCAAGAAAGGACTTATTTACTTTAGCTAATCTAAATCTAGGCACAGTTATTTTGTCTTTGTTTCTAGTGTTTCTATCGTGATAATCACTATTGACTGGAAACAAATTAATGTTTTTACGAACATACATAATATTTTCAAAAATGTACTGAGAGGTTTTATGTTATACATGATAGAACCTCTGATAAAGGTGTACACATTGATAACGGACGTGTTCTGCTATTCATAGACTATGATGTTTGCAAGCCTATTAAATAACCTTTGGATGACGACGTCAGAAGACTGCCTTATAATGTGGTATAAGAAAAAGATTTTATCAGATTTAAATATGGTTCTTTGTTCGATGTTATCTCATATCATTTAATCGCTTAGCAATTTACATATTGTCCTATCTCAATAAACGATCTTCCGTGAAATTTTTGGCCATCACAAAATAATACTTTGCTTTTGCCTTTAATCTACAATTTAGAAATATACCTTTAAATAATATATAAGGCGGGCATTCGTGACGTAATGCTGCAGATAGGGAGTTTTCTCCAAATAACAAGGAAGAGGACGGAGGTCGACATCAACAAAATTAGCGTGACGTAATTTATGATATCTCCGAAAATAATTCACTTTCGGGTGAATTTATTATTTACTCTTTTGTTTTAAGTCATGTCTAGAACATAAGAAATGTGCTCCTAGCGTAATAATTAGAACTAGATCGAGTTCCCAATTTGTTTTCCCTTCAGGCAACTAGAATACCACAGCGGAACTTTAGCAATGCGGTCTCCATTCAAAAAGTTTGTTACGCAAATCGCCAGCACGTTGGATGAAAGAAAAATTTTTCAGGTCGCCATTATTAAAATACGCAAGCTTATCTTCATATCTATAATAATGGAATCATCCCCATAACGGTTAAACACGGCAATTCCAGCAGGGCCCAAAAAGCCAAGGGAGGAATAAATGTTAATAAACTCTGCAATTTTAATGATTGTTTGCACGAGTTTTGAAAGTAAGTTTTAATTGTGAGTCCCAGGGAATTTTGTACTCAGTTCAGTTTTATTTGAAAAGGCTCGTACTCATTCATCGTACGTTATGTACTCAGCAAAGGTTAACCGACGCGTAGAAGCAAAATCTTGTCGGTCTTGTCATACAATATTTTGCGAACTGTTCACAGTTTTTCGTTGCTATGTAATATCGTATGTCGCGTAGAAAATAATGCAGTTTTTCGCCCTTTCAAAAGTACACTAAACATTTGACAGTGTTATACATCACAAAGAAATCAAGAACAAACTAGTATTTAGGTCTATGCACTCATTAAATGGGTTTAATAAACTTCTACCCCCTTATTAATAAATAAGGTGTAAGTCAGTCTTGTAATAACCAGGTATTAAGATAGCCTCATCCCTTTTTGTTTATATGACATTAGAAAGTGACGGATATATTTTAATCCTAGGTTTAACTATTCTTGACTTATTATTATTATATGTTGCAAAATCATTTCAAGTAGAAAATAGGTGACAGGCTAACTTAATTAAAGAAGTGATAGAATCTTACCTTCAAACCAACCTTAATATTAAACCTTCGCTAATAACGACGTGCATGTTCATAATAGAAAACCTTCAAATACAGAAGTTTCGTACTTTTCACTGTACTAAGAAATTCTGAAGGACTTACAGATCTGAAAAACTTATATTGTTTACACAAGATTTAAAATTGTTATATTGTTACTTATTATTCAACTTTAATGTGTACTGTACTTCTTGTTAATTAGATAAAATTGTATCACTCATCACATCACATCACAGAAGCATCACGATTGTACCTATTCTATTGTTTATTCACAGATTACGTATGTTTATCATTAAATTGGAAGTTGGCTTTATCAAAGATGGCGGAAGGCTTATGTGGTGTTGCCACCTGTAATTCTCGTGGTAGCTAAAATAGTAGCCAATAACTTATGTGTTGTTTGTGATTATAAACTATAAATAGTATAAATATTAATACTTATCTGTGTCTAGTTAGTTTTATTTGCGTCGAATGGCGCGCAAGAATAAATATTTTTCATTTCATTTCATTTCATTTCATTTCATTTCATCTGGCTGTTACTATGGCCTCTATTTGCTTATGGCAGATGCCACGCCGTCTGGTTATTGACTGACTGTACTGGACACAAGAGACTGATTAAACACAAATACGGAGGCGCCGTAAGAAAACACGGGCTGTGTAAAAAAAGTATTTCATTTAGTACGTGTATGTTACATTAACAAAATGAACGAAATAGCGATGGGATACTATTTGCATTATCACTCCGCTTACTGAGCGATGCTGATGGCAATCTATGCAAGATACCTACGTGTTACTTGTTTTGCTGTCACAGAAAGATACTAACTACGAAATAGAGATTCGATGGCATGACGTAATTTACAACTGGCCAGAATATAGCAGATAAAATAACCATTAGAAATTTTAAAATCGTTAGATTTTAGCAAATCAATTGTTTAGCAGACGCTAACGCCTGGCTATTTGAACTCAAGCGTCACAGAGTCACAGGTAATTTCCGCAAACATAAGTTGAAAGCTGCAGTTGTATGTAATTGTTATATTATTAAATTCTAATTAACACATGGTAATAAAAGCAATAAACTCAACAAATACTAAAAGCTTAATAATGACGCAACATAAAATATATACACTGCAGGTACAAAGTGTTACTTAATGCATGTAATGCATCAATCAAGTGACTGCCGCAAATGAGCAATACATGTTAACGTTGATTTAAAGAGGCCTACGCGCCCATTACACATTCAGTAGCCGTGTCACTAATCGCTGTAGTGTTTACTAATGACAGATTTAACAGCTCGAAATCAACACTTTTTGATTCGGGGTCCTATTCTTGTGTTAATGAGACACCATAATTAGTCTGAGAATACATCAGGTATATAATAGCGTGGAAATTAAGCTCTAGAAATGAGAACTAAGACAGTTTTTATTCAATTGAATGAGAACTTACGGAGTTTTTCAGAGAAAGTCTCATCTACTGTTATTTTTGAAAGCGTATATCTCTGAAACATAAAGTTGGTAACAGAACGCTTTGAAGTTCAATTGTACGGAAGAAACTTTCGCTCAGTGCGAAATCTTTATAGTTACTTTTCAATCTTGAAATGAAACGAAATAAAGAAAAAGTGATCTAGGAAACAAAGAAGATATATTACAAATTCTCAAAAGCATTAGTGTCGGTAATCTAAACATAATACTAGTATCAGTATTTCATTGTGTATGTAATAACAATAAAGAGATTAAGGTACTACAGCAGATTCGAGCAAGCACAAAAGGGCGATAATTGTATGATAAAGCTAGGTCGTTAGCAAAGAGGTTTAATTCACCATCTGCCTGATAATACATTACAATCAAGTAGACTATAGGTGGAGAAACCGGTTTGGCAAAAGGGCCATGAATGAATACAGTTAGCATTTGTTAAGATGAATGAACTATTGGTATAGCACTAGATTTCAGTTGGCATACATTGTGTATTAAGTTACTTCTATTTAAGTATTGGCAAAATCTAAACAAGTGACTTTCCAGTCGCGCTTATTATAATCGTCAATTACTGTCAAATAATTACAGCATTTGCTAAAGCTGCCCCGTTTCTGCAGTGCATCAGGCATATTTTTGGAGGCGCGAACAGACTGTTTTTATGCCACAATGCGCAAAAAATGCACGTCGTTGCTCTGCAGAGTGCGGGCCAGCACCAACAGTATCCTGGCTATGTTCGCGGCTCGGCTGGACGGTAGGTACATGAATCACTGTTGCAGGATTCATGTGGCCTACTGTACCTAGCTGTGGCCATATCAACTATTAATCACTATTTGTATTATTATCACTATATTATTTCATGTGTTTTACTAACATAGTTTTAAGATTTTGTATTACTAACAAATGTGGAATTTTAATTTTCTGAAATAAATGTATTTATTATTATTATTATAAAGAGGACAATATGCTAGCAAAGGCTATAGTTTGCCAAAGCGCTTCTAACGGACAAGTCACGCAACAAACGTTTACCGCTGCCGATACCTTTCCATTGTTTATGTGCAGATACTAGCTCCAATTCTATTAGAGCAATATCATTAACATTGTTACGAATTACGATCCCTTTAACGTGAGACAATTAACAGTCAGACATGTTCTGAAAACCAACACAGATGATAGAATAAATACCAAATTAAATGTATTGTGCCGATTCTGTTGTAAATCGCACTGAACTAATTTGAGTCACATCACATCTCTTTCTTACGAACATTATTGAAAAAGGATAGAACCTATTTGATGCTGTCAAATTAGTCTTTGCCGTCTTCATTTGCGGGTATTTAGACATAACCGCGGTATATGGCGACTAAATTTATATTGAAAACAAGCAATAGACTAATTTGACAGGACTAAATTTCTTACATCCTTTTCTTATGTTCTTTATTAGAAAGAGACATAGTTAGACTAAATTAGTTTAGTTGTAAACAACAGAATTAGCACCATTGTAAAAATGCGGCTTGGCTATTATGATCATAAATAACAAGTCATCTAAAGAAGAATCGAAGTCAAGCAAGCTATCAAATACTTGAACATTGTAAAAAAACATATAAAAAACTCACGTAACAAGTCAACTCTATTTGCATATTAATATTACTCAGACCAAGCTTTGCAACTAACCAGTTTATTTAGTATTCACAGCAGGCAAGAAAGTCTTTTCGATGTAATAGAAAACATGGAAACCCCGAAACTTGGCATTTTTTTCCAATACCTTTATCAGACATACCAGAAATGAGATAAAGGGCTGCGTATCAAATAAATGGCGTAATATTCCACATTTCCCCGTATCTGTAAATCCTAGATTTCGTTAGTCATAAAGAGTAATGGCGGCGTCACACAATGCCGTGTTTTAGAAGTGGGTAAGACTCACAAGCACTCAACTTGATGAGGTGTAGGTAATACTGTACTGTAAGTCCGTAATGGTGGCCAGAATTTAAGATTGGGGGATAGGAGGGATTTAATACGTTGAATGATTATTTTTGTTTTCTATTTTCTTATTAAACAAAATGACCCATATGGTCAGTTTTCCATTGCTGCAAAATATAAGATCAGAACTTTATAAAATTGTGTATACACTTATAAATGTAGTAGAATGACAACAACAGTCGATGTAGTAAAATAAATAAAACAAGATCAGGATACTCGAAAAGCGTTCTAAGGAAGATGGTGGTGGCATCGATAGTAGTAGAGTTAGCAATGATCACTGAAGTCATAACGCAAACTTCAAACAATTCAACCATAAAACTAGAATCATAGAACTTAAACTAAAATACAACAAGGTCGATTTTACAGTCAGAGTTATAGCAAAAGCAACAGTATTCCCGGCTCCTTATAAATAATTCCACGGGACCACAATCCCGACGCGGCGGAATGAATAGTTTAGGCACAGCTTTATTTGAAGTACCTATCTAATATGTATTATGTACATCTCTTAGCATGTGTTGTTGAGCTTAATTCAATTATCCTTGGAGAAACATTTAGCATTAAGGCAAGAAATGCTGATCTCAAAGAAAAATACAAGAACATCTTCCTCACTTTCAGAATACTTCAACACAATGAAACAATGATCTCTCGGCACAAATTTCAGACAGGTATCACGTAAAGTTTTAACAACTGCCATCACAACGTTATCTTCCGAAGATTATATTTACGATCGCACCGGTCAAACCTGTCATAAACATAAAATGCGAAGTCTATGGAGACCTCAGTAAATTACTATGTAATCCATCGGAAAATACAACAAATCAAGTATTTATTCTACAAAGGTATATCTAAAACGACATCAACTGTCCGGGCAATCCCTTAATCCCAAGCACACCCTCTTCCGACCTCCTGTAATGCAATTACGTTTATTTTCCTACCAAAGGGGACTTAGAACACAAACCTAACGATAGCCTTAACAATAATGACCACGAGAAATAGCCAATTCGAAGACGTAAAAATAAAATCTAATGTCGTATAAGACGTTAGCTTGATCCTTTAAAAGTCAGCGAAATAAAAATGTCAGAAGTTTTGGCAAAAACCAGAAATCAAGTATTTATTGGCCGCAGAAAACGGTCAAGACAAAATTAAGAAACTTTTGTTTTTAAAATACAATATGAATGCAAAAACCCAAGTGACAAGAGCTAATTTTAATAGGATTACCTCTTGGATTTATCGTTTACCAATCGCTATTTACAGTTGAATCGTTTTGCGGAAACCGATTTAGGTTCCACAAGCCTCTAATCGTTTGAATCGGAGCCATTTTAGTTTGTGGTGGTAATAGAATTTATTGCTTTGTCCTATTTGACCTGGCTTTTCTGGTACACTCCAAAATCAACAGAATCAACTGAAAGCATTAGATTAATTCATAACCGCTAGATCACTACTCAATCTATGCATGTATTCATGCTTGTCTGTTAGGAACGAACATAGAACGAAGCCTCGATGGAAATATAGGAATATATGAACAACATAATCTTGGAAGCAAGTAACAAATAGTTTCAACCAAGGACATTTTGTAATTCTACCAGCAGAAAAAGCACAATCATAAATTCAAACTGTCCTCGAAAATTATGACAGCGATCTTATAACAAGGCAGGGCAGAAGAGATGGTCTTTGTCTCAAAGTATTTACGATAAGACACTCTCAAGCTCACCGACAGCGTGGATAACCATTCTTCGTTTTAATCGCTAATATAAGACAAGCACCGGCCGTTTAGAATAATCTACGAGTCCATCAAAATGTTAATATCAACGTTATCGTGAAAACTTACCGCTGTTTTGGTGGCACGAAATTGCGTTCACGTACAATTTACTATCTCGAGGCGTAATTAATTCGACGACGGATTCTCGAGACAACAAACAAACATGTACTTTATATGTATGTACAGTAGCGAGTCTATCGTTGATTGAAAGAGATGAACGCTTTTGTGGGTGAACAAAAACGAAGCGTCGACATAACATTATTGTAATACTTCTCTTGTCTCTTCGTTCAGGCCAATTCTCTCCTAGGCTTTGTCTGCTTTCACCTTCGGACACATCATCACTTAACGTCGTGAGAATATTGTACAAACATAAGCCAATTTTATCCATTGTTAACAAAACCTATTCAAAGGACTGGAAGTTCATGGAAAATCAAACATAATCGGATAATTAAATAAAAAGGTAAAATTTGTCTTAGATAGAACGCTAATCTAATTCTATATACAAGACAGGAGGCTGTTGGTGTAAATTGTTCAAGTAAGCTACTACGTGTAATGTTATTAAGCAGTCATCTCTTGTGGAATCTGAAATTGAAAGAGCAATATTATTTGCCTTACTTTTGGCGACAGCGCGATAAATCCTGATGAAGCTACTGGACTTAGCGTTTCTTTTTATAAACTAAATTTAGAAACTTAATTAACCATGATAAATGATTTAGATTTATATTATTACCACTATTGAGTTAGATGAATCGAAAACTCGGTGTTACTGCACGTACGTACATGTGTTCTCATTATGTATACTATAGTCTCTTGAGTACACGTTAGCGACATATGCAGACGTTCACCCTCGGTGTCTAAGCTCTAGTCTCCATTAAAAGCAGCCATTCAACACAAAATGAGGTCGTGCACAAAGAGATTGTTAAGACTCCTCGGGACATCACGAACAGCAAGACATCTAAGCCGCGGCTCGAGCTTGGAAAATATGCGATATTACTTCGAGTTAAAAATAACGACACAAGCCTATATACCGATTTATACCTATCCATTATACAATTCATAGACGCTACATTTCATGCAACCGTAGACATAAAGTCTATCGAATATGGCATTTCCACAATCAGAGATGATATATCAAGACAATAACATAACTGATATTCGCTATCTAGCTTGACTTATCTAGACAGATTCTCACGGATCGCCTAAAAAAATAACAACAGATAATAAGGGAATACAATACGCTAGATTTCAATACAAAGCCCACGATGTTAGGGATCAAGCAAAGCTTGAAAAGAATAACAAAGATAAGAAACGTGTTAAGAGCTGAACCTTAGGCCAATGCTTTCTAGGTTATCAGCAATACAATAGGCGTAAGGCGGCAAAAACCGGAAAGACTATCTTTGGTGCGCAAAATAAAATAACTTTTCAGATGCTAGGTACCTATCTAGACTAATCCGGTTTTGAAATGTGAAACTTATGTACGTTAGATAAGTTTCATTTCCGAAATACTTTCATGTAATTAAATAGCACAGGGTCGGCCTGTGGAGCGGGTATAAGGATTAAACCTCGGATATTAGTTCATTCATGAGAGAGAATACCTGGACCGGGTATTATTTTACTGAATATCCGACCGCTGAATACATACGGACATATAAGAGGCTTAAAACAGCTGGTTCTGAATATAATCCCCTGAAGGTTCTCTCATCCCTCATGAATAATAGCATCAATTTTACCTAAAACAATTTTGCCTTCGTTTCCGAAGTTATTTTATTAAAAAAGCTCAACAGAGTAATCCAATTAATATTTTTTTTGAGACAAGAATAAAAATAAGCAATGAAGTCTCCGTACTTCAGGAATATTACGATTATGTATCACATAATACAACTGGAAAATAATAGAGAATAACAAGTCTAAACATCAGTAGAGCAGTAACAATGACGCATTGTTTTTACTGGCACGTGCTATTATACCGCGCTTAACCGCGTCGAGGGTGGGTGCTCTGCTTAGGCGCCCCCGCTTCGTGCCCGGAGCTTTTGCCCCTACGCCCTACCCTTGTAACGACCCTGGATGACGTATAATTTTCCTGTTTTCACGTTCCTGGGTTTAAACAACGAACTATGTAGTAATATTCTAAATGAGCAAGTCACTCCATCACGTTGTAATAGATGTATGAATTTTAATAAAATTTGGCATATAGATAGGTCGTAGGTTCCTTGAATAAAACGTAATGTACTTTTAAACTCCGGTAAATCCGGGCAGAAACTAGTATTATTATATATACATATTATGGTCAATAGTTTTCGGAAGCGACATGATTAATTGATAGCACGTCATTGATAAAATATGAAAATGTATGTTTGGTTATCAATAAATGAATACAATAGATGGATATGACTCATATTTTACTAATTACTGGTTAAGTTTGTCATAATGTTTATAAAGCAATCTTTCCATAGAGTTAGCATATTCTAGAGTGATAGCGTTAAGAGTGCGTACCAAGCCAGAAAAATATGGCAATGTCAGATGAAACAAACTTATGTCTAATCTTCGCGTGCAGATGAGATGGAGATAGCGTGTTCCGCGGAACAAAAATGAACTAAGCGCTTTTTATCTAAATAACTCGTAAAGTATAGAATATTTTAAAAAATCGTTAGTAGCAGCCCTAGGTCATATATTAATGATATTATTTATCGAATTTTTGTCTTAATTAGATACACCATGAACGAATAAAACCGAAAATTCATTATTATTAGAGGTAGCTTTGTGATTTTTTTCTATCGAGGAAATTTCATTCCATTATGTTTTTGCTCAGGCAGAACCCTCGCGTATATAATGAAAATACCTATATAAAAATATTTTTTCATTTAAATACTATTTACTTGGTTAAATTTCAATTCTAAGATTGTTATTTTGCTTTATACGCAGTCTTAACTGGTCGCGCGCACGACCAGACAAGAAAGACCTGCTAGAGTTAAAATTTATATGGAACAGTAACTAAATGACAGTTAATATTAAACCTTGTGTCTTATACGTCACAGTGGCATTTCGCGCACAATGGCCGCGGTTCCCCTTAAACACAAACGGTCTGTATAAGGCGCTCGGAGGGAACAACGTTACTTGCGCGAAGAGTGAGCAGTTTCCATATAGATGCATTCACAGATATATCGTACCAGTTGATTTACAGTTAGACAAAATGTCGATATGGATTGCTTATTTATTCTTAGTAAAAGTATCGATAAACGAGAAATTGGCATTCATTATAGCCGTGACCGGCTTTTGTGTTTGAGGGCATGGCAACCCTAGTTGTAGTCTCGTTGTACGTCCACATTTCACATCGCGAGCACCGAACGAAATCTGTTCGTGGCTTGGCTCGTCCTCGTATCGCGCGCGTAGCATGGTCGCACCATAAGATATCTCAGGCGTAGTTTTCCTATAATACCATGAAAATATTCAGGATCTTAAATCGAATTATCATATTACAGAAAACCATAATCATAATGAGAACAAAATATTACCAAGAACAACTAACTACTCGCTCAATAACCTAAACATATAAAACTTATTGGAATCGATCAAATATCAAAGACATGCGATAAAAAACGTATACACGGTATAATACATTTGGGTCAATCGATAAACGACTGACGAGTAGCAAGTCTGATCGTATAGCACGCACCTCCGCTTTAACAATTCATTATCGAATCGATAGATAAACCTACAAAGCTGTGTGTATCGGCCCTATAATTTACAGGGTACGACTATCGTGTCGTATCTAACAATAGTTGATTGCTACAAATTGGCGAAATTGTAAATGTTTAAAGGGTCTATGTGGATGATAGGACAGTGACGTCCGCATGCCATCAGGAAGGTTATTGATTCGATACCTACAATAGGTTTTGACTTTCGGTAAAGGATGCTTTGTTTACCACAATCTCACCATGGTAAGTGATGGTGTAACCGAAGGTGGTAAGTAAACAAAGCCTTGTAGGAACTAGCTCCCAAGTGCAGCTGTCGGAACACCGATAGGTGCTTGGCAGATTTCAACTTGAGGGTGGTAACCGGCCAGGTAGGTACTACAAGTACCATATCACCATGCTATTGTTTCCTCACGATGTTTTCCTTCACCGAAAGGTCAAGCTCGTTATAGGATTCAAACCCGGGACCTTCATCTCGGCATCCGACGTCACTACCACTGAGCTATCATCGCCTTAAAAATCGCAACGCGATGAAATCATATCACGATGATACGTTAAATTATAGTACTCGCCCGAACTGAGCCAGTTTCCTTCTAGGGTTTGTGAGCTTACCACCTTCGGCTCATCACATGTCATCGTGTTCCATGTACACAAGACCGAAACGAAAAGTATACAAGGATGCAAAAAATTGTGTTAGTAATTTTTAACTATGATAATACTTTGTCTGAATTCTTATCAATCCCCAGCATTTAGTCCGCCTTCTGAGTTCTGTCATAAAAAAAGTAATTATTAACATAACATACTTACTATTATTTGGACTATTAGATAACACGTGAAAATGTAGTCTTGTTATCAAATCAGAGAATTACAATTTAAAAAAGTAATTTTAACGTCTCCAAAATCATTGGTTCCTCTTTTTATCCTTTAGGGATTGAATTTTGAAAAACCTTTCCATAATCGATGCTTACTTTATAAGGAATCTGTGTACGAAAATTCAAGTTTCTAGATCTATAGTAGACCGGTTTGAGCTATGGGTTGATATGCCAGTCAAACATATTACAAGTTTATAGATACAATTATACTTGGCAATAGGAAAATAGAACAATGATCATAAACAAATCATTGGATCAACATAACATATATTCAACAAACATTGATGACACCAATCGAGAGTGACCCAGTGTAACGATTGATGTGTTGCCGTACAAAGCAAGGACTAAATAAGTACTTTACACGAAAAATTAAACGCAAATTATTCAACGTAAGACAAGAGTAATCAACGTACTTCATGTTTTTTGTGTGGCAAAAAGTGATGTAAAAAATCAAGTGGCTTCGCTACCTCAAGTCAAATAGATCAACGACCTGAGTACGGCCGTTCATCACACAATATTGTCAGTGTTTGTATTTGATACATACAAATGTTGATAACCAGTAGACTAGAGTGCAATGAGTACAAAGCGTAACCAGAGATATGGCCCAGATAATTTATTATTTCAATTTTGGACAAAAACCTGTACATTTATATAAGAATGCATATGAGGAGAGAGATTATGCAAGGCAACATATCCGTAACAATTACCATCTTGAAAAGAATTTAGTGTGCAGCGACTATAAAGTTTTCCAAAAGAGAAACTCATTTTACAGCAAACTCGTAACACAAAACACAGATTTACATAATGCAGACTGCAGTGGACTGTATGTTGTATGGCTATTTCATGCTTTATTTAACAAATAAATTGCTTGGTAAAGTGCCTCATGCCTTTCATGTAAATATAAATATTAATCTACGAACCTTTATATTAGCACTTTTAACTTTTTATTTCCCAGCGTATGATAGAAGTATTAAGTGTGCCTAGCTGTGAAAGTAAAAGCGTCTGTAAGACAATCTCAGACGGTGTCTGATAGCTAGATGAGATAGATTAAGACTGAGCTATGCAATACGTCTTCTCTTAGATTTATGTTCAGAAAGGACAGCTACGAGTGTGCAACGTTAACGTACAATCTTCTAACAGTACCTACCTATAATAATTTTAGTTTATGAGTACAGATTAGCTAGACCATACTAGAAAGACAAAAATGCCATCTAAATAATTGTTTATTACAAGGTAATAAGAGAATAATAGGCATCAGAACAATTTTAAGCGTGACTCAACATCAAACCTCTTTAAAAAAACATTTTTTATTTCTGTTGTTGAGTTCAATATTTTTTTTATTGCTTTTGGTATGTGATCAATAAATACTGTATAGTGAAATTACGTCACAAAGTGTGTATTACGGAATTAATTTCAGAGTGGGATGAAAACAATTAGGGTATCGTATTTTTGGATCCTGTTTTATTTAAGTAATAAAAAAGCATGTTTAAAATATAGTTTTTTAATTGTGATAACAGCAAAACCGTAACACTGCGTCTTAGCATTTGTAAGAGTTAAACGTTTACTACGATACCTATCTTGGGAAAGAAATTGTAATGTTGACAAAGGAAATGTAGAGCGAAACGGGGCCTAAAGAATTCAGCACAAAACTATCTCTGGTCTCAACTCGACTCTACGAAATGGAACCACCCTTGTACTAACTCACAAGGGATGCATGTCTGTTTTCCGGACTAACACCCAGATGTAGTTTCAGCACAAACTTTGCCTAAATGCAGTACCGTCTTTAGTATAAGGACATAAGGGGCCCGGGCCCAGGGCCCTCACACTCACGGGGGGCCCGATATATTCCCTTACACTACACAATGTTTTTTTCTATTCTAGGTAGATAGTAAGAATTACCTAAAACAGTCTAAATTAAAATGTTAATCGGACACTAGATCAGTCTTTAATTTTAACCAGAATAGATATAAAATCATAGCAGTATTTTTTTTTTGTTATTCACTTTTTTACTTTCCAACGGGGCCCCAAATTCTTGTGTGCCCAAGGGCCCCGGCATGGCTTAAGACGGCCCTGACTAAATGGGTAGCTAGTTGGTAAACTGGGTGAAAACTATACATTCAGATTTTAAGGAACCATGTCAAACACTAGTTAAACTGAAGTTGGTTTAGTGTATGTTTATGTCTGATAGTATAATAAAGACTATGCGAATATTTAGTGTGTATGTTTGGACAAAGTGATAAGTAGGACATTATTTATCATGACCAGACAGATTGAATAATGCCCCAAAACAGTATGCAATAAGATATTATTATAAGAATATAATAATAATAACATCCCCATACTTGGTTCAGTAATAAGTTACCATATTTAAGTTCGAAAAATCAATAGTGAGAGCTAAAATAAGTTGTCAATTTTATATTTCTGCCGAGAAATTAATCAATTTGAATTGTTTTTGGTCACTACACGCTACGGTCGATTCCTTGCTAAAAGTGGCCACCTGAAATTATCAAATTACTCAACAATCTCACGCGTTTATCTTAACGACCAGACGCTTGATAAATAATTAAGATAAAATACTTATTATTTTAATTGCTTCATTCGATTAGTCATTATTTATACTGCCCGCGCGTTATTAATATTCTCCTCAATTAACTTGGTCTATAAAATTATCAGCTCTTCACGATTTGTTAGTAACAATGGCAGACATCCTCACAAAAGGATTCTGGTCTTGCATTAAAAACCATTGGGATTTAAGTTACTAGATGCGATGTGAGCTCCGGGAATATCCGTCTCCACAGCAAAGGATTTTTCACTAAAGCTTTGAAGAGCTCTAGAATTCAAGAGCTAATGAAATGCAAATCTGACCTTTCAGCTTCAAATAGAGCTGAGTTGGAACTCGACTACTGAAAGTACTTCTGAGCCAGTTGGCGCAGTTGGTTAAGATTCCGCCTATTTCGCTGCAGCTCGTGGGTTCGATTCCCACACAGGACATGTATTTGTGCATAAACACGTCTGTATGTCCTGAGTCTGGGTGTAATTATGTATATTAAGTATGCATTTACGAACAAAAAGTAGTAAGTATATGGAGTATATCCGTTTTCTGGTTGCCATAGTACACACAGCTACACATCAAGCTATACATTTCAGGTATTGTATAGCTTGATGTGTAGCCGTGTGTACAAGCTCTGCTTAGCCCTTTCGCACCTGAGATTTTTTTCCAGCCAAATCTTTTTCTTTTCTATAAAATCTTATTATGTACGGTAAGTATCATGGGAAAACATATTTAAAAAATATACCATTTACACAACTTCTAGAAAGTGCATAGCACGTTCGTGACATCCAGATGTGTAGACAACGTTGTAGAATTTTAGAAAAAAATGAACTCACTATCGTATTATTCAGGTGCGAAAGGGTTAATTTGGGTTCAATTTAGCCGTGTGTGAGGAATGTACCACGATATTTATTATTATTTATCTATTTAACTAGATATTAGACTTACAATTGAGGAATGATGACTATCATTGAATATATAATCAACAGAACAATTTCATGAGTAACCTGTGTGACTCATAATTTATTCTTATCCTTTCTCCGTTGCTTATTAAGTAGTTTTTACATCCGTGGAATCGTAACGGAATTAATTTAACTTGTTATAAGGCTCTACGTCCGCACGTATTGTGTTTTAGTCTTGGTTGGGTTTTTTTACCGTGTATAAATGATTCCTTTCAGTCATTTAAGAGAGCTAACGGTTTAGCGACGTCTTTGGGACCAAACGAAATTCGCGAAGCTAGACGCCTGTGACAATTAAGGCCGAGGCGTCCTCTTATCGCGATTTACAGACCGCAGACGGCTTTGCGCGTTGAATTTAAATTTCACCAGAAATTTTTCTTAATTAATTATCCTGTTAGACGGTATAGTTCTTCAGTTAATTTCAAGCTGTATTAAAAAATATTTATGACTGAGTTTTCAGTGGAACTTAAAGTAGTAGCTGCCGGAATTAAATTTACAAGGAGAAAGTACAATGTAATGTTTTTTTTCTAGACAAAAGCCTGGCTAAATTCAATTTATGTCGTACTTTTTGAAGGAGCTTTCCATAATCTGCTTCTTTAATTTTCATTTAAATTATTTGTCTGTCGGCGTAAGGTGTTCGTCTATTGCTTCGTATATAAATAAGATGACTCGGACAAGTATATATAACTTATTAGATAGGTAAAATTATAACAAAATATTTGAATAAACACTACTACTAGATCAGCAATAATAACTATCATCTTATTTGTTTTGTCTGTTTGTATTATTGTCAATATTAAGGATATTTCAATATTGTACTCTATTGTAGGTATCATTTATACATATAACAAAGAGTAGCGTATTAGACGATCATAGCTAGTGTTGCCAGGTGTCCCGATTTGCGCGGGACGTCCCGATTTTCAGGGGTCTGGTGACACGTCCCGATTAACCCTTGATCGGGACGTTAAATGTCCCGATTTTTCACTAATCTCATGAGTCTTTACTATATTTGATAATTTTTACAGGAAAAGTGAATATAACTAAGCTGCTACTACATAAACATATTTTTGCTTTCATTTTTTCTCACCAAATTCAGACTTTCACTACTGTCCCGATTTGAAACCCAAAATCCCGATTATTTTATCCTTACGTTCCGAAATTTGACACACGGGACCTGGCAACACTAATCATAGCACTTGTTCGGTCTCGATGCGCAAGCGCCACTTGCGCAACTGGTCGAGGTAACGCGCCAATCAGAGCATCTCAAACAGATACGGTCTTTATTAACGTTACCGCAAATTTGGTAACGTCTTTCTATGATGAAACAATACAAAATGTTTTTTTTTTATTGTTTGTTGAAAAATTATCATACCGTGATTAATTTGAATTCACTGTGAATAATGAATATCTTCTTGACTAAAAACGGATTATGTCAAGTATCTTGAAATCTTTTCATCACAAGACCGCATAATATTTAACTACCGACGATAAAAATATATTTGTAATTAAACTACAACTATTGACCGTTAAAGAACACTATATTGATTTGAATTCAATTGTTTAAGGAAGTTAATAATAACATAAGTAGTTATATCCTACTACGCTTTAGCCTTACTTGTTAACGAGTAAACTTCATATTCTTTTACACAAGTTATGCATCTTTTATCTAGGACAAGGATGACTTCTAAGGTCAGAGTCTTACAAAACTGTTCGCGAGTTCCAAACCATCCTGGCTAAGAAGTTACCAAAAAACACTTACACGCTTTCGTGTCGAATCGCTGAAAGATAAGGATAAAGAAAAATGGTTTGAAACTTTGAACCCGATCAAGGACGATGGTAATTGAACTTTTTTCAGTTAGACGCCAAAATGTCAACAACGGTTCGATTAACACTAATGAAAGTTCGCTTCTTTCTCATTACGGTTTCGGGTTGCCCAAAAAAGTTAAGGAATTAATGACATTCCGACTCCTTTGCCAGAGGCTGTAATGGGCATTCTTGAGCTCTAGAAATTGCTTAATGAAAATAACTTTGTTCAAGTCAAGTCGCTTAGAAAAACTGTTTTACTTTTTTGAAGACTGAATGATATTTTTACTGTAAGTAGTTTAAATTAAGTTTTCAACAAGGACTAATGGTGCAAATCATACCTGTCTTTATCGTGTGTAGACTGAGGATACTGCAGTATAGTTTGCTGTCCATCCATTTCCACCACACATTGTGTCCCAAGTTCGAGTTCTGTAACAAACAATCATTTTAGGACAAAGAAATATTAATTATTATCATAATAATAGTACGTAACAATATAGGTATTAAGGTTAATATCGGTTCGAAGGTTCCGTTCACAAAAACAAAACAGTGTTTCTTTTTCGGAGTAGAACTCTAAAGAGTAAAGTAAGGTCTATCTGGGACCTCCAACTTTAGATCTCTCTCTATAAAGTTCTGTAATAATTTTAAATGGAACTCGGTCAAACAGAAACTTTTATTTAATCAACGGAAATAAAATTCGACCTTGGCCCAAAAAAAGTCACGGAATACGGAAATTTTTGCCGTATCATTCCGCCATTGTAAAATTACTTATTCAACACGGAGGTACCTATTTTAAAGCGCCGAGATAACTGAATGTAATCGAACCTAGATGTAAACCCAACGCGCCACCTCAGGTGGCTTGAATACCTACAAATCGTCCTTAATTATTTTCGTGTAGGATTAATGTAAGCTAAGTCGCCGGCTAATTGCCGAGAAAGTGATTGTATTTAGTACTTAAGCGGATCAACTTGGAAGTATGAAAGACTTGGAATTCTTTTTTTAAAAAGCTGCTGCACTTCTATTTAGTAAAAAAATATTTTAGGCGAAATTCTGTGGTAAAAAATTTACAAACCTAAATTACGTGTTACAGTAACTGATGCTATAGGTACTATACCTAACCCTGTATCTTATTAATTTAGACAAAGTTTGTAATTCTCTTTTAAATGCTTTCCAGTGTGCAATACACGGATAGCGTGATGGAACTGTCGTATCGTATTTCAAAATAGCATTACCACTCGCGTGATATCCGTTCGCATGAACACTCAATCCAATTACCCTGTACTTAGAAGATTAAAGTTCTAAAATACTATGTTTGTAAAATGATACAACATAAAGTACAAAATGTATGGGAGTACTCAAACGGTGACTCAACTCGAGGCCGGCCGATGCGTCCGCGGTCGCTACTCATTCAAATCCGGTTTCATTAGACTATTTTATACATAGGCTAATATTATAGGCTTATGTAAAGTAAACAGAATAAACTTGGCTAGACATACTTACTGTTACTTAAACTATAAACTTATTTTGTTTGATCGATTTGCCCCGAAGCACAGAATAAATAATAGTACTAAAGTACCCGAAGCTAAATTTAAAACGCGATCTTGAGGGGCTATACAGAAATCACAGAGTTTTCATTTGTTCCAATTCTTGGCAGATCCTACGTACCTACCTATATAAAATTAAATTTATTAAAATATTCGGACGACATGCATAAGATCTGCTGTATCTGCTAGTATGACGGATAGAAGAGACGAATGGAAGACGCATACATATTGTGCCGACCCCAAATGAATGGGAACAGGGCAGGCAGATGATGATGATGCATAAGATCTGCTGTAAATTCTAAAAAAGGAATTCCATTAACAATATTGCTTAGCTTCCTTTTTAGGGGGCAAGGACTCTACTTATAGCCTAGATCCGATCTTTTTCGGTCCCCCGAACATCGGATAAACTCTCCAGTTACGTAAATTCAGTTACAAACTTTCGTACCTTTTTGAAATTACAAGTAATGATTATTATTAAAGTAATAGAAAATATAGGAAACCAATATGTAGTATAATAATATAATTTTCACATTGTCAGCACGCCGCGTCACTCGATTCGATCGATTTAATAAATTACGTAAAGACTGAAAGTGGAGCAGAGCCGCTATTACAGTACAGCTGACGATTTCCATGCATTAATTTACCATGACAAATGCAAGTAAGCATCATACATTTCTTTATAATATTGTTATAAGGAAAAAATATTACTAGTTATTTATTTTAAGCTAGACTTTTTACCATCACTAAAATTATGCTTCGATAATGAAGATATTCAATGTATTGTATTATTGTTTCGGTATATGGAGTTTAGAGGTCAAATTCGCAATGCCTTAACCCTTTTACGGTTAGAGGGAGTATTTTTCCCACGATTTTTTTTTATGAAACAATGAATTGCAGTCCTTTTTTAGGTTTGGCAAAACTAAATACAAAGAAGAAAGTATTATTTTTAATTTGACATTGAAATTTGGAAAAAGGCGTTTTTAACTATATGGTAAGTTCTTCTTAGATTTATATCTAATATCTAAGATTTATTACTTATTATTAGTTTATCTATTCAATTTTTTTCCTCTAATGATTTTTCTTGGTGGGAAGAATGTTCCCTTTGCCTGCGGGGGAGTTTACATTGGAGCTTGCGAATGATCTTATCTCCAAAAATAAATCTGCTGCGTGGTCGGAGGGCTATGCTGTAAAGGCCGAGTTTCTTGCGTATTCTTCTCAGCATAGC
Organism: Polyploca ridens; assembly: GCA_951394255.1. Classification (NCBI taxonomy): domain Eukaryota; kingdom Metazoa; phylum Arthropoda; class Insecta; order Lepidoptera; family Drepanidae; genus Polyploca; species Polyploca ridens. The sequence continues at coordinate 4,761,432 of OX596245.1, read as the reverse complement.
CTTGCGAATGCGCAGTGGGTTTTTTTTTGAGATAATACTGTTTGTTAGTTTTAATTTAAATTCCGCTGCAGGCAGAGGGAATATACTTACCACCAATAAAAAAATATTAACATTTTTTATTTTCAGGCATCAAAAATAACCTTAAGTCGAAATCAAATTCAATGTATCTTATCTCGATCGTTATGATCGTTAAGGGGTTAAAGTAATATGAATGTTCAAATCTGTAGATTCCACCATGTAGGCATCCAAAAAGCTCGGAGCTCTCAACAGAGCGAGATAGTACCTACTTCACATCGAGGCAAAGGCTGCAACTTTACAAGTCACAAGTCCGACCTCATATGGAGTACTACTGTCATCTATGGGCGGGAGCACCTGGATACCAGCTTGAGCCTTTAGACTCAGACCCCACCAAGAATTGATGTATATTGACAATTGTCCATGTAAGTAGAAAAGCTAATATTGAATAGGATTGACTAATATGAAATTTAATCGCCATGTACTTTCATCTTATACCTATAATCCCAAACAAAAATTGTTTGTCTATTAACAACAACAATTGTCAACAGTTATCTGATGTGGTCTAGGTGTACGATGGGAACATTATTAAAATTCTAAATAATTTGTAGGCCTTATTAATAAATTTGTGTGAACCAACATAGTAAAGTGTCTCAATGCCTGATCTAACAAGAATCCTTGAGATTGGAACATCCTTAATCCTTGATTGCAGCCTCCTGAAAATATTCTTCATCATGTTCTTTCCCAAAGTATTTTTTTTTGTTATACCACTAAGGTGGCAAACAAGCATACGGCCCGCATGATGGTAAGCAGTTACCGTAGCCTATGGACGCTTGCAACACCAGGGGTATCACTCGCGCGTTGCCGACCCTAAATACCCCCAATCCCAAATCCTTTTACAGTTTGTACCTTAGTTCTTCATTACTTTGTTCTAAAATAAAAGAACATTTTCAAACTTCAAAGTGACTAATGGCACAATAATATCTCTCTAATTAAGTATATGCTGTGAAATGGAAACATAAACCCACAACTTGTATTTTTCATACTTAGGTAGGCATAAGTAACAAAGATTTTTATTCTGCAATTAGCATATATATACAAACTAGGTTTGTATGTGTTGTAACATTTGAATTATAGATGAATGGACAAGGTCATACCAATTTGGATCTCTACTAGTAACAGACAGCTTAAAAAACTCATTTTAAATGTGAATCATGTTATTTCAATAATTTATTTCCAGTATCTGTGATGAACTTTTTTATTTCATAAATAATCAAATAATAAGGGAAGTAAGTTTTATAAATATCCCATGTTCCAAACACCATAAATAGAAATGGTTCAACATACATAAGATCCAGGTTTTCTTTTATTTGTACTGTTTTAGTGAATGCACAATGAATGAAACATATCAGAAGATTTAGTTACAGCAGTGTGGAAAATTTAATTAAGTAACAATCTTTTGAATACCTAGGAACTATGCATTGTGAAGTGTATGCAGACAAAAGGAAAAATATGTCTTGTAGTAGTAAAACTAAAGACATTTTGATGGCTATTTCAAAGAGGAAAATTGATAAGATACAGATATATCTATACATTCTCGAATAGTAAATAAACAATTGTCAATCATGCATTTTGTACCAGTTTGATTACTTTAGACTAATTTTACAAAATCTACTAAATTTTTTTGTGTCATAGTTCCTATATCGATTTTCATGAATATAACAAGTTCATAATTATTATAAATAGCGAATGTTGGCAAAAAAAAGCGACAAGGGCTCGTAGTGCCCGAGTACAAAAAAACGACAAGTTTTTGAATCAATAGCTTACACAAACATTACTATATACACACGCACAATTATTTATTAATTTATCAAGTGTATACAAGTACACGTAGATAAACTAAGGCATACGTAGTCACCTGCAAGATAGCGATTTCTTTGCTAACAAAATGAAACTAGCTTACCTCGCCTGTTGAAAGGACGAACCCGAACGGCAACTTTAATCTTATCCGAGGCCATTTTCACACTTAAATTACACAAATATAATCAAAACACAACACTTTGCACACTATTGTATGAGAAATTATTGCACATATTCACCCATATTCTAAAACAACAAAATTCATTATTTCACGTTACGATCACGGACGTTCCCGAATTGACACTGCCCGCCATGTTGTTATTACGTACGTAGCGCAGTGCTTTATTGCCAACATGCAGGAGAAAAACAAAAACCGATAAATTGGAATATAAGGCCGGGTACAAACATCAGGCGACCGGTATATTCCGGTTTGCAACGCATCATAGACAATTATTTTCATAACAATGTAGCGGCTGTCTGTGTAAAAGGTGAGGAGATAAATGCCATCTTACCCATTGAGTAGTAAAGACAATATAACATTATTTTCATTAAATGTTATTCGCCGTCACGTCACGTCATGTGGTCTCTGCTTTGGATATTATTCTTGGATCATGGATATTAAATGATTATTAGTGTGTGAGATGAACTCATTCACTGTCCTGTCATCCTGTCTACTGGCTTTTTGGAGGGAACTTGTAGAGTGACGTTGCATTTTCATTTTTATTTTCATAAATTCGTGTATTTTCAGTTTTATTGCGTATTATCGGTGGTATTTTATCCAATAAAGATCAATCCATGTGCACCAGTGAAGTGAAATGAAATGAATGTGTATCGTGACTTTTCAAGTTGTCTCATAAAGTCCGTGAAAAGTTTTTGTACAATTTACCACCATTGTATTAAAACATGACTTTTAAGGACGGTGACTGATAGTGCGGACTATATTTTATTTATTTATTCATTTATTCAAAACTTAAAGCTATCAATATCCATTATTAAGGTATAACATAAACTCATTCGAGTTTTACCGTACACCATAAAAAGTTAGTTCAAAATAAAAAAATAAGGATGTAGAAATCATAGGGTAGAAATAGAAGAAACCCTTCTAGCCCGTGAGCCAGTAACAGTTTTTTCGGACCAATTTCCTCTCAAGCAACAACTCGTGAAATGCTTCAGAGAGTTGTATTAAACACACATTAAATAGCATGGCGAACGTCAGCCGAATATGAAGTGATTTATTTTGTGACTAAGTATTATATAAAACTCGAGAAAACGAAGACAAAGCTGTATGGCTCAACCTTTGCCTGCCTTTTGGCGAATAAGACAAACAACAACAACTATCTGTCTACTGACCAGTGTAGCCAACTCTACAGTTTTAACTGTAGATCTGTAGTTTTTTCGATATCACAATTTTTAGTTCAGACCTCCAAATCTACAGTTTTTTCTTTATAATGCGGCATCTATTTTATTCACTGCGTAACCCGCATTCTACCCCTACCATAAAAGGCAATTTACATACAAAATCAGAAATTAAAAATTGTTTCGAGTTCCAACATCCAATGACCATTTAAAGAGATTCAATAAAGATATATAGGATTTTAAAAATAAAGATGAAACTGAAAATCAAGAGAATGTGCAAATTGAAAACGAGGCTGTTATTAGAAATAGCGTAACTTGTTAGTTAATTCGTTTAGTTGTACATAATTATGTAACTTATCTATAATATTATATTGGTAAATTAAAGCGTAACTTTGTTAAAATTTAATGTTGATTTACGAAAAAAAAATCTTACTTTATCATATTGTTTTATTGATTACTGCTATTAAATAATACAAAATAAGAAAAGCTGTATATTTACAATTCTTCAAGTATAAATTTACAGTTTTCTACAGCTTTTTGAAAACTTCTTCGCAGTTTTAGTCTAGATTGGGGTTGGCAACACTGCTACTGACAGTTCACATCAGTGTCTCCATATGTAAATAGGCATTTACCGTGTTGCAAGGGTAAAAATACCGTGATTTTAGGCAAAATTACGGTGGATCAGCCTAAAGTGTACCGTGTAAATTACCGTGTAATTTTTTAAAGGATAAAAACAGTAGGAACTAAATCAAGCCCGAATATATTTGCTTTTTTAATTATTATTAAAAAAAATAGCTAATATTCAATCAAAAGAGAGCTATAGAGCTAAATACTATTTTTTAGAGCTGACAATGTTGAATTTGAGCTAAATTTAGCTCTAAAGGAGTTAAGTTGGCAACACTGTTCTTGTGTGTATAAATAAGGACGAGAATAGATTCCCGAGGTTTGGTAGTTTTTATCTATGTGGAAGGGAGATAGAAGTTTTGATAACCTGGGATTCCCGGTAACCAAGAGCAGTATTGCCATTACAATATACACATGTTAAGTTCACTGAGATTCGTTTTACGCAGTGATAGTGATAGTGATGAATCATTAATAAAGTAATTTTTAAAATACGGTGACATACGACACGGTAATACCCTATTACCTTGACGGTAGATTAAGACCAGATTACGGTGTATCTACGGTAATTACCGTGTATATGGAGACACTGGTTCACATTCACACACTACTGATAGCGATGGGTAACTAGCCGAAATTTCAATAGCTTAGCTAGCCGGCTATATGTGGTGTAAAAGCCAGCTAGTTAGTCAGCTATTTTGGCTATTTGGCTATTTGGCTACACGCACGCATACACAGCTACCGGCTACTCGGCGAGATTGGCTTTGGCTAGCCGGCAACCTACCGGCTAGTGGCGGCTAGAATGGCTTTGGCTAGCCGGCCAGCTAGTGGCGGCTAGTGACCTGTGGCGGCTAGGCTACCCGCTGTATGTGACGTAAACTTCTCGTAATGAGGAGAATTTCTTATGATACCTCTATGGTCAAAATACTTGTCAATACGTGCACTTAAGGTTCAAATTGTTTTGAATTATCAACAGTTAGGCAGGTAAGAAAACTCCTCATTCTTTCTAGCTAGCGAGTAGCCAGTAGCCATCCTGTAGCTAGTAGCCACCCAGTAGCCAATAGCCAATTATCGTGTTGACAGATAACATAGCCGTGGCTATTTTGTGACTAGCCGTTTTTTGGCTAGTTATTAGAATAGCTACCCACCTCTACTACTGACTGACTGACATACAAAATAAAATCACGGATCAAAACATACATGACGAATCTTTTTTCGTTTTCTCATTAGTTTTGCCTTTTATTTACATCGGATAAAGAGAAGACGGGCATTGGAACTAAAGCAGAATGGCAGATCCACTATTTGGTTGGGATTTAACATTTAAAACAGTGGAGAAAGACGTTAACCGAAAATCAGATGTTATTGTGGCCTTTATTCATTGGAACTTGATGAAGAGAGGATTTAAAAGTATTGGAATTGGAGATGAGGTAAAGTAGACATTATTCTATGAAGTTCAGTGACCGTTAATATTTTTTTTTAAATACAACGTAAAAAGTATTTATATTGAACTAAAAAAACATTATGCTCATCAAAAAATCACAATGGCTTTGATTATTTAGACACTAAATTAATCAAATATTATTTCTAGCGAACACTCTCAGGAGATGAAGAAAAGACTGAATTGCTTCCAACAGGGTGGAATGACAAGGACAACTATACAATAAGATATGTACTTGAAGACAAACTATTCATACTACATGGGCTGAACACTGATGGCAACCTTATTGTTAACCTTATGGTAAGGATTAGTTTAATTGTCTGACAGAGAAGCGATACGAACCAGAGTCTAGTAGCACTATTTGTAGTATACAAATATGGCAATAATAATTCAGTAGTTGCTAACTTCTGAAAATGAAAGTACTAGCTGTTTCTGAGAATAGCCCAATATTAACAGGTGTCAGAAAAATATTCTCTCAGCAGCTGCACTTAAGTAGGTGTAAATGTCTCTAAATGTCCATAGACAATAGTTATAGACAACACCAGTAACCCATAAATAGCGAGTAACCAGTGATGGGCGACCTGGCTAGCATCAAAATCTCCATGGGACAGTAACTAAATGACAGATAATATTTAACTTTGTGCTACAGTGGCCTTAAGCACACTTTACACAGTTCTCTTTAAATGCTAGGTTAATTGCAATGTAAGAAGTTACACCCGTTAACAAGACCAACTACCTGTATGTCAGCATTCTGTCATACAGATAGCTTTCACCAACATAAACAGACATCGTGGTATATAACTTTCATACAAAGCAGATCAATTACCTTCACAAATTTAATTGAAATTAGTTTAATCTCTTTGCTGAATAAATTTGAAACTGCTTTGAAGGCGCAAGGTTTGAAGTTAATTAGTGTTATCATTAATTATTTGTTCATTAATATTTTAGAGATCAGAAGACCTTGCCGTATCAAACATAGCAGTGAAGATTGATGACACAGTTAAAGAAATGAGTGGCTCCATAGACAAGTTGATACCAAACCATAAGGATCTCATGTACAACATCAAGCGGGATCTCATTGATACTGTCACAGCTAGACCTTCATCCACAGTTGAAACACAGACTGCACGTGGTAAGACTGTTTGCTGAACTGTTATTTATTTCATTATAATTAATGTAGATCTATTTAGAAGCATTTGTGGTGTAGCATGATTAGCTGTTCTTAATTGATTGGCCCCGGGGTTATCACTTAATTGTTATAGTTGTTAAGCTAGTTGGAGGCATCCTACAAGCTTGAAAACTCCAACAGTAGGTTGGCCACTAGCATACCTCCACCGATCTGCAGTGGGCACACGTGGTGGATTACTTGCCCATTCATTCTAATTCTAGGCCTGTGCTCAGCAGTGGGACATTATAGGCTGATGTTTTTTTTTTTTTTTTTTTATCCTAGGTTACACCTTATTTAGTGTTCCCTATTCATACTACAATCTAGCCTTAATATTAGGCTAATAAGTAATTTAAATTTAACATAAACTTCTATATTGACTATTTCTAAGAATGTGTCCATTAACACTTTTCTTATTGTCTCTATTAAGGGGAAGACACTTTGTTCTTGTGTTCTTTATAATAGCACTTGGACTACGTTACACTATTATAACTATCACTACACTAACTCAAAAGGTATAGTTCTTTTGAGTCGTCTCACTATGTCTGTGTGATCGAGAAGCTGGATTGCCTCAACGTTCACATGATGATGAAGCCGGTTGTGGTGAGCTTCTGCATATTTTTTAATCACTGACTGTACGAGCTCTACTTTTAGGTCCCGATGGAGGTCGACATTTCTGATGTACCAAGGGGCATTCACTATTTCCCTCAGTACCTTGTTCTGGAAGCGTTGGATAATCAAAATATTGCTCTGTTTGGTGCAGCCCCATAGCTGTATACCATAAGTCCATACTGGCATAAGGACTTGTTTGTATAATACAAGTTTATTGTGTATTGACAACTTAGAGTGTTTTCCAAGCAACCAATACATTCTTTTATACCACAGGTGTAATTCGTTGATTTTCTTCTTGACGTGAGCTTTCCAGCGTAGCTTTACATCAAGCGTCATGCCGAGATATTTAGCTGTATTCTCATATGATATTTGTTTGCCATCAATATAGACTGGAGAATACTGGTGTTTCATATTACTAGTCTATATGAATAGATTTGGATTCATTAAGTTTAATTCTCCATTTTTTTGTCCACTTATAAACTTGATCAATAGCTGTTTGAACCTTATCAGCTGCCTCCTTGTGGCTATTCCCTGTAGCCATTATGGCAGTATCGTCAGCAAAGGTAGCGATGGTGTTGTTTTCAAGTTCAGGTGTATAATAGATACAGGACCGGACCCAATACACTACCTTGTGGTACACCAGCTCTTATTTCTTTCAGTTCTGAGTAGGCATCTTCTTGCCTTATTCTAAATACTCTATTTGAAATATAAGATTCCAGGATATCAGCGAACTGCTTTGGTAGGTATTTTCTGAGCTTATGGATGAGACCTTCATGCCATACTTTATCGAAAGCCTGTGCCACATCCAAGAACACAGTAGAGCAAACTTTTTTCTCTTCAAGAGTATTTTCTATTAGGTTAATAATTCTGTGCACTTGATCTATTGTTGAGTGCTTTTCTCGAAACCCAAATTGATGATCGGGTATGAGATTCTTACTTTCAATGATACCTTTTAGTCTTTTGAGCAACAGCTTCTCAAATAGTTTAGACATGATAGGCAGCAGGGAGATCGGCCTGTATGATGTAGCTTCATGTGTCGGTTTTCCAGGTTTTACTATCATTATTACTTCAGCAACTTTCCATAAGTCAGGTACTTGTTTTAACCTTAATGAGGCATTTATAAGGGTTGTTAGTTTGACTATACCTTTTTTTGGTAGATTACGAAGTATTTCTCCTGTTATCAAATCATAACCAGGAGATTTGCGTGGGCTTATATGTTGCTTAATTTCTCGTGCAACTTCTCTAGGTGTGACTAGCTTTATATTTTCATCAGTATCATTTGGCATCGTATTTTTGTCCAAGGTAAGGACTTCATTTGTTTCACCATCGATAGGTTGAAAGATGGTTTCTAGGTGCTCTGCAAACCTTCTAGCCTTTTGCTCGTTATTTAATGCCCATTTTCCATTCCCATCTTTGATTGGTGGAATTTGAATAACAGGCTTTTTCAGATTCTTGGTGGCCTTCTACAGGGAGTAATCTGTGGTGCGATCACAAGTAATATTTTGTAGAAATTTACTTGTGGAATCATCGTTAAATGCCTGTTATGCCTAACTTTTTTTGTTAAGTTGTTAAGCTTTCTTTTATCTTCAGGGCACCTAGATTGATGCCAGGTTTTCCTTTGTCTTCTCTTTTCAGCTATGAGTTCTATTATTTTGGTAGGATAGGTATTTCCTTTGGTTTTCTTGTCCCTGAGTGGAGTATTTTTCCATGCTGCTTTTTGAATGTTTTCTATGAACCTCCATTGTTTAAGTTTTCCAATGTCTTAAGTGGAATCTTAAGATTTATATAGTTATCTAAGTCTATCTTAAAGCTCTCCCAATCTGTAAACTTATTCACTAATGTCAGAGCGCTTTTATTATATAGAATATTCTCACTTATTTCTAGATATATTGCAGAGTGATCTGAGCTCATATCATAGCTATGCTGTGCTCTTATATATTTGGATGATATATTTTTTATGATGAAAAAATCTATGAGGTCTGGGATTTTATGGGGATCTGTAGGCCAGTATGTGGGCATTCCAGTAGTGCCACGTCACATTTTATGCCTTTTATAGCGCCCAATAATTCTCTGCCCTTAGTAGTAGTTAGTCTGGAGCCCCAATACGTGTTTTTAGCATTGAAGTCACCTCCTAAAACAAATCTACTCCCAAGGCTCTTTAGAAAAGTCATATACTGTTCTTTCCTGATTATATATCGAGGTGGACAATAAATAGGCTGATGATGAATGTAGATCTGTTCTACTTTACACAGTATTAATAAATAATATTTAAAAATGTTCACTACATTCAGCCACATACTGACAACTGGCCACAATCTATATGTATGTATGTTCCACACTAACCTAGATAACAATACAACCTGATAGTCATGACGTCAGATAAAATACATCAAACTATATATCTATAACATAATAAATGTGTGTTTACCTTACAGCAAACTCTAAATTACTCGGGAAAGTGAGTAGAACTGCAGGGTACTCTAAAAGATGTATCTGTTTTTAAATAATATGTAATGATATTCTATACATATTAATCAGAGAATTAATCAATACCTTACAGGATTACTCAATTACATAGTATAAGATTTAATCCCTAAATGTAATGTCCATAGCTGGATGCTATATCGACATCCATAACATTAACAAGGATATATATTTATGCTCAATTTATTATTGCAGTTGATTCAAATAACAGAAGAAGACCACAAGACGATCCGTTGAGAGTCCCACCAAGGCCTCTGCCAGGTGTTAATCCCGACTCCCCTGATCTATGGTAAGTACGTCATAAAAGAGCTACTATGAGTTTCATCTGGGGGCACGGAAGTGCCCCCCGCGTGCCCCCCACCAAGACAGACAAGCAAAGCGAAAGGACACTGCCTACCTTTTCTCGAAGCGCTTCGTCTTTTTTTTGAATCCTCATAACTTGGGTTTGGATTATACCAGATAAACAAAATTATCAGGATATGATGTCAATAGTGAACTTATTAAACTTACTCTACAAGCCCTAACTTCACTAACTCTACACCTTAGTCAAAATATGTGGCTTGGCCGTTTCACTACTACAAGAACTACATTTTTCACCTTACTCCCATGTGACGGTAGCGAAACGGCCAAGCCACATATTTTGACTAAGGTGTAGAGTTTGTGAAGTTAGGGCTTGTAGAGTAAGTGCATGTAGAGTTATAAGCTTGGCTCTACATGAGATCTGATAACTTTTTGACAGTGCGAGCCTTATGTCTTGGCAACATTTTACATTAAAATGTTTTGGGTGGGATTTGATTATCTCTAATCCATTTAGGGTTTTTTTTTATTGTAGTTCTGCATTTAAAATTACACAAATAATAAAATGTATAATGGACAGTCGCAAATTTTATATAATTGCAGGAATCTACCACCAGCACCGTTGGGCAACATTGGTCGTTCGGATCTGGACCCATTTGCGCCGAGCGGCGGTGGTATGCTGTTCAATCCATTTGGACCCCGCAGAGATCCTGAGAATCCTGGGCTCGGCATTCCTGGAGGCTTACCAAGGTTTGAAAAACAATGGTACCTTTGAGTTATTAGAAATATTTAAAATGTTTTTTATTTTTCATTGGCTGTTCATGGCTTTTTTTTTTTATACTAAGTCGGTAAACAAGCATACGGCCCGCCTGATGGTAAGCGGTTACCGTAGCCATATGGACGCTTGCAACACACGAAGCATAGCTCACGCGTTACCGACCTTTCCCCCCTCCCCAATGAGCTCTGGCGACCTTATTCACGCGCAGGAACACAACATTACACAACATAAAGTTATTTGCTTTGTCAAAGTCATTCACTTTAGGACCTAAAAGGGTACTTAGAAAGGTACAAGTCACCAGGGCTAGACAAAATACATACTTTGCTTATTGAAAATACAAATTACAAAATACTTTCTTGCATGTATTTAAAAAACGAAATATTTTAATTTCGTCGTATTTGTAATATTAAATAAATTTTTTTAACCTTTTGTATTTAAAATACAAATTACAAAAAACATTGCCCTAAGAACGACTTAACTTGCACTCTTGAAAGTATATAGCATGAATATCAGAAAATACAATTTGACCAAATTGATAACTTTTTCAATGGAAAATATTTGAAATACTAATTACAAAATACTTGTGTCAGGTATTTGAAATACCAATTACAAATTATATTTTAGGTAGTGAATGAAATACCAAAAAAAAAAAACTTTTTGTTTTTGTCGCCTTCTCTCGCAGTTACGTCTAAATACCCGCAAATGAAGACGGTAAAGACTAATTTGACAGCTTTAAATATGTTCTACCCTTTTTCAATAAATTTTGTAAGAAAGAGATTTGAAGTGACTAAAATTAGTTTAGTGCAATTTACAACAGTATACGATAATTTGAAAATAATACAAGAACATTAAAAATTTATGACTAATTATATTTTTATTTATAGTTTTATAGTCAACATGTTTAAACAAGTGCCTTTAATGTATTTACAGAGGTGCAGTACCACCAGGCGCTCGATTCGATCCCTTCGGTCCGCCAATGGGCGGTGTCCCCGGCAGGCGACCTCCGCCTCCCGATGCAGATCATCTTCCACCCCCCGGATTCAACGATAACATGTTCATGTAGCCTTCACATTGAATATATACTTTATTTATTTATGGCAAAGGTGATTATGGATTAAAGTTGCCCTATAACAGTATTGATGTTTGTTTTATTATGTATAGTTTGTATGATTAAATATTAAACTACATGTGATCAAGCCCGTTAAATATACAGGGGCATTGGTGCCGATTCTGTTGTAAATCGCACTAAACTAATTTTAGTCACATCTCATCTCTTTCTTACGAACATGATTGAAAAAGGATAGAACATATTTTAAGTTGTCAAATTAATCTTTGCCGTCTTATTTTGCGTGTATTTAGGCGTAACCGCGATAGATGGCGACTAAAATTATATTGAAAACAAGCATTGGACTAATTTGACAGGACAACATTTCTTACATCCTTTTCTTATGTTCTTTGTTAGAAAGAGACAGTGACATTAAAATTAGTTTAGTTGTGAACAACAGAATCAGGGCCATTATCGCATTTATTATATACTAGCTTCTGCTCGCGGCTTCGCCCGCGTGGCCTACAGGAAACAAATGACATATTTTTCTACAACAATAAAACAAAACAACATCGCTGCCACGGCCTTGAGCGGACGTACAGCGGAGATGGTGTGTATGCTACGTTCAGCACCGAGCCCTTGGCGGGCGCTATAGGTGAAAATACTTCCCCAGTAAAGCTGCTAACAAGACAAAATAAATAATACAAAACAATAAAAGCTGTAGATTTACCGATTTTTAATCAAGATTTACAGTTTCCGCATGTATGTCGATTATATAGGATGAGGCTGGCAACACTCATCTGCTGGACACTTAGCTGGACAGCAAGCTCATAGATAATCATCGAGGAAATATCCCTATAGAGTAGAATACTGAACAATATAATTCCACAACTAGTCAGTGATTTGTCACTGAATTTGAACAGTAAGGACCACTCGCTGCGTCGTGTGTTTTTGACTTGGCCAATCAGAGTGCATGCGTCCTTGTCTTAACCAATCAGCGCGCATTGTCGGCGGTAGGAAATTGGCGGAATTTAATTCAACCAAAATGAACGTCATTGCGCTTCTATAGGTTAATTGTTCCATGTAGATAATATTCTACCATAGGATAATACTAGGTCATTTCTGATGAATTTGATTATACATATAATATGGTGTCCGAAATTATCGTTATTATTACGATATTGAATTTTAAAGTTCCGATATGTTCACAGGATAAGTTGTACTACCACTTGGGCCTATTCAAATAACATTATTTTAAGATTTTATTTAAGTTTTTGAAATCACTTGCAGAATAAGTTCCATACATTTTTTTAAAGCGTTTGAAAGTTAAAAACACTTAATTATTTGTTTTTAATTCTAACCATACCATTCTGGAGCAGTATTTTGCTGCTGTTAGTAGTAGGTTCAGTTTTTGTTAATCATTTTTATAACATTCATAAAAATGATTATTATTAGTATGATCATAAGCATGATTTAAAAATGACGTAAGTGTTTTTAACTCTGCTTACTAGTTTTTTTTTCTACCACACACTTTTTAGATTTTCTCAAAAATATTTAAGCATCCGTTGGTTGATATGCTAATCTAATAAAATTTATGAGGAATGTTAATAGGTATGCAAAACGGCTTGAAAGTATGTAACAGTAGAGCAAATATGTATACAAATACATTAGTTTTTGTTTCGTTCAAAAAAACCAAGTAGTTATGATTTTACAGACATTTAAAATTCTCCTAAATATAGAGGCCCGCTGACAGTCATGACGTCATGTTCCAACGCTCAAATATAATATAAGTTATAATATAAGTTACAGTACAAGTTGGTGAAGTAACAGAAATATATATTATAGCTGCGTTTGCGGTAACTCAAAGATTAGTATTGACAATATATCGTAATATGCCTTGCTATGATTTATATTAATATATATATTATAGCTACGTCTGTGATGGACTTTTTATAAGGACTTATTATTGATATTATTATATAAGGTCCTTCTAAAGTCTTGGCGTATATTTTGAGGGATGGATGTATAGGTCATTAGTAATCAAAAAAAATATAATAGAAAAATAATCCTTCTTTTAGAACTTTATGGAAGTAAGTACCAAGTATTAATTTATAAATAATGTAGTATTTTCAATGTACGGATTATTTTTCCATTATTGTTTTTTAATGACCTATACATTTATCCCTCAAAATATACGCCAAGACTTTAGAAGGACCTTATATAATTATTTCAAAACAACAATGTTTTAAAGTACAATGTTACATCCCTAAACGACCTAAATCGGAGCGACGCGATTACACTTTCCTGTTTAAGGAAGTAGAGCGGTTGGGACCTTCCTATCTCACTACTTAGGACACTAACCGTTCTTTCTGCGATTACACGTTCCTATTTCCTAGTTAGGATCCTAAAAATAGGACGGTGTAATAGTTACTTTATATACCTAAAATAATGATTTTATAGCTGCAACGCAAGTAAGTACTTACTGAACCTTTTAAGTTTCATGTTATAGACAATAAATTAGTAATGTTTGTCTATACCTAACCTATTTATACTCTTCTTGTAAACTTAACTAAATACATTGATATATTGCAAATGCAGCGATTTGAATAGATGTACTTTTTTAACCTTTTTTATGTCTTGTCTTTTTTTATACAACTAAGTTGGTAAACAAGCATACGGCCCACCTGATGTTAAGCGGTTACCGTAGCCATATAGACGTTTGCAACACACGAAGCATCGCTCACGCGTTACCGACCTTTCTTCCCTCCCCAATGAGCTCTGGCTTCTAACACGCGCAGGAACGCAATCTATTTTATTTCCAAATAAATAATAAAATTTAAGTATCTGTAAATTTAAGTGTGTGTTATGTTATGTAATATCAAATTAATAGCTTTTTATTAAACGCACATGAAAGTACCTATATACGTTTGGCGACACTCGATAGGGTTTAGCCGCTAAAACTTCGGCTTAATCTGGTCGCTCCCCCCAAGATGGTCGGGTATCCTACGAGGATTTCCCCAGGCTAATTTTTTTTTTATTAATTTTCCCGCAAATCGGCTGGACCGATTTTGACTCTATTTTTACACTCAGTTAGCTTATGGTATCTAGAAGAAGTAACATACGTTACATTTATTTTAGAATACATATTTTTCCGCGCAAAAAAACGGCTGGACCGATGTAGACGAGACTTTCACTGGTAGATAGCGGATGTTATAAGGAATGACATAAGCTACTTTTATTTCAGATGATTTATAAGGAGTTCCTTGTAAAATAATAAAAACGCTACGCGCGGGTAAAACCGCGGCTGCGCGCTGCGGGTATCAAATAACTGCACACTACAAAAGTGTATAATATTAAGGTTCATAGTAGACTGTCAATTTCTTACGTCAAAACGATCTTCACAGCCTTTTCACGGCATTAAACTTTGCTTTTATCTCTAAATAGATCCAACCCCTTCACAGTCTTTATCCATTTCTCTCGCATTTGGACATCCATTGGAACGAGTAAAATAAACTTTTCCGGTGGTGTAACATTTTGGCAAAATACATGATTTTCTAGTATTTGTTTTGGACATTTAATTACCAAAAAGTCATAATCTTCTAGGGAAACGTACGGAAGAGCGCGACTCGTCAGGGTATTTGTTCTGTGAGCGCGATTGACTGAGCGAGCGGTAGAACATGACGTCATCGCATCGAGTACTAGGCCGGTGGAATCCCGCGTCGCGCGCTTATTTTTAAATTCCATATCTCAAAAACGAATGAGACGTTTTCTTTCCATAGGGTTGTATAGAGTTTGCGTAGATTGAAGATTAGGTAGATTTGCAGTCAGCGAATGGCGAAGAAGATAGCTATAGTTCGACATATTTACATATAATACAGCTACGTACAATTAATACTGCCATACTTACACTTTTACCCCATTTTGTGGGTAAACTGGTATTGGGCATTTAGGTTTTACTACGAGTCGTAATTTATCAATGGTGTGGCAGGTGATATTGTTATAACTTTATAGAAGTCATAATAAAACACGGGATTGATGAAGTATAGTTCAATTAACACACAAAATAAATAGTTTCGTACAGGCTAGAGGTTTTTTTTTGTATGAGTTGTGACTTATCACGTTTTGACCGCAACCTCCTCAGTTATTGATTGTATATACTGTACTGATAGGTGATGTATTCTGAAGACACAATTAAATACCTAATTATCCTTTGTTTCCATATAAACTCGCAAATTTTCACATTTAGAGAGTAGCCTTGCGGATCTGAAAGAGAAAATACCTGTGGTGAGCACACTTGGTCTGACCTACTTTAACCTTAGAGTGGACTGTATGAGATTAACGACGAAAACATAGACTACCGGCTGGACGAAGTCACTCAGGACGCGACCAGATCCGGGCGAATCAGGAGAGAGAGACGGGGACGGAGTAGCAACACGAAGGGGGAGGGGTGAGGGGTGCGCGGTGATGCGCGTAGCAAGAGCAGAAGGGGTGCGCGGGACGCGCGGGACTTTTCGGGACTTTTCGGGACAAGCGGGAACGTGCCTGGAAAACGGGCGGAACGTGTGGGACCTACTCGGGACACGATCGGTGCGCGTAGAACGTATTCGGGACACGTGGAACGCGCGCGGGACACACGGAACGTGTGCGGGATGCGATCGGGACACGGTTGGAACGCGTGAGACGTAATCGGGACACGATCGGGATACGTGAGGCGTCCCGGGACACGATTAAAATACGAGCGGGACACGGTTGGAACGCGTTGGACGTAATCGGGACACGATCGGGATACGTGAGGCGTCCCGGGACACGATTAAAATACGAGCGGGACACGTAGAACGTATCCGGGACGCGGGCGCTGCACAAAAAGGCGCACAAGGGAAGGCGCACAAGGGACACATATCCCTGTTTCCTTATAATTGCATTTTCCTTAGGAAATGGCTTTCTCATTACAAAATTAACTTATTTACTAGATAGACCTTACTTTTCTACACATTATATAAAAAGAATTACATAAATATCTCTATTTTCTTATGTGATAAAATTGAAAAACCTCAAGTGGCTCTCGTGTCGGTAACGCCGCGTCATTAAACGGTGCTACTACTTGAGAGGCCCTCTTTTTCTCGAAATAAGTTAACACAAAACTAAAAACCTTTATTTCTTTCCTTACCTAAAACCTTAAATTAATACTTTAGACCTTATAATATGAATAATTTCGCACTTAAATTAATACTAGCACTTAAATATTTACATTTCACACTTAAAATTATTTCTTATATACAACTTAGGTAAAACACACACACTTAGGCACTTCACATAATCAGTTCGCGTCGCTGACAATACCTATATTTGATATCATAATACATGACATATATCGTCGTTATTTGTAAGTTATTATTTCCGCGTCACACGAATTCAAAACAATTACTTTCTATGTATCAAACTTACCTATAAATATAACTATAAATGGTTCTTTATGAAAACTACAAAAAATAAAACACGTTATTTAAGGTGGCGCTGTGTGGCCGGCGCAACTTCAACGCAAGCATAGTCTAAAAGCTTGTTGTTTCATCCAACGTAGTGTTTGATAAGGAGGCACTGCGAAAAAAGAGAGATAGCGTCAGAGCCCTCGGTTGTCGGTCGGTAAATTCCGCTGCTCACTCGCGGCCGCTTCGGTAGGGTCGTAGTCATTCATGATTTCGCGTCTCACCTTGGCGTCCCACTCACGCACGCAGGCGCAGGTTAGGTAATGTAGTGTGCCGCGCCGCACCTGCCAGATTGGCAGAGTGCATAGATTTATACCTACATCAGCCTCGATGAATAAAGGCGATGTATTTATAATATATCTAATACCACGAGCAATTCTTGTATATTAATAATATATGCAATGATTATCATGAAATATGTATGCAGGGGGTTTCGGGGGCGATATATCGATCTAGCTAGATTTCATTTTTATAAAACGGCGTTTTATCCATGTTTTCAGGCAATGAAAAATGCTAGAAATTTATTAGAATACGAAGGTAAATTTCACTACCAACTACAAGCTTATAATAGCTCAGGTGGGAAATCGGGTGGTCCCGAACAGATGACCCCAGTTCGAGTCCAGATAATTATGATTTTTTTTTTCCCTTTTTTTTTCAAGTTCCTTGTTTTGTAAGAAAAACTATTATGATTTACCAAAAATAAAAAAAAACGTGCAAAGTTCGGTCAAAGTCAAAGCCATTTATTCAATTCATCAGCCTCGATGAATAGAGGTGATGTATTTCTAATCTATCTATACACGAGCAATTCTTGTAGGTATACATATACAGGGCGAATTTTTATTTCTAGCCAGTGTGGGCAACTTCTGAACTACAGGTCTTAGAGAAAAACGCTGAAAAATAATTTTGTTCGTATTGTGAAGTAGAAGCAGAAAAAGAAAAAAAAAATTTAAAAATTAAAAACACATTTTTTTTCATTTTTTTAATGGCATTTTTATTTTCTTCAAAATTTAGCTCGGGGTTCCCTTCAGCGTTTTTCTCTAAGACCTGTAGTTCAGAAATTGCCCTCACTGGCTAGAAAAAAAAATTCACCTGTATATATAATCTGAATCTAAATCGATCATTTTTAGAAAACGGCGTTTTATCCAGTCTTCAGGCAATGAAAAACTGCTATAAAATCATTAGAATAAGAAGGTAAATTTCACAACTATCTACAAGCTTATAATAGCTCAGTTGGGAAATAGGACGGTTCCAAACCAGAAGACCCCGGTTCGAGTCCAGATAATTATTATTATATTATACCCTTTTTTTTTTCAAATTTCTTCTTTTGTGAGAAAAACTTTTATGATTTACCAAAAATAAAAAACGAGCAAAATTCGGTCAAAGTCAAAGCCATTTATTCAATTCATCAGCCTCTATGAATAGAGGTGATGGATTTCTAATCTATCTATACACGAGCAATTCTTGGAAATCTGAATCTTGGAAACGGCTCCAACGATTTTCATGAAATTTAGGGGGTTTCGGGGACGATAAATCGATCATTTTTAGAAAACGGCGTTTTATCCATGTCTTCAGGCAATGACAAACTGCTATAAAATCATTAGAATAAGAAGGTAAATTTCACCACTATCTACAAGCTTATAATAGCTCAGGTGGGAAACAGGGCGGTCCCGAACAAGAAGACCCCCGGTTCGAGTCCGGGTAATCATGTTAATATTTTTCCCTTTTTTTTTTTTCAAATTTCTTTTTTTTGTTAGAAAAACTTTTATGATTTACCAAAAAAAAAAAATTTGCAAAGCTCGGTCAAAGTCAAAGCCATTTATTCAATTTAGCCCCTAGTAGGGCACTTATGAAGGTCAAAGCTACTGAAGTTACCACCAGTTCGTAATTGGGCCTTCAACTGAAAAGAACAGGCAAGAAACTTAGCAAGGTTACATTTATTAAAAAAAAATTGAAAATTTGACTAGGTATATTGGCTATTTTTTCAAAAACATTATACATGAGTAATAAGAAAAAAGTATGTAGGTACATACTTTTTTATTATTACTCATCATGATGCGTGTAAATATTTTTACCAATATAGGCAACGTAACATGCGTCTTCTTAGGGTTCCGTACCCGTAGGGTGCCAATCGGGACCCTATTACTAAGACTCCGCTGTCCGTTCGTCCGGCTGTCTGTCAGTGGGCTGTATCTCATAAACGGTAATAGGTAGACAGCTGCAATTTTCAGAGAATGTGTTTCCATTGCCGCTATAACAACAAATAAGAAAAATGAAATAAAATTAAAAATTCAAGGGGGCGCCCATACAAAACCGTCTTTTTTGGCGTTTTTTTTTTCATATAAAAGTTGAGTTAGTTAATATTGTACGGAACCCACCGTGTGCGAGTCCGACTCGCACTTGGCCGGTTTTTATAACATGAATCTGCAATTTTTTTTGTCTACAATTTTGAATTTAAAAAAAGGAGGCCACTTTTTTAAAATTTTGAGAATAGATAAGTGTTTTGTGAATCCAAGGTCTCTCAAATACCTATCGATTTTCAGAGCAATCAGTGAAGTAATAAGTTCAATAGGGCAGAAACTTTTTAAAATTTTGAGATAAGATTCAAGTTATGTTGTCCAAGGGTCTCTCAAATATCAATTTTGAGAGCATTCTAACCAATATCTAAAAAGTTCAATATGGCGGCCACTTTTATGAAATTTGAGAAACGATTCATGTTTTGTGTTCTCAAGGTCTCTCAGATATCGATTTTGAGAGCAATCGGTGAAGTAAGTAATAGTTCAATATGGCGGAAACTTTTTTAAATTTTGAGAAATAAGTAATTCGAGAATTGTGTTCTCAAGGTCTCTCAAATCTTTTTTAAATTTTGAGAAATAAATAATTCGAGAATTGTCTTCTCAAGGTCTCTCAAATCAAAAGTTTTGTAAAACCAAGTTTTTCTTATTTTTTCACGCAATAATATCAAACATATTTTTCACATACAAGGTAATTATTATAACGTCTCGCCTTCTGTGATTTACGTAGTATTTGTACTATGAGTTAGGTACTATCAAATAATCTTGCCGGCCGGCCGCGAGATATACCTACGTCACTACGTCACAGTATACATAATCGTACCAAATCGAAATAAATGCATGCGCAGTCAACGATTCGTGTCATCCGAGTGAGGCGCGGCGAGGCCCGAGGGTGACCGACGAGCTTCATTCAACCCGCCAGTCCCACTCGCCCCGACCCCCGCATGACTCGTCTCCCGCGTACTACACACCAACAAGCAAGTGAGAACGCGATATCATCGAACGAAAATTTGTGCACGGAAATATCATAAAACTTGTTCCAGGCCCATACTTCCTGTGAAAAAATCTTACAAGTTTTCGAAAAAAAAGTTAGTTATTTAGAATCACCAATAAATTTGCAAGCCTGGTATCTAGATGTTTTCTTTACTTTTACAATTTATGGGTACATTAGATATGGCCAAAGTTCAGGTAAAATTTGTGCAAAAACGCTGTTATTCGGAGGCTTTTACTGAATTTGTTTCACACTTTTTTTTATTTTCGCCTAGATACACGGCTAGATATAGTCCACAAGATACCAATTTGGTTAAAACATCTAACGAAAAATGTTTAACAACGCCATCATCAGTACAGAGCTTTTGTATGAAAAGTATGGCGACTTGAGTCCTCTTAAAGTGCTAAAATTAATAAAGTGGTAAAATTTATAAAATGTTGGTATCCCCATCAACTTATAATCCGACTATTTACGAATGACACGTAGTACCATAGTTAACCACCCCACAATAATAAGCCTCACACTTTGGTCGGTTAGCACTAAAAACAAATTTGGTTGATCATCGTTTTTCGACGAAATTATCTATTAAATTTGCATGATATTGACAGAAAATACACTTGAGTATAGTAATCCTTTGATTTCCTTACTGTATCAAGTAAAAAAATCTACTTACCGATGAAAGGTTATGTTTGGTTAATTTCGTTCACTACGGCTTTTACAACCAATTACACAACAATTCACCATCACTGCACACTAAACAATATCTTTGAGAATATAAAAAAGGCACAAATAACATTCAATTAGGATTTCAAAGCTCTCATCAACAAAATATCTTTTGGAACCAGAAACTTGTTTGCCATCAACGAGTTCAACGACACCGATTTTGACACTGATGTCAAGAATAGAAACCTATACGCGAGATAGGGACAAAAAAATATGCTTAGTCCCGCTCACACATACACGTTTTGCCATATACGTATCTCGCTTTCGTAATTATTATTATTTTAGTGACATATCTACCTAATCCTGAATCTAAGAGAGTTTGGTTGAAATTAGCTGTCAAACTGTTGATAATTCGAACTATTTTGAACCTTAATTACACGATTTGACAGGTATTTTCAACCAACTCTATAAAACTCTATGGAAAGAAAACGTCTCATTGACTTATCAAAATAATACTTGCACACAATTTTTTTATTTTCTACAGTTAATGCGGAGAGCTAAAATTCTAATTAGTGAACATTCTTCAATGCGCTACGTAATATGGAGAAAGCATCAAAAGATGAAATCAAGAGGGCTTCTCTTGATTTCATCTTTTGATGCATCCAATTTCTTTGTTTTGAAGTCGTGATATAAATAGTTGCCATTAAAGAATTGGATTTTTGTAGCCATGCATGCAACATCGTTGCCTTATTTTTAGGTTGGCAATTTTATTGCCAGTTCTCTAATTTTTTTTGTGCGGTGCACACGTTCTCGACGTGTGTGGTGAATTTCCTTGGCTGCTCACGGCTGCAACCGTTCAATTTCTATTCAATGTGTATGGCTGTGGAGGTAAGTGAATCTATATTTATATTATACTTATGCACAATTTCTAGAAACGCATGGAAACTGATAATGAAGGTCGTGCCCTCCCAGCCGCGCACGATGGACGTCACCGAGCGTCATGAACGATTTGAAATTGTAATTCAATTCATATTTTCCTCGTATATCGCTGCCGCCTCATAAATTACTCTATAGCAGACGCAAATGGTATTTCGATGATTTGTAGGTCGATAACTTGAATGTCACTGTCGACTTTCGACCTAAAATAGTAGATAGTTACCTACCTTCCTTTATTGCATCAGTGTGCGAGCTCTTTAGTATTCCTGACCAAAATAAGTCTACTTCGGTCGATACGATGATTAAAATATGAGTCAGAGATACGAATTTAGTTACCTACCTACTTTATAATTATAACCTTACTTACCTGTTTGGGTAAGTATCTTTTGGTGTCATACAGAAATGGGAACAGATTGGCTGAACAAAGGTAATTGTAAATTAGCGGTACTTTACCCGCCCCTAAGGCTACTCTACGGCCTTCACTTCTAGAATATAGGTTGTTTTTATATCAGTTGTTTTGTATTTAGATTTTTACCTTTAATATTTTTAAAAAACAAAAAAAAACTGACCATAATTTCTTACATACATTATATTTTATTGTTTCAAAAAAATCTTTTAAGACCTAAAAGAGTTTTTCAAAACATCAACTATGGCAATAATACTAAAATTTTGAATGACGTTTATAATCAGCTCTCTAAGAACCATATTACCATACCAACATTATTGTTTTAGTGGATGTATAACTTACAAAGTGTTTTAAAAACTATGTGATTGTTCATGGACTGATTTATAAATGAATTCCTCACATCAGTCTGATTGTTTCCATTAAAATTTCCATTGTCTTACAAATTGACCGTGACTTAAGCCTCATATTAGAAATCTTGTCTTATTTTATGAAAACAATAAATAGAAGTACATTATGATATCTTCATATCCATTCAAGGGTGTATCCAGGGGTGAGGGAGGCAGTTGCTGGATTTTGTATCATGTCATGTTACAACTTTACACTTACCTGTAATGCACCTAATGTGTTGTATAGAGCAAAACAAATGCAGGGAAGCCTGCTTAAGTTTCTGACTCTGTTTTTTTTGGCTGTGCATAAGGAATGTTACCTGATTGTAAGGGATTCTTTTTCTATTCACATTTTTTTCACTTCCAAGATTTTCTTTACCTGAATGAAACAGGTTGATTGACTACATCCTCTTTTATGAGTCATTTTTGATAGTTTAATGCTGGATAATGATGTGAAATAGCATTTGGTTATAGGATGTTATTATTATTAACATGACTCATATCAGTAGTGAGTAGCTGAATTGGTACTCAAAAACTAGCATTTTTTTTATATTACTCTAATTTCAGATCGCTGGTGTTTTCTAGATCATCTATCTATAGGCTGACTCCAGTTACTAACCCGGGTATCAAAATGCCTTATCAAAAATGACAGCTGTAATCAATTGAGAAGATTCTTTAGAGTCGGAATTAAATGTAAATCAATCATTAGAGATTAGATAAAAGTTTGCATATTAGAGATAAGTATTTTGGGTATAGTTAGAATTACTAAAACATGTTTTGTACAGAAAAAAGACTCTTTCATATGACCTTCCAATTTGTTGTCAGTATCTATCACATACCTATGTGGTTGACGTCATTCATGACGTTAGCAGGCGCACACATTTTGCTAGTGAAATATTTTCCTATACAGCTCATAAAATGCACTCAAAGTTAATTGCGTCGAGATTGCATATTGCGGTTTATCGCAAAGTTGTGAAACACGAGCCCCAGTCGACTCATTGTTTCAGTATTGCATTTCATGCACGTGTAAAGGCCGTTTATAATCCTGTACTTAATACCTATTGTACAGGTTTCCAAACTTTTTCTATTATGCTCCATCGATTGTCTTACCTTTATATGTCGCAATACCGGTGGCCTGGATACCAGCTTGAGCCTTTAGACTCGTTCAGCGACGTGTGGGGGGAATCCTCACACATTGGAACCAAAATGGTCGTTCAAAGGACCTTCCTATCGCGGACGTTCAGACTGTGGAATGAGTTCCCCGCCGAGGTTTTCCTAAGGGAGTACAGCATGGGGTTCTTCAAGAAGCATTTTTGCAGAGCCGGCAACGCGCGATTTATATCCTTGGTGGCGGGCCGTAAGTATGCCTATGCGGTATGCCTTAAAAAACTTATGAGGCCGTCCCGAGCTCGCGAAATTAAAAAAGTCTTGCGTAAATCGTGGACAATTTTCACAAGTTATAGTAAGATAGGTACCTACCTACCCAATGATATTTATTATAACATAATTGTACCATTATTGTTCCTATTAAATAAAACCGCAAAAGACGCGACGCCGCGTATATTTCCAACTGTCCCTTTTTTTCCAACCAGTTTTTATTATAACAGTAACATATGAATATTGATTCGCTATCAACAGTTAATTACCAACATTATGTAGGTAGTACCTACTTGTGATATATTTATTCTTCGATGCGAACACCATTATCGCCTTTGTCAGAGGAAGTTCCGCTAATTTGTACCAGAACGTGAAAGTTCAGAGGATCTTTGTAAAGGTGGTCTTGAATGCCACAGCCCACATTAGGAAAGTTTAAAACTACAAGAGTGAACTGAAGTGGGTGTATACCTCGTGATCTACGGTGTTACCGATACGTGTGAACTGTATGATGACGCAATATAATTTTTAATGATAACAGCCTTATTACTGGCTACAACGAATTCTTGTCTGACCCGTGTTGACGTATATACGCAGCCCGACAAATATTTACGAGTCCAGAACTCATCTATGCGTCATTAATAAAAATGCGAGGGTCGATCGCCCCATACTATTCGAGAAACGCTGCTGTTATAACTAATTAAACAGTGGCAGTTCTATCACAGAGAGTATCCATATCTACATCCACGGATACTCTGTGGTTCTATATCGCATCAGAGAGAAATTAAGGCAACTCAGGACAGGAGTCCCTGGATAGGGCGTCGACCCGACCTTGGTTAGCGATTGTTGACCTGCGCAAGCGATGGCTGGTCCGTTACCCCGAGCACGCACGTTCCTGCCCCACCACTCACTAAACTGTGTGATCATTTTTAAACAAGATTAGATTCATTGTTGTTTATGGCATATCATACATACACACACACAATGACAATGCCGTCATCACCAGCTAATCCAGCGTTGGAATTCTATTGTCAGAGGAAAATGATTAATTTTATTAATGTTCATTATTTTGCTTTACTTACTATTATTCTCGTTTTGTTATCGG